>NW_020769327.1:12269620-12416424 GCF_900518735.1 Pseudonaja textilis
ATAATAATAATAATAATAATAATAATAATAATAATAATAATAATAATTGAACTGCAGAGACTCTGGCATAAACCAGTGCAGGTGGTTCCAGTGGTACTTGGCACACTGGGTGCTGTGCATAAAAATTTTGGCAAGCACTTAAAAACAATTGGCGCTGACAAGATCACCATTGGTCAGCTGCAGAAGGCCACCTTACTGGGATCTGCTCGCATAATCCGCTGATACATCACTCAGTCGTAAATGCTTGGGAAGTGTTTGACTAGTGATTTGTGATACGAAACCCAGGATGGTTATCTCGTCTGCTGTGTATACTGTCATTTTTGTGTACAACAACAACAACAATAACAACAATAACATTAACAACAACAATAATAACAATAATAATAATTGCACCAATCTGTCCCTGTCCTATTGTTTCTTTTTGTTTTTCTTATAAGTATCTATCTCATGTATTCAAAACTATGTTTATTCTTATACCTGTATCTTGTAAGCGATTGACTTCTGCTTAAAAACTGGTGAATGAATTAGGGCTGCCGAGGACCAACTGCAAACTTCCCCTTCTGCCCCTCTCACATTCCCTGCAAAATTCCCTGCAAAAACCCCACACGGGGGAGGGAATGCTGCCCTGGGAGCCATTTACAGTTGAAGTCTGTTTGGGGAGCGGGGGAGCCAACAGCAGTTCCCCCCCCTCCCCCCCCCCCCCCCCCCCCCCCAGTCCAGCCTCCCTCCAACCTTGGGCCACCTTGGGGGGACACAGCATCACATTTCCTTCTAGGTACAATGCACGTCTTTGTGCTCAGCGTTGCTCTCCCTGCCTGCTTTGGCTCCTGAGCTCAGCGGTGGACTCACATCAATGCCGTCTGCTCCTGGCACACCGGGCGGACCTGGGGGGCCCCGTGGCCCAGGTTCTCCTGGCGGACCTTGCTAAGGAAAGAAAGGAAAGTGAGTTATTTAGTGGAGGAAAAGAAGCCCAGGGAAACAGAAGAGCTGAACCGGTGACATTTCTTCCACAATTGCAAGGCAAGAGGGAGGAAAAAAGGGACAATGGGTGGTGGAAAGGATCTTTGGATTATGGTCACTGGGACCTTTTTACTTGGAAGGGGATGGAATCTATCAGGATCAGGACTCGAAGGGCCAACTGCAAACCAGAGGGTGCACACCACCATCTGTTAGGCCAAATATATTCTGAATTCGGACCTCAGCATCACCCTAACATTGGATGAGGCACCGGAGGCCTGAAGCTCTTCGGAGCCTGGTCCTCAATCAATCCAAACTGAAGCATCCTGCGAATTGGGTGGGAAAACAGCACCTTTGGGAGAACTATCCATGTTGGAGAATCGTGTTGCAGCAGTTTGAAAACAGGAGAGGCTCTTCACCAACTCACAAGACCCTCCGTGGCTGAGAACAGGCTTAACATTGAAAATCAGCGGGAGGCGCCAGGAAGGGACAATGACGACTGTGGGGGCCCAGCCAGTCTTTTGGGACACTCCCCAGGCCCACCCACTGGAAAAGCCCGACCAGCATTCAGTCCAAATCCAAAAAACGTTGCAGTGCAATTTTATCCAATTGACTGAAAAGTTAAAACTCATTTTGATTTTGAAACACTCAATCTTTCCAACAGCAAAAGAGAAAAGAGAAGATGACGGTAATATTTCAATTGTTACTTTGAGTTGCAACTCCCCTTTAGCCCCAGAGGTTGGAATTATAATATCTCACTCAGAGGAGGAAAAATTCATATATATTTTTTTCTTTATTGGGCCCTGATGTACTGCCCTTGGGACTAACATTACCTTAGCAATAGTTCATTTCTTGAAAGACCCATTGAGAAATGAGCATATATTTTCTCTGAATTATAGTTGCAAAAACAAGTGGCTTCCCCCAGTAGCATGCAGCTTGACTTTTTTGCTTGAGTTACCTATTTCTCATGCAGATCTGTCATTTTGTATTATTATAACAAGGTCCAAAGAGAACACGAAGAACATAATAAATGAATGCAGCATAGAAGAGCAAACCAGGAATTTAAGCATGTCACAGAAGTTATAGCTTTCTAAAATAGGATTAGTACTTATGAATAATTATATATATTATACTCCATTAAAGAATTAAAGTGAACATGGAGCCTATCCTTTTTTAAGCTGTAAAGCAGCTTGTAAAATAGATAGTCTTTAAAGTATGGAACTAGTTAGCTTTTAAGTCTTTGCAAATCGATTAGATATTTCTTCTTTACATTTAGATAGTTATTTCTTAATTTTGCAGTTCTGAGTGTTGAATCCCAATACATCGTGTGAAGAATGACACCCAATTGAGAAAATGCTGCTCCAGATACTGCAACGTAAAAGAGGACCAGATTTCTGTTAGCAGGACTTTTATAAAGATATAAAGAAATGTTGAGTCCTTTAATATAACTGTTAAATTTTAACCCTTTGTTGTGGGCACCCAACTGGCCTCTTTATGGATCAACTCAGGTAAATTTCCACTTAACGTTTTCTAGTTCAAAGGCAAGAACAGCTTCGTGTTTCTTTTTTAAAAAGACTCATTAGGGGTGGGAGAGTGTAGAGAGATAACACCAGTGAAGGCATGCAGGAAATTTATAAAAAAACTAAATGAAAATTCAGTCTTGGGAAAGGAGAAGACATGAGAAAAAAAAACTCAAAATAACTCCACTTTGATTCTGTTCAGTATAAGAGCAGGTAGACGGATACTATAATAGGCTTTCAAGGTTTTGCAGTTGGGTCCCATAACAGAAAAGTAGCATTCCTGAAATCTTTCCTCTGTCTGCTTCCTGCTACTCTGAAGAGCAGACAGAAATCAATAGTGCCACATAAATAGCACTGGAAAGGTGAAAAAAGATTCAAAGCATTCTTATTGCATTCTGAACATATCACATTTACTCTTGTTAGATTCAGTGGGATCTACTTCCACAGAGATTAAGAAAGAGATTTTAAGGTTGTGGTGGATTCTTCTCTGTTCAACACTTGAAATCTTACAATCTCTGGCAAAGGACCTCCAGCCTCTCCTGAAATATCTCTAATAGGTAGACTTCCACCCTTAGTCTGCTCCATCGTTGAACAGATTTAACTCTTGTAGAGTGTCTGTAGATATGTGGACAAAATCTATTTCCACACAAATAACAACAACAACAAACCAATTCTAACTAAAAGCCTGTTTGGAAGGTTTATGTCTTTCGCCTTTAACTTGTTTGCAGAATAAGGGAAGGGAGAGTCTCAGTGTGTGTGTGTGTGTTTGGACATTTCAAAACAAGGTACTCTTGTCTCTCCTTGACTCCCAATTTGAAAAGATACTTTGTGTATGTGATCTACAGATGTGCTACTAAGTCAGAAACGAGCGGCAAACAGGGAACTACTGTGGACTTCTATATGGCTGCACTGCCAATGCCCTCAATTGAATTTAAGTTAAATTAAATCTGAAAAATCGAAGAATTTAAAGCAATTGACTTCCAGCCTTCCAAGATAAGCATAATTATATATGGATGGGGGCGGGCAGCAAAATTGCTTAAACAAAGTTCAAGATGTCATAAAATATAAGAATACGGTTCTTTCCCAAATTTCACTTCAGCTAGAATGGTTCACTCTTAGGTTAACCTCTTAATTAATGCCATGCATAGCAGAACATTTGTTTCCAAGGGACACAATGTGGCAAGGGACATAATCAAAGGGACACCTAATTCCTAGTTGCATCAAAAAGTTGAGGCCACAGTCTTCATGTTTCCACTTTTGCTTAATTTTGATTGGGAACTGACCAGGATTGATTGTAAGATGGGCAGCTACATAAATGTTTCAAATGGATAAATATATTTAAGGGTGATATTTTGCATCTGAAATGTTTGCAAGTTCAAAGAAGAAAAAATGTGTGTGAGCACTATTGATCTTAAAATACCACCTTTGCAGTAAAGGTTTCCAGCAGGTATTTGATGAGTGAATGGTGCTCTTTGTCCTTCTCAGGCTACCAAACAGCACTTTATTCTTTTTAGAAAGCAGCCCACAACTCTAGAAGGGACTGAAGGCATCATATATATGGACACAGATATCCTGAAACCAACTTTCTCCTTCTTAAAAGCAATAACTTTTATAACCCTTGCTGCTCATGGAGAAGGTTGCTTTTGAACTCAAATGAAATGCAATCTTAGTTTGACTCTGTTCAACCTCTTGGCTGCTATCGAGACAACAGCCAACCTGCTTCTAAACTACAGTTAGAACCCAGTTATTTCACTGGACAGAGCCTTCCTGTTCCTGGTGAATAACAGAAGATTATGCACAGGAAATTTTGGAAGGACACCTGTCTTTCCTACCTAGATTCTGCTCAGGATTATGCAAGATATTTTAGAACTCAAACAATGCTTCATTTGGGGTGGGGCTTCTTATCCATAAACAAGAAATAGTTTATCACCAAATTGAGTGAAAGTCTCACCATAGCAGTGTGATTTTGCACACCCGCTTAGGAGCAAACTTGGTAGAGTTCAACGTATTTATTCCCAACCAAGCTTTCCTAAAGACTGCAGCCTAAAGAAACCAACCTAAACACGTATAAAGAGGAAACCTAGAGAAACCAACCCCATTGTCAGAATAAACTAACTACCAGATCTAGATCTACAGCAGGAATACAAAGTAAAACAGAACAATTTTCTTCTCTGACCCTGAAATACACACCAACACAAACCAAAAACAACCAATCAAAGTCCCAAAATCCCAAGGGCTTTCCAATTACACAATACTGGTTCTAAGCAGGCAGGCAGAAAAGGAAGTTGACATGTATACATTTGCAGTGACCCATTCTTTTGCCAACATTGGATCCTCAACGGTGACTCTTGTTTCCCAAACATGCTCTTCATCAGCAACACCTTTTGTATCTCTCCAATACATTTCCAGAAATAATATGGGGAAAAAAAGGAACTTACCAACTGGCTTAAGGAGAAGACAAAGCTTTGGAGAAGGAAGCAGAGATTCAGCAATCTAGCCATATCAAGACGCTTCAAGCCTGGACACTGCCAGCCTTTGAATGAAAAGAGCTAAGAGGAGCTGAGAAAGTCAAGAAGAGAGGTGGGAACATTAATATTTAGCATTTGGCAAAAAGGGGAGGAAAAGGTTGGAGCCGAAACGCCCTTCCTTACTACTGACTGAGGCTATTTTATCACCCAGCTCTTCTCATAGACTGCAGGCAGGAGTTGAAGCAGGCAAATATTTAGAAATAAAGAAGGGAGGGAGAACTAGGTGGAAAAGTGTGAAGCAGCCAGCTAGCAAATTCCAGAGTTATGGCAAATTGGTCACCATGATTGGCACTGGAGATATTTGAAGTTGGAAAATTAGGCTATTTTTTAAAAAAGTTAATAATTCCTGTACTATTTAACATGACTTCTATATTCTTGCTTTCTCTGCCTTCAAGTCAGTATTTACTTCTGGCAACTGCCTGGCCTCGACCTGCACTTTTCTTGGCAAGATTTTTTAAAAAAGTGGTTTCCCCTTGCCTGCTTCCCCAGGACTGGGAGAATACCCAAGGTCATCCAGCTGGTTTTCTGTATAAGGCAAAGACTAGAACTCGGGGTCTCCACTAGACCAAACTTGATCTTTAAAGTAACATTATAACTATCCCAGCATCCCTATTAGGGACGTTGTTAGCAAGTGAAATGGAGGCTGAGAAAGAGCAGGTTTTCTAAAACCAAACAGATATTTTAAGGTTGGAAAATCTAGTTAAATAGTGTAAATTAGTTCTTTAAGATAAGGACACATGTGTGATATGCATTACATCATTTTATCAACCGTCATCATGTATGCAGTGTTTGCATTGTGCAAACTTACATCATTTGGTTAACCACACAATATTGGATTGCACACACATATGTTCCCTTTGAGATCAAAACATTTTTTTCCAGATGTGATGGATCTGTCTCTTTCTGCAAGAGGAGACAGCTGGCAGAATGCAAATTGTGAGTCGCATAAGACATTGACACTAAAACAGCTTGGATTCACACAAGATACTAGAAGACACAAAACATAAACCAATTGAAAAGTGAAATGAGTGCAATAGTGCATTGTGTGAAGGCAACTACTTAGGTTTATAACTGAGCAAGCTAAGTGCATTAAGCAAGCACAGCAAATGCTTTACACATTAGCTTTATGTGTACACCCAGTGTTATTTGTTAAACAAAATTTATGACTAGCCATTATTTCTTTATTTGGCTATTATGGTTTATTCAACAAACCACAAACTGACTCACATGATCTGTAAGTCATCTCTATAAGTTTTTTTCATTTGACTGAAAAAATTATCTGAAACACCACATAATATTAGACATCTAATTATTAATCTCTCGTCACCTTCTTGACAAATAAGCTAATAGTGGCAGCAAATTTTAAACTGCATCATCTTGAACTCCCAATGAGATTAATAAGCATTATCTTGACAAACTTCAGAGCAAAACGCATTGCACAGGGGGAGTTATGCACAACACCTATTTCAAATCTGAATATCCCATAAGCCAACTTAAGAAGACATTAAATGCTTAGCCCCACAATGCATAGTTAGTGCCACGCAAAACTTGAGATTTGTGGGTTTACAGGTAGTCCTCCTTTAGCAACAATTGGCAGGGGTGGGATTCTACCAGTTTGCACCTATTCGCTAGAACCGGTTGTTAACATTCTAAGCAGTTCGGAGAATCAGTTGTTAGAAGAAATTACTGGCCTAATCCTGTAAGGAAGGCAAGAAGGAAACATTCTGGTGTTGCTTACAGAAACTGCCTTTCCATTAACCCTTATTACATTCTTGAGAGGACTAGACTTCCTGACTCAGGAATTTCTCTAGAGTTTTTTCCCCTCCTTTGCTGGTACTTTGCTTGTGTGGAGTAACCATTCAAAGTTACAATGGCACTGAAAAAAGTGACTTATGACCATTTTTCACACTTACGACTGTTGCAGTATCCCCACAGTCATGAGACGCTGGGGAGGAGATGCGTGCCTCGATGTGATATTGAGTTGGCCACGTCCAGCCAATAACATGACCACCAAGCCGCACCCACCAATTAAGCCACACCCATAGAACTAGTTGTTAAAAAATTTGAATCCCACCCCTGACAATTGGGATGGGCAACTCGGTTGTTAAGCAAAGTGGTCACTAACTGAAACTGAGATTATGATCTTATTTCAACTTTCCTTTGCTTTACAACCCTGCAAAGATCCTAAATCTGAGGATTTGGAAATGGGAGCTATTTCTTTTCATCACTGTTATAACAAAGTCACTAAACAAGGCAGTTACTAAATGAGGACTGCCTATGTCAGTGATGGCTAACCTTTTTGTCGTCGCATGCCGAAAGTGTGTGCATGTGCACACACATGCATGCATCCATAGTGCAATGTACATGTGACGCCCCCCAGCCCCCTGCGCACGCACACGTGAACCCCCCTGCACCACATGTCTCGGCACATGCATGCGCAAACCCGTGTGTGCCCCACCCCCTGCCAATGTACACACATCTCCCGCACATGTGTCTCCCCCTGCGCATGCGTGGAAGATACCGGACAATCACCTGGCTGGCAAGGAGCGTGCACGCATGCGCAGTGGATCAGTTATGGGCAATGGCTTGCGTGCTGGGAGAAATGGCTCTGTGTCCCACTTCTGGCATGTGTGCCATAGGTTCGCTATTATTAGGAATCTGTCCACCAATTAGTTGGGTTGGCAATATATAAACCAGCAATGTATGTTTGTAGCTTTAAGACAGGATCACTGTATTGATTTGTACTATGTTCCGATTGGTTGATTGTATTGCGAATTGTCCTAAGAGGGAGCTAGATAGCGATCATGGCTTGCTCTCTCTGATATTCTGTATCTCTGACATTCCGTGGCTATTTCAGTTTGACTCTGAGACTCTGTTGTATTTATGCTATGCTTATCCTTTGACATTTTTATTTACTGGAAATGACAAAGGCCACCGGTAAGAAGACTTTCTAATTGGATATTCTTTGGACTGTAAAATGTATATGACCTGGACTGTTTATTGGGCTGTGCTATTTCTTAAAGTAAACTTTAAGTCAATTTAGGGTTTCTGTGTGTGGCTGGATAATTATTCATAATTATCGTATTCATAACTATTCTCATAAAGGTTTCAATGTGCATATCCTTGTTACTCAATGGTTATTCTGTACATATCATAGCAGCTATCACAGACCTATACAGTCTTAATCCTCTATCTCGGTCAGATTGCAAAGGCTGCCAACTCTCTTTTGTGCCGCTAGGTGTCAGCAGCAGGAATCTTTACTCCCTAAACACAGAAACATCTGCTCTGCAGTCAAGAACAGCCGGCGAGCAAGAGGATGCAGACGTCATCTGAGTGTACAGTACAAGGAGTCCTTGACTTACGATCACAATTGAGCGTCAAATTTCCACTGCTAAGCAAGACAGTTATGTGAGTTTTGCCCCATTTTATGACAACCATGACCTGGAGGACTGAGAATCTCCACAGACTTTGGGGTAAAATTGATTAGGATCATGCCAGTTTCAAACAGCAAGGCAAGCCTTCAAAAGTGCTAATGAACTAATGGGGCAAAGCAGTTTAGGAAAGAGGTAGCTTGTCCAAGCAATCTCTCCCCTCTGCAAGGGAGGAGAGAGAAGAAAACGCACACACAAACATTGCATGTTAGGCAATGAGGCACAGCACAGCAAATCGTGTAGTAATTTTGTTTGACTCCCAGGAGGGCACTGAGGATATTGGCATCCTTTTGCTGAAAAGAGCAATTTGTAGCCACAAAACAAAAGTGCTAGTGTTTGCACAACACAACAATAGCTTACATAAATGGCAATTTAATGGGACCCCAATAGAGCAGGTACGCATTTATAAATATCTTGAGGTGCAGATGCAGGTTTATCTTGGAGCATAGGTTTCTCTTATCAGGTAAGTGTGACCCAGTGTAGCTCCCGGGCCATTTTAAGATTCTTCTGTTTAAAAAGGGTGCATTTTATTCTTGGGGATTGCGAGGTTTTTCTTGCTCTGTTTGTTTATGGTGTTGCGATCTGTTGGCTGGGGGATTGTGGGAATTATCAGGCCATCCATCTTAGAATGTAAAATAATAAAGAGTTGGAAGGGACCTTGTAGGTCTGCTAGTCCAACCCCCTGGCGTGTTGAGTCCAGCCTTCTTAAAAGCCTCCAGTAACGGAATGCACACAACTTTTCTGAAGGCAAGTTGTTCCATTGGCTCTCCCCATTAGGGAATTTCTCCTTAGTTCTAGGCTGCTTCTGTCCTTGGTTAGTTTCCATCCATTGTTTCTCGCCTGGCTTTTCGGTACTTTGGAAAAGCAGTTTGACCCACTCCTTGGTCTTCGTTAGAAGCCCTTCAAATATTGGAACAATCCTATCGCGTCTCCCGATCCTAAAAGCTACCACGTTTGAGAAGCTCTGCTCCAAAGAGCTGCAGGCTCCCCCATCAGCGGCCAATATATTCCCAAGAAAAGAGATTGTCATTTGCTTCCTGGCTTGCAATCCACCCTGCGAGGCACCGTCCAGCGGACGCGATGCCAGGGGCTCAGGAATCGGATCCAGCCATTTCTCAAGCATTACTTATCCGGGGGAAAGCCGTTTTCCCTTCCCCGCCTCCTCCTCCTCCTCCCCCTCCCCGCGCCCGAAGCCCGGGCTTCTCCTTATTACGCTGCTCCCCCCCCCCCCCCGCCGCCGCTCTTCTCGCTTCGCGCCTTCTTTCATTCATTCATCCTTTCCTCCATTCACGCCAGGTTCCCTCGGGACCTCTTTCGCTCCGCCCCTCGCTCTCTCCTCCTGGTCTTCGGATTGGCTCTTCGCTCTCCCTGACTGGCGGGCGCGCGCGCGCGCTCTCGCCTAAAGGAAGGAGGGCGGGCCTCCAACGGGCAGACATGCCCTCCCCGCTGCCGCCCCCGCGTTCCGCAGCCGAGGGGGTGGGGGGGGCAAAGATGGCGCGTGCGGCTGCCGGTGGGCGGTGCCAAGGCGGCGAGAAGGGGAGGAGCCTCCCGTCAGCCGCTGCCTTGGAGACGCGGGCGGCTAGGCGGGCGGGCGGGCGCGCACGCTCCTCCCTCCTCTTTCCCCTCCCTCCTTTCTTCCTCTCCTTCCTCTCCTTCCTTTCCTCCCCCCCCCGCACACAGGAGTGGGGAAGGGAGGGGGGGCTTTCCCTTTCTGAGGCCCCTTCCTCTTTCATTTAGATCCCCTCCCCCCAAGGCTGAAACAAACGGGGCTGGGGAGGGGGTCGTCTCAAGGGCTGTAGGAGGTTGGGAGCGGCCAGTTTGAGGGGAGCGGGGGAGGGGGTGTCGGTGCCTGGGGTGGGGGGGGGTCAGTATTTGGGGAAAGGTGGGGTATATAGAGGCGAAGGCGGCCTGGGTGAGGGATCTCTTTTGTCCTGCTGGGGTGAGGTCTCTCCCAGAGGCCGGGGTCCCAGGCTGAGACTTGGGGGACCCTCAGAAGAGGGCTTCTCTGAGGGGGAGGGGGCTCACGGCCCGGTTGGAAAGTCCCCAGTGATTTAGGGGTTCCTCAGGCCTGGGTGGTGGAGGGAGCAACGGGGCCGCTGCCTGGGTCTGCCTGGGTGGGGGTCTGGTCCTTCTGGAAAAGAAGCCCCAAGGGGTGGGAGGTCCTGAGCCAGCAGACACCCCCCCCCACCCTCCTCCACACATAGCGGGCATCCCCGTCCTCCAGCTCCAAGGCTGCTCTTGGCCTCTTGGAGTTGCCCTCAGGGTGCCTGGATTAAGCCGGTGCCATCTGGGAATCCAGGAAGAGGCCGCCAGGGGCTTTGCAGGTGTAACCTTCGCCAGCCTGCCTTGTGCCAACCAGCGTGTGTCCGGCATTGACATCAAGGCAATGGAGAAACGCTCTGGTTGCTTTCCAGGCTGTGGGGCAACCTTGAAGAAGGAAGAGGAGGAGGAGGAGGAGGAGCAGGGTATCTGCTGAGAACCGAAAGAGGAAGTCCTGCCTGGAGGTTATCTTCTCAACTCAGCCGCCGCTGGTTATGTAGAAGGGAAGCCCTGGGTGGCTGTGCTTGGCTCTCTCTTCCCTCTGAGTTGCATGGCCGGAGAGGCTCACTTGAAGCACTGAGGAAGGAAAGGGTCTTCCTCCCTTTAAATCTCCCCTCCCCCGCTTTATTTCTTTGCACTTCTACTGAGGCAGCTTTGATCTGCAATGACAGGGAAATCCGTGAGGGATGTGGACAGGTACCAGGCTGTCCTTACCAACCTGCTGCTGGAAGAAGAGAACAAATACTGTGCAGACTGTCAGGCGAAAGGTAACCTGTGTAGCTTGTAAATGGTGTGAGAGCGGCACACGTTTATGTGTGCCTGTGTGTGTGTGTGTGTGTGTGTGTGTGTCTGTCTGTCTGTCTGTCTGTCTGTCTTTCTGTCTGTCTTTGGGGCCAAAATGGTCCTTGAATTTGATCTTTCCCATAGAAAGAGTAGAAGATAGATGTGTGTACTGAGGGTGTATACTGCCTGGCATATTTTTGTGTTGAAAGGTGAGCGTTTGCCAGTAGCAAGAAATAACGCAAACTCCCACACAGGTAAGCTTTTGCTTTGTGAAAGCAGCATCATAGTGTTGGTTCTAGCCGCAAGCATTGTGCATTTCAGGTTGTCTTCCCTGAACCCAGTAGAGGGCTTTTCCAACCCTCTACCGCAATAGTATGCAGTGCAGGTTCCTTTCTCGGAAATATTTGCTGTGGCTGGGCAGGTTGGGGTTGAGAATTAGAGTGAGCGTAGAAATAGAAAGGTTGCTAGCTTTCATGAGAAGGGAAGGAACCTGTTTGTAATTTAGAGGATGCTTGCTTGCAGTTCATTACATAATGCCATCAAAACTTGGCAGCAGTCATGGTTACAGGTATTCTACCCAGAGAAAGCAAATTGGCACTGAATACTTGGCTTTACCTTTGGTTCACATGTAGAGAAGCATCAGAAAAGAAATGGGTAGATTGAATTTAGCAAATATAGGATTTAATCAAAAAGAAATATCAGCTGTGGGTTTCAAACTTTTTTTTTGCCTATAGCTGTCTGCTCAGGCAGGTCTTTTGCTTTAAAAAAAAATCCCAGCTTATCCATAAACGCTATCCTATCCATAAATGGTTGTTGACATGGTTGTAGACAAGTTGGAAAACTTTACACCTAGAAAGGGTTGATTTTATTGTTTTCAAACTAATTGTGATATTCAAGATGTATATGAAAAGAGTCTCAGGAAGGCTGATTAAAGATACTGACCCTAAACAGCTTTTTAGAAGATACATCAGAAGAGTTTAGTCATGATGTAAATGTTCTATCCTGGGGTCAAAAATGAAACGTTTGGAGAATAGAATGTTGTTGTTTCTTAATTGGTTTGTTTATTTTGCTTCTTGCATACATTGGCTTATTTGCTTGAGTTGGCTGGTGACGGCTTGCTTTTGAATTTACTGTTTGGAGGCACACCTGCTCCTTGCTAGAGACGCTGTCTGCATACTCATGGTCAGGTTTGTAACCCAGAAGGCCCAATACAAGGACCTTTGCCACCCTCTAAGAAGAAATACATAGATGTAGATGTACAGTAGTTTAAAGTCCTGTAAAATTAAATGTATATTGGAGCAAACTTACTTGGAAGTCAAACAACATGTTAAAAGAGTTATGTAAACTCTATGAATACAGTTTACAATGCAATACCTGCTTTTGAACAGAGGAAACAATTGGTTTAAGTCTTACCATGAGTCAATTTTTAACTAAATTTCCACAATATATACCTTTGGCTCCACATATAATGCTGTTTTCATCTTTTGTCCTAAAAAGGAACTGAAGAAAATAAACTTCCTACTCACTTCAGGGCCAGTTGCTTGTTATTATCTGCTGGGTTACAAATGATCAGAAGGAATCTGGTAGCTCCTATTTCAACCAGCAAATGTTATTAAGCGGTATAAGCTTTTTTTTTTAGCTGAAGTTCACCTCATGAGATGCATAAATGGATTGTATGTACAGGTTGTGATTATGTAGACTCACTTGTTTGAGATGGGCATCCATAGAAATTCAGTAAGTGTGTTTGTGTTTGTGTATTATAGAATATCTCATAGATACTGTAGCCATTTGATAAGGTGAGCTGTGGCTTACAAAAGGTTTAGCTTTTTAATAATTGAATAAAATGTATTAGAAAAGATGCTGTCCCAGACTTCCTTTGGTTTTTTTTACTATTAAAGACTTTCCTCCTACAATAGGTTGCAAATGGGGGAACAAAGATCTTTAGCAATTGAATTGCAGGATTTTGTAAAACGGATACTAGATTTTAGTTTCTGGAAGGGATAAGTTTATATTGCCTCATTAAAGGAAGATTTTTTAAAAAAAATCCAGATTTCTTTATGGATAAGTCAGCACTACAGTACTAGAGAGACTGTAAATGCCAGCATTGCGGAATGCTTTGTTTGGCCTTTTGTTGGCTCATTTGCCATTCCTTTTTCCTTTTCCTGTTCTTTTATCAAAGGGTCCCATTTCTGAAAAAAAGTTTCTTGACTTTATTTGCACGTTTTCCTGTATTTGTGGTGCTGACTATTCTAGCCTTCTAGCAGAGTTGGGAGAGTTCTGGTCAGGCGGGAAACAATATAGCATTCGGGACAAATGGCTGTCCCATCTCTTTTTAAAAACCTCCAATGATGAATCCTTCCAACTTCCTGAGGCAAGCCATTCCACAGATCAATTGTTCTAACTGCCAGGAAATTTCTCCTTAATTCTAAGTTGGATCGCTCTTTGATAAACTTAATCCCTTATTTCTACATCCCTTATTTCCCTCAGGAGCTTTGAAGAATAGGTCAACCCCCCTTTGTCTGTGACAGCCCCTCAAATATTGGGAAAATGCTATCATGTCAACCTTGGTCCTTCTCTTCTTTAGACTAGATTTCTGTGAGGGTTCCCTAAGAAGCCAAACTTTGATTTGCTTTGGCTAGAAATGCTTTTTAAATATTTCCTGAAGTTTACTTTAAAACCATAGTGGGCCTGCAATTGCACTTTTAATTAATGTAAAACTCTTAGGTTATTAAAATGAGAAATAAAAAAGATCATAATTTTAAATCCAAACTATTCAGAGTGTACAAATTAGACTTTTTATTGCAGCAGATATTTAAGAGCACAATCAAGGAATACTGGAAAACAAGCACAAAAATTAAAAAAGGTTTACCAGCAGGAGAAGAGTGAATAAAAATAAAGATATGGCAAATCAGTCCACTATGCAGGCATTTATCCAAATTCAAGCTGAAGGCAGGATCAATGCTTTTAAATAGTTTAATGGAGAGTGATGAATTTGGAGAATAAAAATTCAAAGTATTATTAAAATAGTGCTAGATATTAAAATATCTATATTTAAAACTATAGAACAATATTAAAATTGAGTAAATACACAATAAATAACCATCATAGTGTGCATGGTATGAATCATAGATCAAAATTTAGCTAAAAATTCTACCCTTATTTAGAAAAATGTAGGCATTAAAGTCTCATGTTAAGAGAAACCCAAACCCTGAGGTGGTATGCGCCCATAGGCAGAATTATTATTCATGAATAATGTCCAAATTAAATTAAATTCTATTCTTTTGTTTACATTGTGTCTATTCCTAGAACTTAATTTGCCATTTTGCTGCAGAGGGCAGTATATGTGAGCATACAGCATCTGGGTCAATATTATCACATAAAAAGCCAGCTTAGCATCCTTCATGGGAATATAAGGTTTGGCAATATTTAATAGAGAAATAGCTGGTTGGAAAGAAAATTCAACGTAAAGAAAATTATGATAAATCATCTTCCAGAATTTTTGAGCTCTGCAGCATGGCCACCAAATATGAAACTATGTATTTTCAACTCTTTTTCTTTTTTTAAAGAAAATGAGTTTTCTTTTTTTTAAAAAAGAAGTTCCTGAAAGGAAGACCAGAAATAACAGATGGAAGCTGATCAGAGAGATCCAACCTAGAACTCAGGAGAAATTTCCTGACCCTGAGAACAATTAATCAGTGGACCAGCTTCCCTCCAGAAGTTGTGAATGCTCCTGCTTGGGCACGGGGTTTGGCTAGAAGACCTCCAAGGTCCCTTCCAACTTGGTTATTATGTATTTTAAGTTACGGTATTTGTTTTAGCAAATAGTAGTGGAATAATGTGCCATTTTTCCTGAGGGATAATATCTGCAGTACATTTAAGCACTAGTGCCATTCCTATTATGGCACGTGAATTGTCCTGTTTAAATTCTGCATTCATTACAGTTTAGAATAAGCTCCAACAAATATTTTGAGTTTTGTGTTGTGAGCTTTGTTTTTGTAATTCCTTTAGAACAGGGCAGTTTCTCTGGATATGTTTTATTCATTTATTTAAATAATTTATATGGCACTCCATCTCAGAGGTGGCTAGGCATCTTAAAGCACATTAAATTAAATTGGAAATAATAAAAAAGAACAACATTAGCTAAATATAACCTCCAGCAGTGGTGGCTAACCCTTTTGGGTTCCTGTGCCCAAAATTGGGAGCGTGCACCAGCACCCAGAATGCAATGTGCGCCCTCCCTCCCCACACCCCCTTGCGCATGCCCACCCCCACTCCCTTACCTGCAGTGTGCCTCACAGCTGATTTTTCGGCTGGTTTGAGGTCTTTTTCATCCTCCCAGTGAGGTAAGTTTGCCTGCGGCTTGCGTGCCAGCACAAATGGTTTGGGTGAGAGAGGGAAGGAGAGAGAGAGTTGTGAGCATGCCAGGTGGATTTGTTGTTTCTAGTTGCACAATTATATTAAAACCGAACAGCTTAGCCAATACTTCTGGTAGGCAGAGTTTGTCACCTCAAGTACTCTTTAAACAGTTATATTGATTGGGATAGCCTTATAGTCCATTTCACAAGGTTTAAAAACATCTGGATTAAAGAGTTAATCATTAAACTTCAATTGGAAAAAATTATAATGTGGATATAAAATATGACCTGTTTCCTCCATTCCACATCAATTAGTTCACAGTGGAAACTGCAGAAATCCAAACTGTTTATCATGCCCCATGTTGGAGTCTGACTCTGAGGGAGAAATAGAACAGCTGACGGAGTGAGAGTGTGGTTGTGGAGGAAACTGGGGAAGGGCACAAGCCAGCTGGGCATTCATGGGAAGATCCAGGCCCTCCCCTCTTCATCCTAGTGCATGCAGGGAAGAGCGGATATGGGAGAAAAGTGAGTGGCATGGTCTACGTGGGAGGAAGGGGCCCTGATCCCCTTCATGGGCTGCAGCAGGGAGGACTGGTTAAAAGGACAAACTGCATGGCAAAGGTTCTGGAAGCAAAGCGTGCATTCTTGTTGGAGCTTATCTGTGTTTTGGCTTCCTCCCAACTGTGGTTGCTGCTATCTGGTAGAAGTCTGCAATTAATCATCCTTGCCTGCCATAGTAATTCCTTCAGTGTGGTTTGTGTTGGGTTTTTTATTTTGAATTAACTTTACTTTAGGTGCGGACTGTATTTACTCCCTCCATAAACTGTTTTCTTTAAGAGTTTGATATCCTGCTGAGGATAATTGGACACTGGGGCCAAGTTGGAGGCATTAAAGGGACTTTCTTCTATTTTTGTGACTTGGTTATTCTTCTGTCACGCCCCGGATCATCACACTGTTGTTACGTTATAGTCCTTTGCTAATATAAAAATAGTTTTCAGAGTTTACGTTTTGAGAGCCGGTTTGGTATTTTTCCTGGTGAAGGCATCAGGCTAGAAACCAGGAGTTGTGAATTCTAGTCCCACAGTAGGGGACAGTCACTCTCTCAGCCCTAAGAAGGAGGCAATGGCAAAACACTTGTGAAAAACCTTGCCAAGAAAACATCAGGGGCTTTCCAGGCAGCTCTGAGAATCAGACATGATTGGAGGGAAGAGGGGAGAGGGGATTTTGGGAAGAGACGAGGAAAAATATTTGGGCACTATCTTGCCAAACTATCCTTGGTTCTCCTTGCAATCATCAATAAAACAGTTGCCAGAGCCTTTTTTTATTTTACATTGAAATGATTTCATGTTTGGTAATTGGGCTGGAGAAGGACATGCCTGGAAGCAAACATGATTTAGATATCCTTTTCATTGGTAGATATTCAGTGTTAGCTTCCCTGGTCATTTCTCACACTTCGATAAGATTAGACAACAGCTTTCCATTGTAAGGAAAGCAAGGATTTCCTCTTTTCTTCCTTGCTTTACAGGCAGTCCTTGATTTACGACTACAATTGACCCCCGTATTGCAGTTGCTAAGCAAGACAGTAGTTAAGTGAGTTTTGCCCCATTTTACAACCTTCCTTGCCACAGTTGTTAAGTGAATCACTGCAGTTGTTGAATTAGTAACACGGTTGTTAAGTGAATCTGGCTTCCCCATTGGTTTTGCTTGTCCGAAGGTCGTAAAAGGGGATCACATGATCTCCAGACATGGCAGCTGTCATAAATACCTGTCAGTTGTCAGCTTTCTGGATTTTGATCATGTGACCACAAGGGGGTGTGGCAATGGTCATAAGTGTGCAAAACAGTTATTGTTTTTTTTCAGTGCTGTTGTAACTTTGAACAGTCACTAAAAGAATGGTTTCTAAATCGAGGATGACAGAATCTAATTTGAATGTACTCTTTCTTTTTAAACTCCTCTTTTGCGTTTCAAAGTTTATTCCTCATATTAAGGTTTATTTTGCATCTTTCATGAAATTTTAGTAGAGTGGCATTCCTCTATAACTTCAGAATCTGAAAAGCTTGTTTATTCTGATAAATACGCCGGTAGTCTTCAGCTCACGGTCACAATTGGACCTGGAGCATCCATTCCTAAATGAAGTGGTTGTTAAGTGAGACACACCCAATTCTACAGCCCCTTTTGCTGTGTTCATGAAGCAAGTCATGAATCACACAGTTGAATTGCACAGTTGTTAAGCAAATCTGGCTTCCTCCTTTGAGTTTGCTTGTTGTAAGCTGGTTGGGAAAGTAACAAATGGCAATCACGTGACCCCAGGACACTGCAACCATTTTAAATATATACCAGTTGCCAAGTCCCCAAATTTTGATCATATGATCATAGGAACATGAAGATGGTTGTAAGCATGAGGGCTGGTTGTAACTTTGAACTATCATTAAACGAATGGTGAGCAAACAGGCCATTTTGCTTGTTTAATTTAGGCTCAGCTGTTAGCGAAATTATTTTCCTTTTTTTTTTTCAGTTGTGGACAATAACAGTTCAGTAACCATTTCACCTCGTATCAGTCAACCATTTCAGTTTCAGTTCATGTGGGAGAGTTAAATATAAGACATGTTATTCATAATGAGTATTTACTCAGTGGGATGTCCTCTGTTTTCCCTGGTTCTCTGGAGGCTCAGTTGCTAGAGAGGCAAGGCTGATACACCTGCCACTTCTTCAAGATGGCACAGAGATCTGTGCATGATGTTGGGTGCTGTCTCCTCTTTCTTCCCATAGATGGAGAGCAAACTCTTACATTCACTAGTTTGGTTTTTTACACCTACCAATTGTGTCTTTTAAGTGTCTTTTCAGTAATGCTTTCTTTTCTGTTGTGCCATGTATGGATTCTCAGAATAACAGCTTATAAACTCATTTCTCTACAAGTTAACTGGAAAGACTTTTATATGGAAATACCTTTTCGCTTGACTACAGATTTGCACTAGGTTACTCATCTTTTCCTGAGAAATCTCTCCCCTTTGTGTTGCATCTTCATTCTGTGTGTACGTTTTGTCTCTGTGTGCGTTGATCAGAGGATAAACTTATGTCCAGGTCAATCCTTCCCTAATGCATCTCTTGAGAAAGGCTGAGAATACAAGCTTCTCCAAATCTAAATATAAGCATCTCAGATGTTAGACATTAGTTAGTTAGCTAGATGCTAAGTGCTTGTTCTCATAGGGTCTATGCATCAATTCTGTTAGATGTTTCTCCATAAAAATCATGAACTGATAATTTTATTTTTCCCCAGTTGAGATATATCACTATAAACCACTAGATATTCTGGCAAAAAAAAATAAGCTTCTTTTCTGTGGTTAAGAGACATGATGTCCCTTCTCCACTAGGTCTGAGTCATCTAGAAACTCCCAGTTATATCAACTCTGATGCTTATGGAAATTAAGATTAGATAAGTAATATTCTGCTTCTGTAGTTGAACAACTCTTTTGCTATTGTAAGAGGAATAATTCTCTCTCTGGCAAGCATATCCGTTTTAGCTTAGAAAATAAGACATTTTTTGTACATCAAGAGACCTTTATTGGGGGAAGGGCTGCATTTTCCATCTAAAATATGCCATATTGGTGAATATTCTCTCTGGGCTAATGCATTTGGGCCTCAGCAACCTTGTGAGGTCAAATGTGTCTTGCAGAATTGGGATGATGATGATGAAGAAGAAGGTTAGTTTAGACCAGCAAGTACCCAAACTTTGCGACTTGGTGACCTGGCTGCAGGGGAGACGGGAACTATGCTGTGCACAAACAGCAGGCCAGCAAGCGCACACACACAATTGCCCACCAGCCCACCCCTCATGTAAGTTGAGCTGCATGCATGCTCCAGCCAGCCATACGCGCAGCCCAATTCCAAATAGGCCACAGCCACTAGTATGCTGCGGCCCAGAGGTTGGGGACCTCTGGTTTAGAAGACCTGTAGGCAACAATCCTGATATTTAAATGAGAATGTCTTTTACAGCAAATTATCAGCTTACATCTACAGACACTGATTTGCAAAGCGAGTGGTAAAGTTGCTGTTTTTCTGACATTGTTTTGCCTGCTATTGAGCAATGAGATCCTTGCCCTGCTGCAGTGCTCAAGTCTGAGTGAAAGAAAATTGCCTGTCCTAACTTGCTGTGCTGCAATAGGTTATTCAGTGACAAAAAGTGCTGGATGTGTACATCGGAAGCAGACTTCCTTCTCTAAAGAAAACCTCTCGATACAGGTAATCCTCATCTTACAGCCATTTATTTAGTGAATGTTGAAAGTTACAGTGGCACTGAAAAAAGTGGTTAATAATTGGCCCTCACACTTAAGGCCATTGCAACACACACACACACATGCGCGCGCACACAGAGGCAAAATTCAGAACAAAATTCGGGCACTTGGCAACCGGCCTATGTTTAAGCATCTGGGTTCATGAGATTGCCATTTGCAACCTTTCCAGCTGGCTTCCTAGGAATGCTTTCAATGTGGGAAGCCAGATTCGCTTGAAAACAAAAAATGTTAAAGTGTGATTCGCTTAACAACTGCTGTGATTTGCTTAACCCAGCCCCCCGCCCCAATATATATATGTATGTATGTATGTATGTATGTATGTTGTGGCTCCGGGCTTGGATTCAGCTCCTGTGACTGATATGAGTTCAAGTGAGGAGGACATGGCAGAAAATTATGAGCCGGCATGGCTCAGTGATTGGACTAGTAACCAGGATGAGGAGATGGACGTGACAAAGGAAGACAGACCTGATGTATTAGAATTGTCAGGACCTTTGACCTCCTCTGGTTCCTTATCTGATCAACAGCCGGGAATGGCTGACAGGGAAGTTTTGAGAGAGTCTTCTAGTGGAGATGAGAACTTGGAAAATTTGTGGTTAAATGTAAGGAACAGAAGACGTTTGAGAAGGCAAACTCAGCTGGAACGAAGAAGGAGGGCGAGTCAGTAAATTAGCACGTTGCCTCAATGAGTATAAAAGGACACAGCTGGACTGGTAAAATTTGCCAGGAACAAAGTGACTTATTGAATGAGGACGTTACAGCAAGAAGCTCTGAGACTTGAGATTTATTGCCAGGACTGGTTTGTCGGACAGAGTAAAGATTTATGCTGTGGATTGAGATTTCTGTCAGCCGTTATCTTGTAAGACTACTTTCTGTTTGATTTAAGTTTGAAACGGCTGTTTTCTGCTTTGTTCGTTTGAATTTTGAAGGGGAGTCATAACATATATATGTATATCAATCAATCAATCACAGAATTAGGCACAACTCACTTGCTCAGCAGTTGAAATTCTGGTCTCAATTGTGGTTGTAAGCTGAGGATAACCCATAGCGCGGTTTGGGCTACGCGGTAGAAGCGAAGAGTGAAGGGTGGGAGGGGCATAGCAAAAGCTGGGTCACACACACTTTTTTCTGTTGGGCCTCCCATAGACCAGAGCAGGAAACAATTTCACTGGGAGGCTAAAACGTCCGTCATTTAGATTGGCTGGTAGAATCTTGCAAGTCCAATTGGGCTGCCCCTCCTTCCCCTTTTGCTCCCCGGCGAATCAGGAAGGCCTCTGCCTGAGTCCCCCCGCCCCCCCAGTACCAGCTCTCATCTCACGACTTAAAACAAGGTTGATGTGATGAAATGTTGTGAGGAGGAGGTGTATCCCAGGAAGGAGGATTCCAGAGGAGTAAGAGGCAACTCAGCCCAGATAGTATGTGTGAGAGAAATAATAGTTCCTAATAGTTCTCAGAATACAGGTAGTCCTCGACATACAACAGTTCATTTAGTGACCCTTCACAGTTTTACACCGGCACTGAAAACTGTGACATATGACCGTTTTTCACACTTACAACCATCGCAGCATCCCCCCTGGTCATATGATCAAAATCAGGATGCTTGGCAAGTGGTTCTGACCTTTGCAAAGTCACCTGATCCGCTTTTGCGAACTTCTGACAAGCAAAATCAGTGGGGAATCCAGATTCACTTAACGACTGTGTGACTGACTTAACCAATGCAATGATTCACTTAACAACTGGCAAGAAAAGTCGTAAAATGGGCCAAAATGAATGCTTCACTTAGCAATGTAAAATTTGGGCTCCATTGTGGTCGTAACTCGAGGACTACCTATATATTGCAGATACAGATACTAGAGCGATAGGTTTTCTGGCAAGCGTTTATCTCTAGGTGTTACACCACAAATAACCCAACTTACAAGAATCACCGTTGTGTCACTTTTTTAGGCCTGACAATTTCAGCCTCTGTGACGACGGTTCTTGCGTATTTCCGTGAAGGTCACCTTCCTTATTCCGCACTCATCGCCTCCCTCCCTCCCTTCCTCTTTCTGATGTCCCCACCCCCACCCCAGAACAGGCTGCAGGAAAGGGCAAGCTAGACTTGAATATTTCTTGCAGGGTACTGCCGTTTAGGCTGAGAAAAACCAAGCTTGGAAAATGAGTAGTTTTAGGATTGCAAATTGTCCCTCCTGCTGTATGTATTTCCATCATCCCACAGGCAGAAATGAAAGGTGAGCATCTTCCGAGTTAGAGCATTAGAATTAGAGCATTTTCCCGGTTAGTTGCAGCTATATGTATGAAGTGAGAATTAAGGTAGTTTTTCTGTCCAGTTACACTCCAGT
Source organism: Pseudonaja textilis (assembly GCF_900518735.1). The sequence continues at coordinate 12,291,863 of NW_020769327.1, forward strand.
TACACTAAATTATGCTGTTGGTTGTGTTGAGGGGGAACTCATGAATGTCAGACTGTATTATGGAAGAAGAGAAGGCTTAGGTTAAAAAAAAAAGACTATTTCCATGGCTTCAAGCAAACTTACAGGTAGTCCTTGCTTAACGACTGGTTGCTTAGTGACTGTTCGAAGTTATGACAGAGCTCCCTAAATCTATGACCTGATCCAGAATTTTGAAAGCGGTACAAAAACACCCTGTGGTCATGTGATCACATGTTGGGCCTTTGGCAGCCAGCTCCCACTTACAGCCATTTGCAGTGTCCCACATTCACATGACCATGATTTTTGGCACATTTTGTAGGTTTCCAGCCTTTATTTCTGATTTCTAGCAAAACACACCCATTAAAAGAAACAGGTTTATTTAACAAGCATAATGGTTTCTTAATGGTCACCACAAAAAAGTGTAAAATCGGGTGTAATTATATGTTAACTTCCTTAATCACCATCACGACTTAGGATCATAATTCCAGGCTCAATTATGGCCATAAGTTAAGGACTTACCTGTACTTTTTGTTTACTATTATCTTCCAAAGATCCTGTTGCATTAATTCCAGTGAGCATCTGGAGAAAGGATTACATGTTTTGTTCTTTGTTTTTCCAAGGAACCCGTGGTAAAACTGAGTCAAGGTAGTAGTTCTTGCGTCTAGAAAAAGGTCAGGTGTGCTTGTGAAAAATCACTTTCTTCCAGAGCTGGAAACATGATTTCATACAGCTTCCCCCAAGATTCAGCACTGAGATACACAAAATGGTTCAAATTGTAGAACTACCATAGATGCAGTTAGATAGCAGGGGGGAAGATGAGGGAAAAGGGATTGAGTGGAGTTTAATGAGTTTTTAATTTAAACAAAAGAATCCTCTTTTGGTAGCGGATAGAAAAATAAATTGCATTAGCAGTTTTTGCTTTGGACCAACCAACCTTATGATCTTTATTCTTAGTACTTAATCGTAACATTTTACTTCTCTTTGTTATATCAAGTACTTCCTGTGAGTAAGATTGAGAGTTTGAAGTGTAAAAACACCTTGTCTCCAACTAGAAACGTTTCCAGGTTATTGCTACGCCCAGCCTACTTCAAAACTTCTGGATGTCAACTTCAGATTTCTCCATACTTGATGGTTTTCATCCCGCCATGGCGCATTGATTACAAGAGTTTCCTGTTATATAGATAAATGTGCAGTTGTGTGCCTTAATGTCCATTAGAATTGCAGTGCTTCTTTCAGCGCATGGAAGCTACATTAGGGGTTCTCAGATGGTCTATGGCGGCTGCCACCTTAAATTTCTATTTCTGTTTTGTTTTGTACACTTTTATGTTTTCCATGCTTTCAAAATGTAACATGTTTACATTTTGTTTCCAGGTCAGACTCAGCTGGAAGGAAAAATGTTTTGGCTTTGCTTCCATTGTGAACAAATAAGAACAGTTCCATAATCATTTCAAGGCTTTGGTTTCAGTTTATGTGGGAGAGTTACATAGAAGGAATATGGTGAGAGCCACTAGTCAAAACAGTTAAAAACTGAAACTTTGTTTTCAAAAAAGATTAGGAAGTGATTAGAAGTTAGCACCTGCCCAATACTGTCTCTTTTCCTCTCTTTATTATGTTGGGCACAAGAGATTTGATATCTTAAACAAGGGGCACAGCTTTATTAATTCCTTGGAGTTACAACCCGTCTTTCCTCCAGAAGCTGAAGGCAGCGCGCATCTCTTCCTCAGAAACAACTTTGTGAGGTACATTGCACTGAGAGATAACAACTGATACACAAGTATCTGACGTCAGGCCTTCAAGGAATACCAGATGTGAACACCGAAATCATTAATACCAAAATTACTTTTATTGTAGGGCTACTACGCTTCCTGGGACTTGCCACTGAATCTTCTCCTCCTCCTCCCCCCCCCCCCCCGCCCAGCCTTTATCCTAAAGAGAATTAGGGAGGGTCACGACTGAAATGCTTTCTCAAATTCCTTTTCTTGCTCTGAACTGGGATTACTCTGCTTGTTGTCTTGGTTGCAGCTCTTCTTCAAGGTTATCCTCACAGCCCATTACACGTAGTGAGTTTCTTTCTGTAGCTGAGGGTTGATTTGAATCTGGACCTTCCCAGTTCAAATGGGACATCTTAATCACTATCCTGAAAAGCACACTTGCTGTCTTGTTCAGACATAGCAAACCAAGATTGGAACAATTTACAATTCAGAAGTTTTCCTTCCCAAGTTCGTCTCCTCCCCTGATTGATTCTTTAAAAGGCTGTTTTAAATGATATACAGTACATACAGCACACTATTGGCTTACAGAAAAAGGGTTGGATGTCGCATATAGAATCATGGGGCTGAAAGGGACCTTTGAGGTCACCTCATTTAGTCCATACCCCTCCCCAAGAAGTCCTTATACAGTCTTGGACAAATGGTTGTCCAATCTTTTTTTGACCCAGTCGTGTCATCTTCCAAATGCATTCAGGTATCCAAGCCCCATGGCAATGTGCAATGCCACCCTGGAATATGATGCATTTTGTAAGAATAACTAGAACTCCAAGATTGCTGAGTGTCTAGAAACAGGGTTTGTTTTTTTCCTTCCATTAAATCATGTCCAGTTCTCCAAGACTGGACAAATCCTTGCACATTTTCTTGGCAAGGTTTTTCAGAAGTGGTTTGCCATTGCCTCCTTCCTAGGGCTGAGGGAAAGCGACTGGTCCCAGTTATACAACTGGCTTCATGCCAAGGCAGGACTAGAACTCACGGTATCCCAGTTTCTAACCTGAAGCTTTAACCACGAGACCCAAACTGGCACCCGAGAAACAATTGTAGAAGTCCAATTCCAAACATTGTCTACAATTCCAAACAATTGCAGAAGTCAAATAATTCTGAAGGTCCATGTGTTTTAAATATTGTATTGGTGAGAAATCATTTTGATGTCTTAATCACGACTTTATTTTTTTTTACCACCTAGAGGCCAGCACAAATTATCTAGAGATGGACAATGGCATTTCTTACACTTTTTTTATGCTGGGTTCATGGCACAAGCACCTATGTTGAATTATAAAACCAGAGCCTGCAGTTTGTGTATAAGAAAGACAGCTTTTTGCTACAGAAAACTGAACTTTCAATTTATTTATTTTTAACAATGCAACGACTGCTGGTTGCTATGGTAACTGACTTATAAAATGCATTTGGGAGATGTCAGAACGCCTTCATGAAACCCACATGCCGATCTAAAGCGGGAATGCCATTTTCTCTTGGAACAGAATCTGCCTGGGATTTTAGCAGAGACTAAATTGACAGAATCTGGACTCCTGACAAAAACAAGGCTAGGTTTTCATAAATACTGTACAAATAAATTGGCTTTCAGCAGGCTCATTGACAGGTCAGGCTCTCCCGTTTATAATGAGAGATGGTGAAATAAATGCAAAATGCGGTGCCATTTGACTGCAGCCAAAGGAAGACCTCAGATTTCTGGATGACTTTTTGTATTAATTATTCCTCTTGCAGATTCATTGTGGCATTTAATGTTGTCCCTCAATTATCTTTTATTATGCCAGCAATTCAGAGTGGTGGGATTGCCTGAGAACCTGGTCTTCTTCAGATGTAATAAACTGCAAAATCCTAGAATTATTTCCCAAATCGGAGTAAGAAGGGTGATTCTTGCAGGCCGAGGAAGACAGCTAAACATGTTTAATGAGCTGTGTTGCTTTGGGTCCATGTTGGCGTTTTGTAACATGCATTTATAGGACATTTATTTTTTTTGCTTCTTTGTTTTATATGCTGCCCATCTTGCTATCCAGAGCGACTTTGGGCAGCTTAAAAGCATTAACATAAAAGCATTAAAAACATAGAATTAACAAAATTGAATAAGTGAAGAAAAACCAAAAGCACAGATGGTACCGGCATGTGCTTTTATGTCTCTCTCTTTCAATCAGCCATCTCCAGCACCCCACCTTGGGTTAGACAAGCAGCAGAGCCAAGTTTTAAGGCCAGAAAGATGAAGGCAAATCTTGTCTCCAGATGCAAGGTGTCCCAGAGGGCAGGGGCCACGGAAGAGGAGGCACTTCTCCTAGACTCCGTTAGCTGAAATGTCTTGGCCTACGGGGTCTGTAGCAAGCCCCATCTGCCAAAGCGAGTGGGGCAGACCAATCCCACTGATGCAAGAAATTATTAATTCTCCAGCTGTGTGTGGGCAAGTTTTGAGCTCCACTGATACAAGGGCCTTCAGTTTTCCAGGGTTTTTTTTTTGTGTGTATGTGTGTGCTTCAGATGGGTGTTTCAGGACACATGTTCAGCCAAGAAATTGTGATTAATAATTAAAATTAATCCCACAAAAACGTTCTTCTAAAACGTGTTCCTAGTTTCCACACAATTATTCTTTTCCAGGCACCTGGAAAAATACTTAACGGAAGGAAATATTGAAGGCCGGTGCCCCCCTTCATTGTTGCTTCTCAAGATGGTTAGGTCTGGAGTTGGCCACAATTTCTAGCTATTCTCTTTTTAGGCAAGTGTAGTTCAGATGTTTTGTCAATCTGTTGGATGCCGCCTTGGGGTCTAGCAGAAGTTTTCATCCTCGGTTTTACCTGTCCCTGTTCCAGAGGAGACTCTGCAGGGCAGCAATGGAAGCTGATTTGTGCCCTAGAAAATGATCTAAAATTGTAGTTAGAGAATCCAATTCAATTACCAGTTTGTACTTTCCAAATGAGTGCAGAACAGGAACTCAGTTCATACCAAATCTGTAAATTTTAAGTTTATAGCCAAAAAACAATATACAAAAATATGTAAAAAGAGGAAAATGCACAAAAATTGATACATTAAAAGTACATTGATGGGGAAAATTATTTGCAAAAAGCCAGATAATGGAAAAAGTGCGGACTCTGTGTGTGTGTGTGTGTGTGTGTGTGTGTGTGAAGAGAATATGCATGACTGTGTGTCCAAAAATGCATATATATATTTTAACCCATTCCCCAGATATGAAGCTGTGAAAAGCTATGACAAATTTGAGATTTCTATCCAACTCTAGAAAATAGTACATAACATGTACATAACATGTACATAACATATACCTTCAATTTTTACCATTCTCCTAATTAGCTGCAAGGCTAATATTGCTACAGGACCTCATTCACTATTTCTGGGTGAAAGGGATCTCGAGGGGAAGGAATTTGGAAATCATCCCACAGATTTTCACACACACTCTTTCTGCTGCCTGATTCCTGCATATTTTAGGGCTTTCCCTTGCTTTGTACAGTTGACTGGCCGGCCAAGGGAAATACATTGTCATCGAAGCAAAGAATGGATCCTCAAAGTCCCAGGACCACTTGACTAACAAATACAATTGGGACCTAAATTTCCATTGCTTAAAACAGGACCGTTGTTAAATAAGTTGCACCCAATTTTACATTCCTTTAAAGCAAATCACTGTGATTATTAAGTGAATCCGACTCCCTCCCCCCCCCTTGACTTTGTTGTAAATTGGCCGGAAAGGTCACAAACGCCAATCATGTGACCCCGGGATGGCATATCTGTCACAAATACATGCATTTGCCAACTGCCCAAATTTTGATCCTGTGAGCATGGGGATGCTGCAGTGGTCATAAGTGCAAGGATTTTTTTTTTTTGTAACTTTGAACAAAAGGAACGGTTGTAAATCAAGGCTTAGCTGTACCCTTTCCTTAGCCTCAGCCAGTAAAGAAAAAAGAATGAGGAAGGCTGCCCTAGAGAATCAGCTTCAAAGATTAAAAGGTTCAAAAAATTACAGTTTCTAGAACCATCCTCTCCTTCAGTTGTCCAACTGGCAGAAATTGTCATCTTTTCAGATCAAGTAGTTTCAACAAATAATAGATCTTGCGAAGAACATCTAGTACCCTGCTTGGGCTAAGACATCAATATTAGACCTCATAGGTGAGCAGTGCCTTGTCTCCGTTATTTAAAATTCAGGCAGCAAGGTTTTCTAATTGTAAATAATGATCACTGTAGAATTAAAGCTATTAAGGGAAAGGTCAGAGTTCTAACAAAATTATTTCTGAAATCTGTCTCTACAACCTATATGCTATAGCTACTACTGTTTGTTGTAGAGTTGTAACGCTAGAAAACTTAAATTGTTTTCTGAATTTTCTCCCCTACTTGTTATTCTAGCAAACTTGATGGAGATACTATTTCTGGGCATTATGAGACTAGCATTTTCTTCTTCTTTTAATAATGCTGTTGATAGCCAAACTGTTTCACCTACTGCTTACATCCAGGATATACTGTTTGTATACAATTTCCAATTTTAGTTCTATTGTTAAAATTATTACCGTAAAAAATAGGTTTCTTTATATCTATCTCATTCTTTATCATCTTGAAGACAATCCTCCCTCCTCTGTTTTTGTGTTTCTGTTTTTTTATTGTATTGCTTTAAACCCCAAAGATCCTTTCATATTTCTAGTGATTCCAAATGGATTCTGACCCATTTGCTAATTTTGAGCTCTAGCCTTCTACATTTTTTAAAAAATCAGCCTTTTAGATGTCACTGCAGAACAAGCTGTGCTTTTTGTTTAATTGCTTCACAAGAGGCACAACTCCTGGTTTGCTGGATCAAGTAGCAATGCAGTTGTATTCTGTTTCTAATCTATTGTTTCAACTCGGATGGCCCCAGCAGCAGCCATGGCAATGTTGACTTTGTTAGTTATTGTGTCAGAGATGGTGGGCATCCTGTATGCAGATTCTCAAGGGCACAAATATCGGTACAGGTAGCCCTCAACGCATGACCACAATTGAGCCCAGCAAAATTTAGTTCGTTAAGTGAGTTTTGCCCCATTTTACGATATTTCTTAACAACTCCCCACAGTTGTTAAGTGAATCACTGCAGTTGATGAGTTGGTAATCTGGTTGTTAAGTAAATCTGGCTTCCCCATTGACTTTGCTTGTCAGAAGGTTGCAAAAAGTGCAAAAAGTGATCACATGACAATGGCCTGAACTAGTACGAACCACTTGCCCAGCATCTGAATTTTCATCACACAATCATGGGGATGCTGCAAAGGTTGTAACTCTAAAAAACAGTCATGAACCACTTTTTGCATTGCAACTTTGAACGGTCACTAACTGAACTTGTTGTAAGTTGAGGACTGCCTGTATAAGGCTGTAAAGCAATTGGTGAGTTTCTTCCTTCAACTAAAATCATAGCAGATGCCAAAATAGTTTCCCAAAAGGAGGAGGAGGATGAACGAGAAATTGATCTAGTAGAAGAGAATATTTATAGCTCAGGTTTGAACTGGAGGGTTCTTGATGCTCTCTAAGCTTGGTTATCTTCTTTCAGATGTGAAACATTGGATAATAAGACATCTGTAAGAAAACAATTAAATTCAGAGAGCACCAGGTGTCCCACAAAAAATAGATCTTTACTGTTCTTCAAAACTTAAGTTAATCTTAAGAATACCAAATAAGAATTGCATTCAGATTTGCCTGAAGTTTAAAAGTACATTTTACAATCCAGGTAGTCCTTGACTTATGATGAGAACCAGAATTTCCATTACTAAGTAAGTTGGTTGTTAAATGAGCTGTGCCCAATTTTATGACCAGTTTGCCAGTTATTAAATGAATCACATGGTTGTTAAGTAAATATGACTTACAAATTGACTTTGCTTGTCAGAAGCTGGCTGGGGAATGTCAGAAATGTCAATCATCTGACTGCAGCAATCAAATATATGCTGATTGCCAAGCATCCAATTTTGATCATATGCCTGTGGGGATGCTCCAATAATCATAAGTGCAAGGACCAGTCATAAGTACCTTTGTTCAATGTCGTAACTTCAAACAGTCACTAAACAAATGGTTAGAAATTGAGGACTCCCTGTACTTCTCGGCATCCTGTTCAGGATGCACAGTTTCTTGAGAAAATCATTTGATGCTAACATGGAGGCCATTGAGCACAGTGCATGGAAGTGGCTATTTCTTTCCATTTGTGCATCTCTTAATCATCTATTTTGCAGACCAACGTTTACTCTAGTGACATCGGTAATCAAGTATGCAAGATAATTAAATGCTTCTCCTGATCAGCAGTGTCTGGCTGACTTTACTGAAAGCGGCTACCCTGTAAAATGCTTGAGTCTGTGGGATCTGGGAAATCTACATCTCTCTTCCTGATTCAAATGATTTAATATAAATAATTATTAGGTGTATTGAATGACCCCTCTTCCTAAAACATTAACATATAGACCAGTCAATGTAGATTACAATGCAATGCAAAAAAAAATGGCTACTCAAAAATACACGAGCCAGCATCATAACTGGTATTAAAATGCAGGTAGTCCTTGACATATGACCACGATTTGGAATTAAAGTAATACGTTAGTCAGGAGTCAGTGTTGTAGTCAGGAGTCAGTGCACCACATAACTGGACCTGGTTGTTTTGACATTTTTTGCAGCAGTTGTTAAGAAAATACTGTGATTATTAAGCAAATCCAATTTTTCCTTTCTTGCTGGAAATCAGAAATAAATGCCAAAAATAAGCAAAAAAGTGATAGGTTGTAGTCACAGGACCATGGGATTCTGCATAAAGGGGAACTGCTTGTCGAAGTGTCCAAAATGCTGCCATTGTAACTTTGAAAATGGGTTGTAAGTAGCTTTGTGGAGATCTGTTGTAACTTTGAATGGTTGTTCCGTGACTGGACGTAAGTTGACTACCTCTGTTAGTAACGGAGTCAGTGGACCTTCCTAAAGATGGGACACACAACCAGGTCCCAAGACAATTTATACCCTGTGCTCCCACAGCAAACAAACATAGGATAGCCACCACCTCTGAAGATCTTAAAACATGGACAGAAGGACATTTGGGGTTTTTATAGAATTCTTGGGAATAGCATTGTAAAAGTCCCCCCATAATATCATCCCTGTTATCAAGTAGCAAGGAAGCATTAGGTGAGTGCCTGCATTCCAGATAGTCTCTGAAGATCTCTTGCGGGGCCATTTCAGCTATAGCAGAATTGAAACGTTCTCCCCGTATATCATGTGTTCTAGTGAAGTTATATGTCAAGCGTTTCTTCTCCTTTTTAGAGAAGCACATCAAGAATTTCCTCCTTTTGTTTTGCATTTGGTCTCTCTGACTTCTTAAAGCATAGAAAAATTGCATAATGGAAACCAAGAAATAATTCTTCAAGAGAAGCACCTCGACTTCTTCGTGGTTCTAAAAAGAAATCTGCAGGCAAGAGGGACTTTTCTCTGTAATTATGAGTTGGGTGTCATTGGAAAGCCCTAGAAATCAATTCGAGACAAAGATAAGTCTCTTTAACATTGTATATGAACCCTGGTTGAGTTGAGTTTAGTGAGAGTAAATCTCAATAAAGACAGGGTTGCCAATATTTTTTAAAAAAAGTATACCTCGCTATTTTTTTATCCATCTTCTTGTCTTTTCATGTCATCATACATTTTCTTGTTTCTTACCACCCATGTAAGTAGATACGTATGCATTTTATAGGTGGTGCCCAACTCTCAGACAGTTCTGTATGGCTTACAATTTAGCATATAATGAATACTGAAAATGATAAAACACTTCAATAACACAATACAAAATAAACAAGATGGAAGTCCAGGCACACACCAGCAAATAAAATTTTGCAAAACACATGCCCAGAAGGGCTGCTACGTGACAAAGCATGAGTCTCTTGAACAATGTTTCTCAGCCATGGGGTTAGGACTTCGACCCCCAGAATTCCCCAGTCAACAAAGCTGGCTCGGGAATTGTGGGAGTCAAGGTCCACACCTCCTTTAAGCTAAGCCCAGTTAGGGATGAGAAGCACGGCTCTAGGCCCTGACTTCTCTGCAGCAATGGGTCACCTCTAAACTTCACAGGGATTTGTGGAAAATAAAAGCAGTGAATGGCTGCAATGCAGAATTTTTTGGGAACTCTGCTGGATTGTCTATCCCCTTCAAAATAAATGATAAATGGAAGATGGGCTGGCAGGACCCTATTAAGACTGAGATGTGCTGGATCTTCCATACCTGTCACGATGGGACTTTGTGGCAGGTGTAGCCCCCCTGGCCTTCCAATCCAACTATCCACATTTAACCCTGGCCTTCAAGAACTTTGATCTGGCCCTGCAGAGGGCTCAGAGGGCTCGAACTGGGTAGAGGCACTTAGAGACAGGAGAGAATATGTGCATAACGGCAGGCTGCAGGAGTGCGAGGCCGATTTAATCACATTACAAGATCTGTGCATATCAGAGGCGGGGAGGAAAATGTTGGCAACCAGCCTGCAAATCCTCACTGAAAAAAAGGTTCATGAATCCAGTCTGCTAAAATATTGGGGTGGGGTGGGGGGTGTATTTAAGTTTGGGAAGAAGCTGGTATCATAGTTTAAAAGAGCTGGCAGGTGTGTCCGCATCAAAGTTTAATCTCTGTTAATAATCTTTAAATTGTCAATCTGAAATGTACCCTCCTCCTTATAGATTCCTGGCTGGCTCTGGAAGCTGGAAGTGCAACTTCAGTATTTCCAGTTTGAGGGGCTCTTTTCCTCCCTTGTTTCTTTGACCTGCCAGATCTGATGCTATAAGAGTTCTCGGAATGGGATCTGCTTTGAGGTTTTCCTTTTTGGCACTTCCCCTCTGCTGCTCTGCAGTTGGAATTGACATTGTCAGATGTTCCCTAAAGAGCTCTTTGAAAGAGGCAAAAACTGAAATGGTGGCGTGTGAGATAGGATTACAAACACAGAAGCGTCTCTTGCGGTGACTGAACGTCTCCCTCCACCGCAGGCCTTCTCATCTGACATTTGCATTCATTGTGCTTCACAGATGATGATGTAATCCTGACTCCAGTCCTGCCAGTCTTGTTCGTACAGCAAAGTCGGGCCTGGAAATTCCACAATTTGTCAATTCCAATAATTTGCCTTTAGGTGCCATCGGGTATTGCAGCTTTCTCCAAACTGAACTCCTTTGCCCTCCAGGTGTGTTTCTAGTCCATCGGGAGAGGCCACAAAATAGCGGTTTTCAAGAAAGTCTAATATCCTGTCAGATCTTTTGTCTCTAATTTGGATCTGGTTTGTCTGAATGAGTCATGCACTTAGCTGGTTTCCTCTCCTTGGAGTTTTCTGTGGATATGGGGGCTCCAAATCCCAGAATTTTAAGCTAAGTTTTTCCAAACTGAAGCACAGTGAAGAACTTCAGTGATATTTGCAACCCAGATTGGTGCAGAATATTCCGGATTCTCTGCATCTTAATCACCCACTCCTACAAGTACGGTGCTTCTCTGTGGACTTGAAGGACTGATTCCGGGCCTTTAAGAACTTGCCAGCCCAGAAAAGCCTCAGCCAGAGCTGCATTGCATCTCGTGGCTGCTGCCCAAATTCACGGCAAACAATGGAATGTTCTGTTTCAAGGGCATCCAGAGCCAAGGGGATGATGGCTTCATGTAGTGGCTTCATGTAGTGGCCTCTTTCCATCTGCACTGCTGTCCCTTGCTGGCGTGTGAGGAAGAACCCCGATAACAAAGCCGACTTTCCTTTCTCTTTGCCCTGAAATAACCAGATTTAACAAGAGGGTGTGCGCGAGTGTAAGTCAAGAGCATTCATCTGCCTGCAATCTGCAGTGGGTACATGCTGTTCAGCCTCTCACCCAGCTGGGAAAACGCCACTAAAGTGTGAAAAGGATAATAGTCTTCTGGGTGTCATCCTGTGCCCACCTTTTGACATTTTTAAAACCGTCAGCCACTTCAACGAGTTCTAATTTTGCCTTTATTGAATGATGCCTCTTTTTGTTCAAAGTAAACTGAAGCTCCGAAGGTCATGCCTTGAATAACGAATTAATTAATATAGCGATGATCATGAGCAGACTTTGGACCCAATATTGAAAAAGACAATTAAGGGGCCGTAGTCCCTCCCCCTCTTCATCCTTTCTTTTTCAACAAGATTATGACTTTATTTCTTGGTATGATTATTTAAAAGCCAGTTTGTACCATAGTTGAAAGTTCCAGACTCTTTCACTTATGCACTACAGGTAGTTCTCAACTTAAGACTGTAATTGAACCCAGAATGATAGCTGTATGTCATATGTCATTAAGCGAGTGATCATATGACCACGCCCGATTTTGCAACTTTTTTTGCACGGATCATTGTCAATAGCACTTAGACATATACCGTTCACGGTGCTTTACAGCAGAGGTTGCCAACTGATGGTCCGCGGACCGCTGGTGGTCCATGAGAAAATTTTGGTGATCTGCAGCGCACCCCTGTCTGCAACAGGGGTGATACCGGCTGCGGATGGACTGATGCAGGTGGGGAGGGAGGGTAGCGCGCAGGAGATCACGGCATTGGAGCCCTTCCTGGGTGTTCCCTGGCCTGCGAGGGGAGGGCACGATCTCCTGTGCCTCTCTCCTCAGGAGCCGCAAAATCCTCGCTGCCCCTCTGGCAGCCGCGAAGCCTCCTCCCACCGCGCTTCTCTTCCTCCTCGCCAGAAGCACTCATGACCAGCAGGAAGGAGGAGAGTTGGCGGGTGCCAGAGGGGCAGCAAGCACTTTGAGGCTTCTGGGGGGAGGGTTTGAGCCTTCGCCTTGCAACATCTTCACCTGAGAGCATCGCTGCCAACCACTTCCTGCAGCTCAGGAGGTCTGCGCTCTTCCCGCTGCTGCTCGGCCTCCTCGATGCACAGAGGCCGGAGGCAGCAGCCATGACACAGGTTTGCTAGGAAGATTGCAGGATTGCCTCACCTTCCCGCCAGCCATCTGGTCTTCAGCACATGACTCGTCGGCCTCTGGACATCAGATTCCCACCACCCAGCACCAGTTCAGAGGTTTCTTCCCCCCCCAACCCCCGAGGACAGAGAGCAAGGGTTGAGAGAGAGAGAGACAAGACACACGCACACAGAGAGAGAAACGGAGAAAGAGAGAGAGGATAGGGAAAGAGAGAGACAAGACAGAGAGAGAAAGAGGGAGAAAGGGAGAGATAGGGAAAGAGAGAGAGAGACAAGACACAGAGAAAGAGAGACAGAGAGGGAAAGAGAGAGAAAGAGAGATAAGAGATCCCAGTGTTTCGTTTTCTGTGGGAAACAGGTCCAAATGCCTCGAAAGTATCTAAAGTTGCAGAAACAGGCAGCCAAGCTAAGTGCCTGAAGGACTCCATCCCATCAGTGGGAGTCCAGGCGCTTCAGCGAGCGGCATGCTGGATTCATATTAGTGGTGCGCGGGATTTAAAATTATGGATTTGGTGGTCCCTGAGGTCCAAAAGGTTGGACACCCTTGCTTTACAGCCCTGTCTAAGTGGTTTATAGAGTCAGCATATTACCCCCAACAATCTGGGTCATCACTTTACTGACCTCGGAAGGATGGAAGGTTGAATCAACCTTGAGCCCGTGGGACTAAAACTGCCAAACTGCTGACAGCCGGCAGTCAGCAGAAGTAGCCTGCAGTACTCCATTCTAACCACTGCACCACCACGGCTCATTTAAGTGAATTACTAGTTGTTTATTGAATCCATTGTCTACAATGGGCATTTTGTTTCCAGAAACCAAAAGTAAATGCCAGTTTCCAGATAAAAACATCATAAATTGCAGCCACATGACCATTCAATGTTGCAAAGAGCTGTAAATTCAGACCAGTAGCCAAACACCCAAAATGCCATCATATGACTTGGCAGAAGTTCAAATCCTAGTCATTAATGCCCCTGCAAATGTCAATCATAACCTCTAATGTTGCTAAGTGAATTATTGTAAGTTGAGGACTACTGTAGGAGGTTCTTGGAAGAGGGATCTTGCCCAGCAGCTCACAGCCACTCTCACAACCTTTTCCCTTGTACTTTCACAGGGCCAAGATGGGCCTCGTGGAACATTGGCGTCTTTATTTGCATCCGCTGTGCTGGAATACACCGGAACTTGGGAGTCCATATCTCCAGAGTAAAATCTGTCAATCTGGACCAATGGACACAAGAACAAATACAGGTCAGTATGGATTTTTGCCAGCAGCAAAAGAGAAAAGTTATAGGTGTGGGTGCAGCTCCAAAATTAGTGGAATGCTCTTCTGTCCTCAGATAAACATCCTGACATAGGACAATCTGAGTTGTAGAGAATCTAATTGTCAACGTTACATGCTCATTTTCTACCTTCAGAGATTCCTCATTCCTACAAAACCAATCTGGAGCAATCTGTACACATGTTTAACATTCTTCAAAAATTGTGTCTGATTTTCTCCTGGACAGTATCTGCAGTTTTCTTGTAAGGTTTTTCAGAAGTGGTGTTATCATTATGTCTTTCCTAGTCAGCGTTTACAGCTATGCTGTCTGGAAAATTCTGGGAGTTGAAGTCCACATATCTTGAGAAAGGTTGAGAAAAACTATTCCTGAGGCTGAGAGAAAATGCCTAGCCCTGGGTCACCCAGCTAGCTTTGTAAGATGGGACTAGAACTCATGACTTCCCATATTCTATGCCTTAATCATTATTACATTAAAATATTAAAAATAAAAATTAGCATTGTAATCTTATATACAATAGTAACCCCAGGATTTAATGTAAGTTGTTTGGAAAAAAAATTATTTTGTCCTCGCTGCCCCATTTCACCTATCCTGAGATATTTGGCTTCTCCATTTCTTATCTCATTTTCCCTCATTTATAATGACTAAGGAGACACATTCATGGGGCGCATAACGACCCCTTTCTTTCTTCACCTTCCTCTAAGGTTCAGAGAAATCGATTTAGAATAAGCTACACTCACTTCAGAATGCTAGATTAGACTAGTCATTTTATCAAATAAAATCACCATGATTGGTGAGGGAACGTAACTGCTTCTTCCAGTAGATCTCAATACGGTTTACTGCTGATCTAATAGAAACTGATAATGCATTTAACTACAAGTCATCATAACCCTTGATATCTGCAGGTTGGTGTCCAAACTCCATTCTATAAATATTCTGGCAGACAATAATATTAATCTACCTTCTCCCCTGATGCTTTGGTTGTCAGAGTTAAAAAAAAAAAAGTTTGCTTCCTGGAGTTAATTCATACAAATGAAAAAATTCAAGCGAAAGCCTAATTAATTATACAACATCACAGAGACTTTCTATTTTGTATTCCAGTGCATGCAAGAAATGGGAAATGGGAAAGCAAATCGCCTTTACGAAGGTTACCTGCCAGAGAACTTCAGACGACCCCAGACAGACCAGCATCCTTTCTCTGCCTGTTGTCCCCACAGGAAAATGGAGGCCTCAGCAGCACTGGAGGGAGTGTGGGAAGGGGATATCTCTATATCAGTCTCTGCATGAACCCTTTTAGACTCCACAGCCTTTTTTGGAATTTTGATGAGGTTTCCCTGTTAGTGAGCATCTTCTGGAAAACCAAGCCTCATAAATCAACCCTGACTAGAAGGTGCAGTATTCAGTGTCCTCCCTCTAGTCTAGACCCTCCTGGAGATATTGTGTTTTTTTGGCAACAATATGAATGGGAATTGCTGTTACCTTTACTAAGATGGGGTTTCTTCCCCCTCAGTTAAGTCAACACTGCTGGGATTTGCTGGAGATAACTTTTAAAACATTAAAAAGTTTTTTGTGGAACAAAACGATGACTCTAGATCCATGTTTCAAACTTGGCAACTTTGAGATGTTTGGGCTTCAACTCCCAGAATTCCCCAGCCAGGCTGGCTAGAGAATTCTGGGAGATGAAGTCCATACATCTTAATATTATGCAGTTTGGCTTCTGCTTCATATGGAGGCAGGTAACTCATAAAACCAGCAATATCTATGCTGACAGGAGCAATTTATCTGCTCATGGCCACAGATTGAAATCAACAATCCTAATCTATCCTATCCTATAATTTGTTGTCATGCTTTGCATATTATAAGCAAAACTACCATATTCTCTGGATTGGAGCACAACTGCAGATTTACCATTATCTGGGCTGCAAAATCCACAAAGACTGGTAGATGGCAGCAGATGCTTAAGAGTTTTCTATAACTTGTGCTACAATCTAATGATAGTCCAGCTTTTATATTTATCACAGTGGAAACAACTACATTCCCCCCAGTCCCTTGGCCAGTTCTGGTTAGTTTAACTTCAGCCTGATGGTTGCCTCCAAAATTATTGCAGCATCTAATTTGGTAGCAAAACTATCTGCTCTTGGTTTATTCATCCTTATCCAGTTTCCTCCCAGAGCAGTGGAGAGCTTTATCAGAGACAAATATGAAAAGAAGAAGTACATGGACAGAAGTCTCGACATCAACACGTTACGGGTTGGTTGGTTCTAAATGCATAAATGCTTTTGCTTTTTTGGTTCTGTCCAGTATTTTGACTGGCAGGAGCTGTCATAAGATGGGGTGAACAATTTTATTCTAGATGGGGTGAACAATTTTATTCTGTGAAGGATCCCAAGGTTGTGTGGGAGGGGATATAGGAATATAGGAAATATATAGGAATAGTGAATGGGGCAGAGCCCATAATAGGTAAAAATACCCATAATCTCTCTGACACTCTGTTTTGTCATCCTCTTCTTTGAATCTGATATGATCTTCATTTTCTTCTAAGAAGGATGCTGTGGAAAAAATAAATATGAATTGCTTACTGTACAGAGATGAAACAAATTAGACTGAAGGGGTCAAAAAACGAGCTCATTAGATGGGCAGAGAGACAGACAGATAGTTCTGCCAGGTTAATGAAAGGCCTGGCAATGCATTTTCATGAGATTTGGCTGGTTTTAACTTTGATCATTGTTGAGAGGAGGAGTTTAGCATATTGTGAAATTAATTTGGTTAATTTAGGGTTTAGGGCAGTGTTTCTCAACCCTAGCAACTTTAAGATCTGTGGACTTCAGTTCCCAGAATTCTGGGAGATAAAGTCCATGTATTTTAAAATTTGCGGTGGAGCTGGGCTGGGGCGACGGCTGCTGTGCCAGCAGAGAGGGCTCTGCATGCCACTTGTGGCACATGTGCCCATAGGTTCACCATCACGGTACTGTATGGGCCAATCCAAATTAAAAGAGTTGTGCAAACAACATTGTTGGGTTGGGAGAAAGGAAGTGTTTTGCATTGACAGTCCCATGAAGTTCAGCAGGGGAAGTTTCCCTTTGACCTAGAAAGAAAATTATTCCGATGAATTAATTGGCTTGCCTTCTCACCATTCTGAGTGTTTTTGTTCATAGAGAGAAAAGGATGAAAAATGGAAGAAGGAAGCGGCCATTGGGAAAAATGTGGAGCCAGTTATCTTTGAGAAAGTCAGAATGGTAAGGTGGCTATGGTTATTTCTGGCTACTTTCTGGTGTCTTGTGGGGAGGAAGGGAGCTTGAGGTAGTCAATGAGAGATTTGCCTTTGAGTAATAGACTGAGATGAGATGAGATGCACCCCTCCTGCATCCGTTTCATTTGGCAGGTGGGAAGAAATTCAGGTAAATTTTATTACTGGCCCTCGGTAGCTACTTATCTAGCAGATTTGATTTTGTGAATTACATAGTGGAACCTCTCACGTATTTGCCACCTGCTGACTGTTGCAGAGAAACTAGGCTGGGAGATTCATTCTGTGAATGAAAGCATCAGGAGGCTAATTCTTATCCAGATGTCAGGGAGCTTCAGGGCGGGTTTGTGCAGATGCTACAAACTTTATGCCCCTCAATGCTAACAATTGTCAACTGCATGAGTTGTCAACATCCACAGAATAATCTAGGGCAATGTTTCTGAAACTTGGCAGCTTGAAGATGGATGAACTTCAACTCCCACAAGTCCCTGGTTCCACATGTGCTGGCAGGACAATTCTGGGGATCGAAGTCCATCTATCTTCAAGTTACCAAGATTGAGAAATGCTTATCTTAGAGCAAGGGTCCCCAAACTTGGCAACTTTAAGACTTGTGGACATAGCTGGCTGGAGGATTCTGGGAATTGAAGTCCACAAGTCTTAAAGTTGCCAAGTTTGGAGACCTGTCTTAGAGAGACAAAGCCCAACCGCCTTAGTTGGCTGGCTGAAACATTGGGATGGGCTTTCAAATCCATGAGCATTTCTGGAACATTTTCTGAAGATACAAAGATGGGAAAACTGCTCTTTTTTTCCTGGAGAATGCATCATTTTGGTGGTTTCTGCTTCCTTCAGCCTCAGAAGAAAGAGGATCCTCAAACTACAAAAAGTCTTTCCAGACCCTCAGAGCCAGTCATAGACCTGCTGGGACTTGGTAAGAGCAGTGCTGACACCTTTCTGTCTTTTGTAAATGTTTGTTGCCTTGTTGCTAAATAAATAGTAAGCAGGCCTTTTCCCATCCGGAGGAGGAGAGCTGTGAAGAGTTGAAGACCCAAAATACTGGCTGTGATTTCACTATTTCCTGCTAAATCAGTTATTTGTGTTTCTTGAATATGGAGGTTTATCATGGAGGTCATTTATAACAAATAGTTGTTTGTTGTGTAGGAAGATCTTTTCAGTTATGATAGATGCAGGGAAATATTGAGCCTAATTTTGTATTGGAAGGGCAAAGAGTCCCAGAGGTACACGGAGTCCTCAACTTAACAATCATGATTAAACCTGGAATTCACAGTTGTAAGTTGTTGTCGTCTTTAAGCAGGTCACAACAGGTGCCTAGGTTTATGACCTTTTTTGCAATGGTCATTAAGTGAATATGGTGTTTGTTAACTGAATCTGTTTTATCCAATGAGAGATTTTTGCCAGAACCAGAAGTAAACACCAGAAAATAAAACAAAACACCGTCATGTATGCTGCAGATGGTCATAAAGGCAAGCTGGCTGCAGAGTACCCAAAATGCAGTGACGTGACCAAGACGGTGTGCGGCCATTGTAACATTGAAATTGGGTCGCAGGTATCCTTTGGGGGAGTCCACTGTAACTTTGAATGGTCACTAAGCCACTGGTGGTTAAATGAGGCCTACCTGTACTCCTGCCAACATCCCAGAATGCTTTGCATTAAGCTGGTATGCCATGGTTTGGCCCAGTGGTTTCTTCAGCTAGTGGATCAGGTTAGTCCAAGTTTGCAGCTTAAAATGATCGGGCAGATAGATTTTCAGAACCAGACACGGAGTCCTTTTTTAATGTATTGGAAGGACAAGGAGGCCCAGAGCAATAAGTAGTCCTCAACTTAACAATCATAATTAAACCTGGAATTCACAGTTGTTGCCACCAGTCCCACTGAAAATACAGTACTGTAACATTTCCAAAACAAAAAACATTGCAAA
Source organism: Pseudonaja textilis (assembly GCF_900518735.1). The sequence continues at coordinate 12,310,978 of NW_020769327.1, forward strand.
TAGCTGTCCTGAATTTCCTAACCTAAAGTTGCATAACACACCAGTGGCAGAAGATACACATGGGCTGGAAAGGTTTTCAGTTCCTCTTTCATCACAAGGCAGCTTGTCAACAGTTGCATTCGGAGGGCTGAGCCAATCAGCATTTCCTGTGCAAAAGAAATACGGTGAAAAATTGAGGCTAAAAAGTGGAACTAGGCCACCAGCGTGATTGCCGTTAAAAGGCCAGCAACAGCTCAGCTAGTATGAAAAGGGCAGGCGTAGGGGATAATCTGTACATTATAGCCGGGTTCTGCATATAAAACCGAAAACGAGGAAATTCCACCCCAAGCGTCAGGGCACAGCCGTACACGTGTGATGTTGATAGTGGTTTGGCTTTCTAGGAATCTTGTCTTTTCCACCAAAGTCAAAGCAGCTTTCCAGGTGTGATGGGGATGGCTACCAAGTCATACTTGTATGATATGATGAAATCTCAAAAACAGGACTTGTGGCTGAATAAGAATTCAGGGGGAGAATGATGAGATTTCCTACTACTCTGTGCAGCTTCTTGTCCTTCACACCAGTAACGCAAGCAAAGAAATGCAAAACAGAAGAAGAGCATAGCAATTTATACAGCTTGAAGAGAATCAGGGCGACGTATCAGCAATAGAATGCATACAACCCGCTGTTGGGGTTGAGGAGAAAAGCAGAACTGCAACGTGAAACGTTAGGTTTTTCTGTGCTGCCCAGATATACCATAGAAGCTACGTGTCGATTTCCACAAGATTTGGGGACCATCCAACATAGAAGGCCAAGGCATCCATCCTGTGATGGGATGTGCAACTGGAGAAAAGATTGGAAGGGGTGGTGGGGAGAGGGAATCTTGGAAATCACACCACAGTTTTCAGGAAGAAGGCAGCACATTCCAGAGAGAGGCCCAAGAGAGCAGAACTGGATGGTGTGGGGAGGAAAAGGTTCAACGTAGCTAAAGCCTAGAATCTCCCAGGGTATATTTATCTAGTTAGAAGGTTACAGCTTTAGTCTGACAAGATTCCGTCTATTAGAGCCGTGGGGTGGCACAGTTGTTAGAATGCAGTATAGCAGGTTAACTCACGACTCACTTCAGGAATTCAATCCCGATCGGCTCAAGGTTGACTCAGCCTTCCATCCTTCCAAAGTCGGTAAAATAAGGACCCAGGTTGTTAGGAGCAATATGCTGACGCTCTAAACCACTTAGAGAGGGCTGTAAAGCACTGTGAAGCGGTATACAAGTCTAAGTGATATTGCTATTAAGTATAAGCAGACAAAGAATTGTACTTGATTTGGACCTCACAGTGTCCTCTTTGGGCTTATTGAATTTAGCCTTTGACTCTGGGTGTGGAAATCCAACTCATTGAAGGGTACTAATTTGGGGAAGGCGATCCCTTGGGTGATCTAAGGAAGCCAGCTGATACCACCTCCCCCCTTTTCTCCCAGATGTTCCTGTTTCGAGTGCCCTCCCCAATGGAAGAGCCAGCAGTTGTTTGGAGAAAGACTTGGACCTATTTGGATCCCTGGGTACTGAGAGAAAGGTGAGAAACTTATATTATTGATGGGAGACCTTGAGCCAGAACCTTACTCTCATCCCAACCTATCTCACAGGAATATTCTGGGGAAAATAGGTCTAAAACTACACTTGGATGTAAACACAGGCATGATTTAAAAAAAAAAAAAGTAGAGTTCTAAATTTTAATTGAAATGTTCAGTAATGTGTAAGTCATGCTTAATCAGTCAATGAGATCTTCATTACACATTAGATTCAACAGCCACATTTACAGATAATTGTGTAAAATAGGTCAGTATGAAGAAGATACATCGTATTTTTTGGAGTATAAGACTCTCCAAAGTGTAAGGCGCTTTTGGGGAGGAAAACAAGAAAAAAAAATCTGCCTTTGCCCTCCTTGCAGCAAACAGCCTGTTTCAACTTCAGCACAGCCTGATTAGCACAAGTAGCTGATTGTCGGTTGGATTGGCCTCCAGACGATCAGCTGTTTCTAGCTGCAGGGATTGCCATCGCCTGTTGCCACCTCCACTGCCCCATTTTCACCCCCCCATTTTCACCCCATTCCAGGAGATGGGATTGGAATGGGTGGAAAATGTAGTGTGCGGAGGCCGGAAATGGGGCGCACAGAGGTAGCAATAGGCTATGGCAATCCCTGAAGCCTGAAACAGCTGATCGTCGGGAGGCCAGCTGCTAATCAGGTTGTGCTGAAGCTGACCAGGCTGTTTGTTGTTAGCTGCAAGGAGGCAAATTGCTGGGAGGAAGAGGCCAAAAGGTGGGGGCCAGTGTGTGGGCGGGGCTTCGGCAACATTCACTGTATAAGGCGCAAAGACATTTCCACCCAATTTTGGGGGTGGAAAAAGTGCGTCTTATACTCCGAAAAATATGGTACGTCTTAATTTTTGTTTTAGCAAGATGTGAACCATTCATTATTTACTGTGACTGTAGAGAGTTCCCAGATCAATCTTCACTATTTTTCCTTCTTGATCCCATGAGCCTGTGCTTATCTGTCTCTGATTGAGTTGGTTCATATTGACTTGGCTTTATCTCTCATTGAGGGTCAGGAGATAAGATACTGCCTCTTTTGCGGAATCCTTCTAAGGTGGTAAATTAGTTTATGCAATACTTTGAAAAATGGAAAACCTGAACTAGAACCTTTAAGAAAAATGCTGTGTCAGTTCTCTGGCCTCCATCTTGGGAAATAAGTACAGTATATTCTCTCACCAGGTTGTTGGCTCAATGCCCACAGCTGGAAGTGCTGGATCTGTTCCTGAAAAGCTGAACCTGTTCCCTGAGCCCGACAGCAAGGCTGAAGAGACGGGGAAGAAGCAGCTCTCCAAGGATTCCATCCTCTCTTTATATGGCTCCCATACCCCACAGATCCCCGCACAAGGTATGCACCCTACCTGTTGTGAGAGACGCACCTGTTGGGCTTTCAATACTCAAGCATAGATTCATAATACACTCATTGCTTTATAAGTAAGATGTTGGTAACATAAAGTTGTATTATATGGAGCAATAGGCGAGTAGCCATTCCAGGTTAGAAGATTGCCAATGAGGTCTGCTGGAAATATCAATAGCACATACTACCCCACAGTGCTTTACAGCACCCTCTGAGCACTTTACAGAGTCAGCCTCTTGACCCCAACAATCTGGGTCCTGATTTGACCCACCTCGGAAGGATGGAAGGCTAAGTCAACTCGAACCCTGTCAAGATCAAACTCCAGGCTGTGGATAGAGATTACCTGAAATACTGCATTCTAACCACGGCACCACCATGGCTTCCCAGATATAAAGCTCATTAAGTATTGGGGCTGTTCCATATTCAATTTATAGGTTCCCACTTCTATGATAGTCCTCAACTTACAAGCATTTGTTTAGTGACCCATTCAAAGTTACAGTGGCATTGAAAAGTTACTTACCAATGGTCCTCACACAATTGTTGCAGCGTTCCAAGGGTCACATGATCAAAATTCAGGCCCTTGGCAATAGGCCCTTGTGTTCATAATGGTTGCAATATCCCAATAGTCACATGATCACCATTTCTGACCTTCCCAGCTGGCAACATGCAGAGTCAATTGTGGGAAAGATGGATTTCCTTAATAGCCGCAGGATTCACTTCACAACCATGGCAAAAAATATTATGTAAAACTGGGCACGACAATGGAAACAATTGTGATCATAAGTCAAGAACAACCCATATCTGTAGGACAAGGTACCAGGCTTTGACAGGCAGATTTCTGTATTCTCCCTTCACTGTATCCCTTCACTGTCCTCCCTGGTTCAGATCAATTTCACTGCAAAATAACAGGTGGATTTTACTGGAAAGGTCTATAATGAGGGTCATAGGGTGCTCTTGTCACACTCATTCCATCAAGTGACTGGCCCAGAGGAACAGAATGAATGAAGGTGAGCAACTGATAATCTCATGATGGGTTCCATGCTCACATAAGGGGCTTGTCACACTCCACTCCTGCCTCCATCCCTACAGGCCTTCTTCCCCTTTCCAAACTCTACCTCTCACATCCTCCCTTCCCAAGCACTTCCCTGGGTCGGAATCTGGAATGCTTCATCCCTCTCTGTCTGGTCTCTTTTCCTAAGTTCAGCCCCAACTGCTACGGGAGGGAAAGGCCTCTCCTCTGTTACCCCCCACAACGACGTTTCTAAGTTCTTCTCAATGAGACACATACAGTAGAATTAAGAGATCTTTCATTTGCCTCTCTCCCTTCTTGAAATCCCTGCAGGGGCTGTGTTCCTAGCGCCTACTCAAATGGGCTATCCGGCCGCCTTTCCCAATTTCCCAGGCATAGCACCACCTAGTGGCATGATGGCACCACCTGTGGGGGTGATGGCGCAGCCAGGAGCGGCAGCAGGCGTGGCAGCACCTATGGCGATCCCAGCAGGTTATGTAGGCGGCATGCAGACTGCAGTAATTGGGGTCCCCAATGGGATGATGGCAACGCAACAAGCTGGGTACATGCCTGGCATGACACCTGTCCCACCACCAGTGTATGTTGTACAACCAGCTCACCAATTACAATGGAACCTTGCTCAGGTAAGAGCCAACAGTGAGAACTCAGGTGTGTGTCTGAGTGAGGGCTTTTTCAAATTTGGGGGGCAGGGGAAAATGTGCATTTACAGATTACAGGTAGACAATCTTATGCCTTCCAATTCTCACCTGGCTGGGCAGTTGAACTTGAGCATATGGGTAGCGATAACTGAAAAAACAGTGGTATCAAGTTGTTAGTCCTAATGTCCATGTTTTTTAGCTTAGCCTTTTTCTCAAAAGATTTTGAGGCCATAGTCACAATAAAGAGTGAAGGTGATAGATACTGAATGAATAGCAACAACCATAAAAACTCTTTCCAAAATTCTTTATAAGCCACTATGACACTCATTTGATGAAAAGATGAAATATTTTCTGAATTCCTATCATGCTTATATTCTCTGTATCAGCAGTTTTTCATGATGTAGCCCATAAATTAACTCAAATAATAGAAATAGAAAAATATAGTATTCTTCCACTTCAAAAACCTCCCTGTAGAGGAGGAGATATGCAGATGGGCTTAATTTTAATATGATGCCTAGAGGCATCAGTATTTCCATAGACCTCTTCTCTGATGTCCTCTACATTTTACATCCTTAGAGCTACTTTCTTTAGTGGCAACCACAGAACATAAAACCTGCATTACTGTTATGGCTTCGTAAGCTACCTGAATTATTTAGTCAGCTGGAAAATCCATTGTTTTTTACAGCAAGTTCCTGGGTTAATAGAAGCCCAATTTAAGGATGACCCATAGTTAAGAACAGAGCCTATTGTAGCAAAATTTGAATTAAATACACTGTAGTTCAAGTTAAATACACAATGGTTCAAGTTCATAACACTGATTTATTTCATTACACAATATTACTTACACGGTATTATATAATAATACTGTTGTGGTTTACATACAAATTTGACTCAAGGACAGAGCTTAGGAACGGAATTGGTTCTTTAATCATCTTAATATGTATAGTTATAACCCTAATCCTAAGTACCCTAAGCCAAACTCCAATCAAATATCAGTATTTCCAACAAGTGCATAAGGCCCAGTTCATTCCCCAAAAGAGCAATTCAAACCTCACTGGGATGTGAGGAAACTCTAGTTTCCTGGTAAATAGATGAACTGGCTGAAAATGTTATGTGAATCTGACAAAGCAGCACATGAAGTCAGTGCTTCCTATAATGGACATGTGGATGATTTGGATTAATTAGGATTCATTATATATATATATATTTTCAAATCTTTTCCCACCTCAATTCTTTGTGGGAAGGGAAAATGTTTTTTTTCTGCACATGCCTGGCTTTCTTTCCAGTTTACCCTTTTTTAAAGAAAACTTCTACGTCTCTCAACGTAAGCCTTGATACTAACTTCATTCTTGAATCCTGATTCTCAGTCCTTCTAGCATCTCACGCCTTGTAGACGTGTTTGGTTTCAGCTCCCATTAATCATAGCCAGCCAAGTTCTTCAGCACTGTTTTACGCCTCTTGTTGGCAGGGATTACCTCCACGGTAGTTTTCAACACTTAGGTAGATTTATTTTTTTTTAAAAAAAAAAAACCAAGCTTTTTCCTCCCATAACAATTGTGCTATACCGATCAAGGATAAGAACATGAGGTATTTTCAAGCTTCTAAGCACCATAAATGGTCACCAGGTGGATAATCAACCCCAGTTCCGTGAGGGCGTGAAAGGTGTCACTTGCTATTAGAAAGCAACTGAAAAACTCCTCTGCAGCAGGGAATCTTGAGCGATGACCTGACCTCTCCTTGCTTTCTCTTTCAGGTGACACAGCAAATGGCAGGGATGAACTTTGGTGGCACCAACGGGGTGATGCGCTATGGACAGTCAATGGGCAGAGGGGGTGCCCCAGGAACCAATCAAGCTCTCAGTTCCCAGGTTTGGAAATAACACCCCCTGGACCTGGACTATTTTCTCGTTTATTTTTAGCTTCGGCTCTCTTGGTTATGTTTTCCCAGTTCTGTATTAAGCATCAGTTATTCCCTGATGTTATGTTTTTACTTACCGTGCTGAATGAGTCTCGGATGGATATTCCTCTTGTGAACAGAGACCTACTCTGCCAATTTCCCACCTCGTGTTCAAAACGCTGACTTGGCTCACCTTGTCCCTAGGCGAGCATTTTGGTTTTTTTTTTTAGCAGGGTGGAACGAGAGATGACAGGTGGCCGTTCTGGTAGATATAACCCTCATTCCAAAGCCTGTTCTGGGATTGCAGAAGGCGTGGTCATGATGGCTGAATGTGACCTTTGCCTCTTTAGTTGTGACTTCACCTCAAGGCACTTTGTATTTTAGGATTTTGGCACCAAATACTCTTTTTTTATTCCAATACATTCCATGATTTTTGTGGCGTTTTCCAAAACTACTTCATGAGCTTGAAACGCGTTATACCTGGAGAGGAATCCCATCAGCCCTCAAGCACAAATCATGCTTCTTTTCTGAAAGTGAGTTGGGAGGAAACGTACCTCTTAAAAGCAGCTGCTGCTCATTTAGTCCTGGCATATTTAAATGCTTTTTTTTTTCCCTTTCTTTCTCCTTATTTTAACCTCTGGAAGATCTAGCCTAGCATTTCTCAATCTTCGCTACTTTAAAATGTGTGAATTTCAACTCCCAGAATTCCAGTGCTTGCTGGAGGAGTCTGAGAGTTGAAGTCCATATCTTGAAGCTCCTAAGGTTCAGAAACACTCCCTTAACTGATAAAGGTCCAGGACTCTGGCAAATTTTCCCTTGTGTAACTCCCACAAGCACTCAAAACTTGCCTGCATGATGACTTTTATCAGAGGGAGAAAACTTTCCGAGATGGGGCCTATCTCCCGTCTGAGTCATTTCACACAGACAGTGATCACCCAGTTCACAATTTTGAAAGGTTTTGTAGCACAAATAAAAGCCAGGCACCCACTTTATCTTGTGTATATGTAAATTCGTTAATAAAACGCTGCAGTGCAACTCTTGCCGCCTTTGTCCTCGCATTAAATGTTCATGTTAAAACAAATGGAGAAACCTTTTTTCCTCAAATGTATTGAAAGGCTTACAGTGAATACTGTTTGGTTTTAACGTATTGCGACGGACCTAATCTACTCTGTTGTTTGCAATGCTACATCTCTGAATCTCTAACTGCTGGATTTATCTGCCAGATAAAACTTAGGAACCGCAAGATTCAAAGACATGGCACCAAGTGATCCATCTCCACTACTCTATGCTAGTAAATCCTTTTGCTGCTATGGAAAATCGGGGCATCGTATGAGGAAAAAAACACGAGGTCTCTCAGTAATAAAGTGGCATAATCTTCTACGATCATCGTATCTCCTGGGTTAAACTGATAACATTAAATTTGTATGTCCCCTATCACTCTACAATTGTACAAAAATACGAGAAACCTAGAATGGGATACTGAATTATAAAGATTATAGAGGCGTGTTAATCACATTTATTTGCCTTGTTAAAAATGGCCGGTATACTGTATGTCTCAGACCGAAATGGTACAAAAGAGGAATATGTTCCTATGGTAAAGGCTGGCAATGCTAATTCTTCATTTATATACCTGATGCATTATCTCTTCTCATAGTTTCCCAGGTTTTATTTCATGTAAGTTAAGTTTAGAAAAACCATGTTTACATTACTCTTGCATTCTGATTATATATTTTCCAGATCATATCTGGCCGGTATGCCTAAACACCATTTTTCTCCACAAATTTCCACTAACCCATCTCCTGCATTATTGTATTTACTCAATACATTTTTTTTTGCAATTCCAAGTTCATCGTTTCCTTTGAATGCTTGCATTCCAAATACTGATCAATTTTATAGAAAATTCTTCAGTGTCATCTTCCATTGAATGTGTAGTAGCTGCACAACTGTTTTCTGGATATCCACTCATCCTAATAGACAGAATCCTGTTTATTGAACTGCAGCTGGGCACATACTGGGCAATATCCTTTTTGAGTATAATTGCCACTCCATTTCTTTCAAAAGTGGCAAAGTGACCATCTACATTTATTCACTAAGATATCCAGTTTGGTTCATTTCATTCCTACCATGTTTATTTCAGCTTTTCCCCCATTGATACTTCTCACACCCACCTTCCAAGTGCAAAACAACGTCTCAGGAATAGCACCATCAGTGATCAGGCTTTGCTGCAGCTTTAAGCTGGCCCTCTGAGTCTGATTTATTTATCAAAATATATAACATTTTTCCATAGTAATGAGTACCTTTTGAAGTGGAGGTTTCACAAATAGTTTTAAATGTTTGACATAGCCATACAGTTCTCCTAGCAAAAGGAACTGGTTTTGCAGTACTTTCTGGATTTCATTTTGCAGTTCCTTCTAAGTGAGTTGGTTTCCTCTCATGCCTACATAGCTCTACCTGCCTCCATTCCCTTTGATCTTACCAGCAAGGAGGGCATACCAAGAATATATGCGACAGCAATATTATCAGGATCATTTTTCCCAATACCCTTAGGTGACCTCCCCGCTCCATTGTTTCAAGTTGCCAATTGGCTTCTAGAGATTATTCAAGATGCTGATTGTCAATGTTAAGGCCTCCTATGACTCTAGACTTGAGGCCCTGCCTTTTGTATTTATCTGCCCAACCAGATCAAATTCCCTACAGATCCCGTCTCTTTGAGATTGCCAACCGATGAGACTTTCAGAACCAGGTGCCTCTTATTTTTGGAGCTTTCTACCAGGGGACATTTGATTCACTTCATCCTTGAAGTAGAGGGAAATGGTGAACTGAAGGTGAAGTTCATGGTGCCTAGCTTTTGTATGGTTGATGTTTATCCTTTGGTATTATGTCTGTTTTTATATGTATTTTGAGTCTTGGGTATGTTGACACTGCTGGACACCCAGAGTCTCTTGGAATGGGTGGCATGTAGGGATAGGAAAATTAACTGAGCATAAGCATACACACACACACACACACAACAGTCCCACAGGGCTATTTTAAGAGTAGTTTTATTCATATTGCCCAAGGTTTCTCAACCTAATCTGCTTTAAGATGTGCGGACTTCAGCTCCCAGTATTCCCCAGCCAACATGCTGTCTGGGGAATTCTGAGAGTTGAAGTCCACGCATCTTAAAGTGGATGAGATTGAGAATCACCGATGTAACCCGAAGAAATGCGCCCCCTGTGTTAAAGTCATTTAAAAATACAATGTACCCAGGAGGAGACCAGAGTGCCAAATGCAGCTCTGTGAGAAACACAGCTATCTCTGAAAATTAAGTTAAAATTTCTGGACCTTGCAGCTGCGGCAAATCCATAGTCAAGATCTCTTGACATTTCAAACCTTCCACAAGCTTCCAAATATACTTTTAGTGGTTAGAGAAGGAACTTGAGTGTCCTGGGTAATAAAACGTTCTCCCTGTGTTCAGAGGAATGATGCAAACAAGATACAGTCATATCACAAGTACACATACACACAACAAACTCAGTTATAGTACACTTACGTGTTGTGTATGTGTGCACGAAACATCACTGATTAAAAACTGGTGACGGTAATACTTATCTGAAAACAATGAAAACAGTTTTCAAAACTGGCTTTAATTATCTTTACTTGCTGTCCAAATACTGTACATGCAGTTAACAAGCCAAATGGAGTAACATTAACTTTTTTTTTTTTTTTTGGAAAATCCATCTTGTCTCCTTTGGAAAGAGGGGAAAAAAATCTTGTCAAGAATAATTTACAAAATTGAGCGTGCACCCTCAAAGCTGTCAGTCCTGCTGCATATATAAATTCACAGAAAAATACAAGAGTTTTACATTTAGGAAAGACCACATCACATAGAAAACGTTACAGAGCACGGATATAAAATTGTCTGTGTGTGTGTGTGTGTGTGTTGGTCCATTAGTAACTGTTCTCTCCACTGCCCATTACAAGACATCCCCTTGTGCTCAATGTGACTGGAGGTTTTTAAATTCTTATTCTGATCCCCATTCATATTTCTCTCAGAAACTCTGCTATTTAAGACCAAGGCCATGCTATAATTTTGGGAGCCAAGTAAGAAGGCAGGCTAACAAAATAATTGGTTGGCTTTGGACAACCTTAGCTATGCTTTGATCAAACTTACCACAATCCCTACTGTAATTACTGTTTCTGTAGGATTACTTCATCCCTTGCCATATTTTTCTGTGGAGCCCTTGGTGGTCTCTGAGCTTGGTGGTTTTCTTGTGGACGTTCTATTATCTGACTAGGTAGCATATTCAGTTAACAACACTGAAGATGTTACCTAGTTGGATAAATTAAATATATGAAAGAAAACAACTAAATTCAACGATCACTAAGGACTCCACAGTTCAACCCTGAGCTACAAATATGTTGATATTCCTCGGCATAACAAGATCCCTGATTACTCTGTTCATAGAGAGGAACACAGAGATTGTTAGTTTAGTTAGAATTTGCTTCTAAATAAAATTGGGTCAGGTGGACAGCATATTTAGGGGGCCTCATCTATCCCCATTACTAGAACAAGCCTTGAAGATAACATAGCAGCTAGAGCTACTTCAGGAATCTACAATGGGGCCATCTATCTTGCCTGCCACTTTCTCAAACTCAGCTCAAGAATGCTGGTTTTAACCCAAGAAGCCATAATGAATGTGTCTTTACTATGTGAGAAAATCTCCTTTCCTATGACAGACCACCCAGATTGTGGAAATTCTCAATCATCCAAGGTCATGGTTGTTCCAAGGGTGCTTTTCCAAAAGGCAACTGGGCTTTCTTGATCTTTTTTTTTCTTTGAAAATGTTTAGCTTCTCATCCAAGAAGCTACTTAGAACCAAAGAAGCTTCTTGGATGGGAGACAAAACATTTTCAAAGAAAAAAAATACAAGAAAGCCCAGTTGCCTTTTGGGAAAACACCTGTGGGGTAGCCACCCAGATTTTAAGTCTTACTAGCAAAGACCCCACAAGTCTTGCATTAAATCTAAATCTTGCCACTCTACATGGTTTCCTTTTCACAATCCTTTTAGAAAAAAAATATTTGTACTATAGTTTCAAGGAGTTCTACGGATCATGTTGTTTTTCCAAAGCCAGTCCTTCCATTGATGTTACTTAACTGATGTTTTAAAAACTACTGTCTGGTCTAATTTGTATTCGGTATCATTTGGGGCCTTCTGTTCTGAATGACTGCTATAAAGATGTACTTTCAGTGTGTAAATGAAAACATTCCCTTTCAGCCAACCTTAGCTGAAGTGTTCGATTCCTCCTGTCAGGTAGGTCTTTTTAAAAGAGGACAATGAACTTAAGCTTCCAGGTCAAGTTTAAATTACTATCAATATTTTTGTTTTATTCCATAAAGCTTTTGCTTGCTGCCTTATCAACCGTGTTTTTAGGAGAAAGGCTAGATATAAATTACCCCAATAAATAAATACAAATACACCTTAAGCCCCTACTGAGGTTCAGTTTCAGAATGGCTCCAGGCCAAACAAAATTTAGAGGTAGCATTGCCTCCAGTTTCTAGTGACCGTCTCTGGGGAGTAATTCCACAATGTCACAGTGAACAATAAGCTGCTTTGATCAACATTCTTTTCTGGGGAAAGGAGGACATTGGAAGAACTAATTGGTGGGGAGAAGAAAGTTATCCATCATTAACATGAAAACACATAAGCCCTTATATTTTAAAAGGAAAACACCAACAAGGCCACCAACATCAAAAGTGCTACGATCCAGAGGGGTTTGCTATCCAATGAGCCAGATAGTCCAACTCAAGACAGCCTATTGCACCCAGACTCAGAGTGAGAAGTCCTCTGGCATCAGAAGAGCATTGCTTTAACATCTTTACCACAATTATACAAATAACAGATCCTTTATTCCAGCAGCAACTAGAACGGTTAGTCTAATCTTCCCCAAACTAATCTCCTCCCGTAGGTGTCTTAGGACTGGAATTCCGAATCAGCGTGATTGACAGAATCTCAGCACATCCCAAGAACCTCAAACAGAGACAAGATTGTCCAGTGAGACAAGCATATATAAGTCCTATTCTCCCGCGCCCCACCCAGCTAGTGACATAAAATCAGTACCATCTCCACACACATCTCTTTTCTCAGTCATCATCTCCAAAGGTTTTTTATTTAAAATATACTATTTTTTTTCCTTTAAAAGCTACAAAACAGGCAACAGATCCTGTAGTGTGGGCGGGGGGGGGGGGTGTCACTTAGTTTCCACTAAGAATGGCTGATTTCAGGTGAGAGACATTCAAAATCTCAGGCCAGGATCCCTTTTCTCTATTGCGTTTTAACCATCTTGTATTCTTGTTTTAATCCTGTATCTTTGAGAGTGCAACAGTAGTGTGTCCCCTGAGAACAGCAGACCCCCAAATATATTCTGCAACTGTGCACGCTTTTTCTGAATCCCGGTGCAAGGGCAATCATGACTTGTGTAAGCTCAGAGGCCCCTCCACTTTGAAATGTTAACTTTGGTAGGAAGGCATCAGAACAGCCAGATTGATGCAACATCCAGTCATGATGGTTTTCCATATTCATCACACTGATGATATAAAAAAACACACCCTGAAAGAAGCTTTAATATTCAGGGAACAGCTGGGTGTGGTTGGGGAAAAAACATTTTTATGGGAAATGCTTGGACAAAATAAATATTCAAGGCTATCAAGTCATAAATCATCTACCTGTATCCTGGAGAATCCCAGTGGTATTGAGACTACATTTCCCAGAATTCCCATGTACAGGATGGGAAACATTCTCATAAAAGTTGGTCCAACTTAATTGTTTGAATAGCTGGAATTCAAAAAGCTTTTCTACTACTTATTGACTTCTCTTCAGGCTGTCTAACAGTCTAACACTGTTCTAGCTATGTTTTTTTTTTAATTTTTGCTTTGAGTTTGCAAAGCAACTTTGGATTTTTAAAAAAAGAATTTGCATTATTAAAATAAATACCCAATACTGGAGAAACTCTCCCACATAATTCCTTTGCACATTGAAGGAGAAGGCAAAAAAAGAAAAGAGATGTGCTCATAGAATCCTACCATCCCTGTACCTTTACCATCTCTTACTGCTTCTATAACTAGACTAACAGACAAAACAAGTCACAACATATTTGTTATAAAATCATGAGGTATAACAACCAACAATTTGCACTTTACTCAGGCAGCCTGTCTCGCACCCTTAATTACCATTCTGGTAGAAATAGTTTGGTAAAAAGAATTTTAGCCATTGTTCCCATCTTCATATACTTCAGTTCATCGACCATGGAGAAAAAAAGATCAATTTCCTCATCCTTTAATTCTACTTAATGGGAAGCCTCTTCGGGTAGCATGAGTCAAGATTTCTGCAGAGTCGGGTTACCCGGAGGGTGGCGCTGCTTTAGGATGCGAGCTGCTCCTTTTTAGTCTTGTCTTTACTGAAGTTGTTTGTGGGATCTCTCCAAACCAGCAGGTGGCAGTATTGAATCTATCATGCATCTCCATTGTAAATTGGATCAAATTGCCTTTTGTGCTGGAAAAAAGTCCAGGGGCATTTTATGTCCCCTTGTAAACGGCTGTTTTTTTTTTTTAATCTTTCAACAAATTCTATCTCGATCCCAATATTGCTTAGCTCATTTTTCCATTTTAGCTGGCAGTTTGTTATTGTTCACTCTTATTCTACACTGAATTAGTGTGGATTAAAATTAAAAGTGCACAATTCACCAGAGGTCTTGTTCATTTGGATCAGGTTCCAGCCATTCAATAATTCTGGTACATTGTGCTCAGAGGCCAACCTTTAGTGAAACAGAACCTGTTTTCTAAACTTCCCAGCCCTTTCTTGACAATAATCTATATGAAACAGCCGCTTTGATAAAATGAAAGGTTTGTTGGGGCCACTTTGAATTCCGCAAGGGAAGAAAAATGGGATATAAATATGCCAGATAAATAAAATAGATTTCAGTGATTCCTGTCAGGAGACAAGGAAGCAATGTTAGAGGGCGAAAAACAGCATCATCTGGAAAACGTGGCAGGGCCAGTGGTCCACTTCAAAATGCAGATCATGATATATAAATGTCCTCTGGATCTACCCAATTTGAAGCCAATATAATGATTTGGGGGTATCACTATTTCCCCCCTATTTTTGAAAAAAAAAAAAAGGTAACATTTCAACAGGTATTTTTTTATATTTTATCATTGGGATTTATTTTTTTTTCATTTTGTGCAGAGATTTCATTCTCCCACCCAAAAAAGGAGGTCACAGCCCAAATAGAAAAACCGAGATCCAGAGGGCTCTTTCTTAGCACGTCCCAAGGCATTTGTGATTCCTCACTGGGACTTTTGCTCTCATCAAATCCTCTGAGTGGGAGATACCATCAGCTCTGGCACAAAAGAGAGATTGATGCTTGTGAAATAAAAACCCAAAGCCCCTTTAATGTTCTGGAAGTAGTTGCTTTTTTGTTTTGTTCCCATGAAATGTATTTGGGAATGGTTTTTGGACAAAAAACTCTTATCTGAAGCCTCATCATCTCTCTAACATAAACTCCTGACTGTGAGAATAGTTTTTTTTAAATAAAATAAAATAAAGACTTTTATCAAACTGATTATGGGCTGGTTGGCAAATCCAAAACTTTCTATTGAGATGGAAGTGGACTAATGCCAAGTTGCATCTAGATTTGTAGTTCTTATGTTGGGATATACATCTTACACCTCTTTCCATCAGTGCTGAATGTATAAAAGCAGGTGAAACGTCTTAGCGGTTCCAACTGTACTTTCAACATGTGCCTGACTGCAATATCATGCATGCCGTTCTTAGGGTCACATCATATAGTGGTCTGAACCACTATAAAAATACTGAAGCTGTTTAGAAATCCCTAGTACCTTAACTTCACTACACAGGAACAGAGTTGATTTGATTTCTATCTATCTATTTATTTATCTATTTATTGTTCCAGTCTTTCAGACTGACGGTACCATTTCTAAACTAGGTGAGATGTCTCCAGATGTGGCAGTGTCTGATCCTTGTTCTTTTACACCACAGGATTATTATACAGACCTTTCCATGGATAAATAAGGCATCCACTTGCCTGTTTGCTGCCAAAAGATGCCAGGTGTATTCCTATAACTAGTATTACTTGCTAAGGAAGCCAGGACACTCTTCAGTGTAGACCACAGCTTGAAGCTGGCAATGAAATATTTTCCAGAAGCTGCTTGGCTAAGATGAAACACAATTCAAGATCTTACAAGCACAGACCGTTTGGAGGGTCAGCAATCAAGACACTGGAAAAGACAAAAACAAGTCCAAGTGATCAAGCCAAAGAGATGATACAAGCAGATATCCAGAGTGGTCTAAGGTCGAGGTAGGAAAGTTCAGAGGCCCCAGAAACTGGGTTTATGGCAAGCTTGGGGGCTGTAGAGCAATTGTCTGGAGCACTGGGGATTATTCAAACGATGCTTCTATGCTTTAAAGAAGAGGGTATCTATACTGGCAGAGTTGTCAACTATCTAGGAAAATGTGCAAGGATCCCTGGATAAGTAAAACTTCAGTCTCAAGAACGCAGTTGGTCTTCAAAGGACTCTTCTTGGTTTAGGACCCGAAAGAAGAGTGGACTCTTGCTCTTCATTGACACCAGCTGCTCTTTCTGCGGCAGGACTTCTTGAACCAGGAACACCTTCTAGGGACGATTGTACTTTCTTCAGGCACTTCGTGGACTCATTTTCTGCCACTTCTTCAAAGGAGAGTCCCTTCAAGAGAAGCCTGTCATTGGTTGCACAAAATCTTTTCTGCCTCCCTTGCTTATATTTTAAATAATTGTTGTGCTAAGTGGTATCCTTTAGAAGAACTGTCACCATGGCTCCTCAAATCTCAGAGTCATAATTTGAGGGAGGCACAATCCCGCTAGTCACTAAAAATTGTATTTTAGAGGGCAACTTGTGCTGATTCAATGAGACAAACTATCAAAAGGCTTCTGCAAAACAGACGACCGAGTGATTGAGTACGTTTTATCATTAGAGGCAAACTTTGAGTTAGTCCTGCTTTTGCATTTTTTAAAAAATCCTTTGTGAATTGCATTTATTCAAACTCAGATTCAGGATGCAGTGAAACCAGGCAACATTTGTTGGTTTAGAGGGGAATGCCAGATGACACATTTTTTGTCTTTTTGCCAAGAAAAGACTTTCTAAAATGAACAAGACAGCATGTCTCAGGTGTGAACTCAAAACCAATATATTGCTTATTCTGGAAAATGTCACAACAGTCCATACATGAAGAGAGCAACAGAACAACATGGCGTTCAAGAAGAACAAGGCCAAGGTAACATCATCAACTCCCTTCTTTGAAACCTGTAGATGGGTTTGGTCTGTTGAAATTGTAGGGGCAAATTGATGGCTACAGAAATTCCATATCCAAAAATCGCTGCACGTTCATGTTGCTGAAATAGGTTACTAATATATTTACATATGCTTTTTTGAAGGGTGTAACAGCATCCCATCAACACATACTCTGGAAACTTGTCATCCTTGTAAGGGAAAAAATAATTGCTATTACTTTTATTTCCCCTTCATTTCCTTCTTGAGAACTTCCCTTGTGTTTCATCCTAGCTGGAGTTACAGAAGAATCCATGTTTATTTTATTTATATAATACACCTAAGAAGTAAAACAGTTCCTTGGCCTTCAGTTAAAATCAAATGTGGATAGCTAAAGTGAGTCCTTTGCCAACCATAGCATTTCAATTTAAGAGCCACTTCCAAGGCTGTCTAATATTCAGAAACTAACCAGTAACTTTCAGGCTGCTGCCTCTTCGATACTCAATCCGTCAGCTTTTACTGTTCCTACAGTCCATGGGAAATTTTAAAAAAATAACAGAAACAATAAATAAATCGTGATTTTCAGTAGTATCTCCCCTGAGTATTTGCAACAAATTTTAGTAGGCACCTTCATGAAAAGCTTCTGTAATTCTCAATTTTGCTACGGGAACTGGCCATTACCAAGAGACCAGATTGCTACATAGAACACATATTCATACAACTAACAATCCAGCCTATGCAGGTTTACACAGAAGCAAATTCCATCAAATGTTCGATTATTTTGTTTAACAAATTAGTTGGTTTAGGATTGCAGCCAGATTGGGTTAAACTGAAAACAGTTAATAAATGGAGAGACTCCATACTCATCCTTTTGAGAAATCCTATGAACTTTTGAAGGACTTCTACGTTGGCCCAGTACGTATCTTCTTGTTACGTTTCATCTTCTGTTTGAAAATTGGTTGGTTTGATATCTTGTCTTTTGGGCTGCAGACACAGTGAGGACAAAACTGAACAAAAGGCCCATTTTAGTAAGAGTATCCTTTGCATATGCCTTGCTAAAGTAGCATCAAAGATCCAGTATCTAAAACAGGAGTGTCTGAAAGGAGGAGACACAATTAAATTCCTCTAAGCATGACAAAGCAAAACGTGAGTCTTGGTATTCTTTGAACTTAACAGTCAAATGCACCCTTTGGAGATCTTTCTTCTTCCGCACCTTTGGCAGATCCTCCTATCCTTCTCTAGATACGCAACGCAAACAAAATTGCTTTCTCCGGGATTCCAAACCCAGGATTTAAGCAGGAAGTGAAATGCTGACAGCTCCTGCCAGGTGGGAAGATGGCCGCACTGTATAAATATTGCAGAGGAATCCGTAAGCGCATGGCAAGCTACATAATGTCTGAAAATGCTACATTCCTTTAAAAAAAATGTTAGCGGTGCTGCATTCCATTTTTTTCCCCTTCTTTTGTTTTTGTTTTTTTTAAAGAAACACTAGGAGAACCAGCCAAAGCTTCTTCTCCAGAGATGCCAAAAGAAAACAGGACTGAGAAAGAAAGAAAACTTAACATGCTCTTTTGAAGTGAGTTTAACGGTTGAGATGCTGTCAAAGATGCTTCAAACATGAGAAACAGTTTACTCCTTTTCACAGGTGATTTTCTTTGGGGTGATTTAACAGTCTTGAAACTGGCAGTTTTTTATCGGGTTGTTGTTTTTTTCCCCTTAATACGTGTTTCTTTTCTTTCCCTTTCAATTCCTCCCCCATCGCCTTCTGGATCTCTCCTATTTTGTCCACCCAGAGAGGGAGGGTCAGACATGTTTAAAGTCACTGGAACAGTTTTCTCTTCTTGGAGGAGGAGGAAGAGAAGAAGAAGAAGAAGAAGAAAGGGTGACGGGAGGAAAAAACATGGAATATTTACAAACCATGCTACCGGAAGCCGTGGTAGAACAAGGCATTCTCTGTTGCTGCGTTGTCTTCTTTAAGGACAAGAAGGGCTTATTGAACTCTCCAGTGAAGACTGAGAAAGGCGACGAGTAAGGGGTCCAATGGTGGAGTCTGCCAATGAGGAAGTGGGAAAGAGCTTATACCAACCTGTCACTACACTGGACAGGTCCAGCTCATCTAGGACAATCTGAGCCATCCCCATGAAGCACTTGTGGTCCATGCGACCATAATCTCCCCAGACAATCACCTAAAGGGAAGAAGGAGGATGGGCTGAATTACCAAGAGAATCCAAGAAAGGAGAATCAGAAGAGTAGAAGATCTTCAAAGAGTCAGGTAGAAAGGAGAAGGCCTTTACTAACACTCCCATCATTAATCCTTGGGGGTGTTTCTGTTTCTGGCTAACCTCCTGGTTCTTCATACTATTATCATAAATCATTAACAGCATAGTCCTACTTATATTGACTCTAAACCTGTCTTTCCTTGGGTTCCAGACTTATTCTTAGGTAAGGTAGGATTGGTCTATTTTGCAACTCAAAGATATTTCTTTAAACTGGTCAGCATGAACCTTGCAGTCTTTAAAAAGTGAGTTTTGCATTCTGTCAATCATTTACTATCCTGGAAATGGGAAAATATATGCTCTTGCTTAACTGATGGGAATCCCAGTTTTTACATTAGGAGATATTAAAATGCCTTTTGACTGATAGTGCTAGGAGCTATTTACAAATGCCCAATGACTCGAAAAAACCCTAACATGCTTTTTCCATTTAGTTAAGGATTTAGTGAATGCATCCACATAATCTCACAAAGTTCAGTTAGTTGTAACATTCCCCACCTCCACCCTCACCTCAGTATCAGTTTTTAGTCAGTGTCCAAAACCAGAAGAAGGATCATTTCAGTTGGTCAACTGAGAAGCACTCTAGTCCTGGTATCCTTTTAATATTACCTTACAACTATCCAACAGTGGGAGTTATTTGCTCTCCTCTGAAATCTAGAATCAGATCTGAAATTCTTGGCTTTCCCTAACTGAGTGATAAAGATGAAAAGGGGGAGATAGAAAGTAAACATGAAATAGAATAGAATAACAGAGTTGAAAGGGACCTTGGAGGTCTTCTAGTCCAACCCCCTGCTTAGGCAGGAAACCCTACTCTACTTCAGACAAATGGTTATCCAAACTCTTCTTAAAAACTTCCAGTATTGAAGCATTCACAACTTCTGGAGGCAAGTAGTTCCACTGATTAATTGTTCTAACTGTCAGGAAATTTCTCCTTAGTTCTAAGTTGCTTCTCTCCTTGATTAGTTTCCATCCATTGCTTCTTGCTCTACTTTCAGGTGCTTTGGAGAATAAGTTGACCCCCTCTTCTTTGTGGCAGCCCCTCAAATATTGGAACACTGCTATCATGTCTCTCCTAGTCCTTCTTTTCATTAGACTGACATACCCAATTCCAGCAACCATTCTTTCTATATTTTAGCCTCCAGTCCCCTAATCATCTTTGTTGCTCTTCTCTGCACTCTTTCCAGAGTTTCCACATCTTTTTTACATCAAAAACTAAATGCAACTATCCCAAGTGTGGCCTTAACAAGGCCTTATAAAGTGGTATTAACACTTTACGTGATCTCGATTCTATCCCTCTGTTTATACAGCCTAGAACTGTGTTGGCTTTTTTGGCAGCTTCTGCACACTGTTGGCTCATATTTAAATGGTTGTCCACTAGGACTCCAAGATCCCTCTCACAGTTACTATTGAGCAAGGTACCACATACACTGTACCTGTGTGTTTTGTTTTTCTTGCCTAAATGTAGAACCTTACTTTTTTCACCATTGAATTTCATTTTGTTAGATAGCGCCCAGTGTTCAAGTCTGTCAAGATCCTTCTGTATCTTAAGCTTATCTTCTGGAGTGTTGGCTATTCCTGCCAGCTTGGTGTCATCTGCAAATTCGATGAGTTCTCTTTATATCCCCTCATCTAAATCATTGATGAAGATGTTGAAGAGTACTGGGCCTAAAGCACAGCCTTGGGGTACCCCACTACATACTCCCCCCCCTCCCCCCATGTAGATGCAGTTCCATTGAGGACTACAGATTGAGTGTAGTTGGTCAGCCAGTTATGAATCCATCTGGTGGTGATGCTGTCTAACCCACATTTTTCTACTTTATCAAGGTTATGGACTACTTTTATCAAAAGCCTTACTGAAGTCCAAGTAAATTATATCAACAGCATTCCTCTGGCCCACTAATTTTGTCACTTTGCCAAAGAATGCAATAAGGTTAGTCTGGCATGATCTGTTTTTGACAAGCTCATGACAAAGTATAACATAAATTGCTCTTTCAACTAAAAATGAGTCAATAATTTTAGCTCCGGTGCCATTAATAACTCATCATTTATGGAAAGTTGCCTTTTATTTATTGTATTTATTTAATAATCAAATTTGCATGGCCACTCATCTCACATAAAGTGACTTTGGGCACCATACAACCAACCCTATGAAATCCCATTGCTCAAAATAAAAATCTTGCTTATACCAAGATCCCCAGTAAGATTTCAGGGAAATATTTTTCTGATTCTCCATCAAACTACTATTTCTTTCTTCAGGAATGTGAAACCTGTGTTTTTCCATGTTTAGCATTGAACAATACCTCCCTTGATTTCTGGAAGACTTCCTTAGCAGTATCTGAAAAGCCATTTGTTCCTCACTTTTAACTCCTGAATTGAATTTTAAACTCAGCATCTTCCTGAAGCCAAATATCTCCATTTTTATCTAAATTGGGACCTCATAAAAAACTAGATTTTAAAGTCAATAGTTGAGGCAATTCATGATAATCCTCTTCTTCAGTTTCAAGTATCTTCATAGCATTCAATCTCCCTACTGGGGCCTCAGAACCTCTCATGGGAACCTTACAAGTTCCCCAGCTGAAAGCAGCTAAGACCTTATTTCTGATGTGGACACCAGAGACCCTTTCAGAGGACCACCCAACAGGAATCTGTAGCCATACAGATTGTCTACTTAATAGCTACCAGAATCACTTTCCCATAAAGGCCACAGAGAAACTGACTAGAATTTCTACTGGACCTATATATGTTGCCTGTCTAAAATCTAGTAGGAGGTTCTCTCCCAAGGGGACACCGGAGAACTGCTGTGAGGGCATCTCAGTAGGCCTGTGGCTGAATTATGGCTCTAAAATGCATATGGGCAGAAGGGGGATCCTCTTACCCTTCAAAGAGGAGGAAAGCATTCACCTGTAGCATTTTACCCTGAGGGCCCTCGTCAAACAGAAGGGCCTGCTGGTAGAGTGGGTCATAGTTCTTCTTGACAGCCTTTGTTTTCTTCTTAGCCAAGCAAGCCCCATTTTCCAGCAGATACACTTTAACATACGTAGCTGTATTGGCAGAGAGAGGGAAATAAAAGCAGGCAGCTTAATAATAGCTATTCCACCCCAGGCTGGGATGTTTTCAATGTTCTACCAGATGCATCTGTAGAAGTATATTTGCGCATTCCTGTGGGCGATGGCAAACCTGCTTTACCAATAAAGGAGAATATTGTAGCTCAGGATTGAAATGAGGAGTCGCATTTAAACTGTGAGCTACAGAGCTGGTGCTCTCCGAGCTGGGTTGTTTTCTTGCAGATGTTTCATTATTTGACTAGATAACATCATAAGTGCTTGTTATTGAAGATGTTATCTAGTTTGGGTAATGAAACGTCCATAAGAAAACAACCAAGCTCAGGTCCCCTCAAGGATGCTTTCATGCTTGCAATAACATTTTTGGCTGGCAAAACCCTCTGCAGGTAGTCCTCAACTTATAACTGGTTGCTTAGCAATCATTCTAAGTTACCACAGACCCAGTTTCAAAATTCTGATGTTGGGCCTCCCTTGTAGTCATGTGACTTCACTTGGGGTACTTGGCCATTTGCAGCACCCCTTGGTCACATGATTGCGATTTACAATGATTTCACCAGAAATTGGTCTTTGCTTCTGGTTTTTGGCCAAAAAAAAAAAAAAAAGCCCCATAATAAGCAATGGGTTTTGCTTAATGACCATGGTGTCACCATTGCAAAAAAAGGTCATAAAACTGGGCTTGGTAACACGGCAACCTGTTTTATGACTCTCCTGGTTTATAATTGTAATTGCTAGATTCAATTTCGGATCCTTCTCAAGGACTGCTACCTGCATGTGCCAAGAAACTCAAATCCAATTTATTTGATTTAAGTGGAAGTTCTCAATCCTAGGCCACAGATATTTTATAAATAAAGAATGTGATTAAGTACATTTTAATGGAATTGCCTATTATATTAAAGGCTGAGTTAATCCAGCAACCCAGATTCAACATAGTACAGCTATACCTATAGCTGTGTATGGGGATTCTACCCAGGAAACAGGAATACAACACTTAACAGGGTACACAAAGATACAAACATTTCCATTTATTGTAGAAAAGCCTGCAAATCATTAGGGAAGGATTTCAATTACTTCCGTGCATTAAAATGGGATTTCCAGGAGTTCAATTCTGGGTGGCTCCAGGCTGGCTCAGCCTATCATCCTTCCGAGGTCAATAAAATGAGGACCCAGATTATTGGAGGTTCTGTAAACCATTTTTTGAGGGCCGTAAAGCACTGTGAAGTAGTATATAACCCTAAGTGCTATTGCTATTGAGATCTTAAAATCTTCAAATTACTTTGCCACTTCCTCCTGCCAGCTCTGTGTAAAGGACTAGAAGTGAAGGGAAGGAATTTTCAGTCTACTTTGAGTAACAACCAGATCCAGTTTGGGTAACCAAAGCAGCCGGCTGCCTGCTTTTGACTGGGTGAGAATTTTGCTGTCACAGTAAAAAATATTTAGCTTCCCAGTTTTTAAAAAATTTGAATTGACTTCAAAACATACTAATTTGCTTAGACGTTTCTTGGTTGATTGGCTGAATGTACATCTGCGGTATTTTAAAGAACAGACATAAACTAGATGAACGACTTTCTGTAAATACCAAGAATTGTTCCAGACAGCTTTTCATCTTATCTCTACTCAGTCTTATCTGGGAAGGAATTACTTACAAGGAAAAGATTTAGCTGCTACTTTGGGTGTGAGGTCTCGAGCTTCTATCACTTCCACTTCTAGTTGTCCATTCCGGTCAATCATCGCAATGTGGACATCACCTAGGAAGCAGCAGCGGTAAAGTCAGCATGGACACAACTCAAGAACTTTGTGCTGTCCACAAGTGATTGTGCAAAATTAAGAGAGAGAAAAACAGTGTGAAAGGGGGAAAAAGTATCCTTTATTTTTAAGAAGTCCCAAAACAGTTGGTGTGCATTCTTCTTTAATAAGCTGTTAGATTAATATTATTCCTCTGAGAAAAATGTCTTCCTTCAAAATTCAACATGTTTTTTTGGGGGGGATGTAATAAAGAATAATAAAGAATAGCTTTTTGCCCTTCACACTTGTCCCATTTCCATGTGTGACTGTGGTGTTTTGGCTCATCTTAACGTTTTGTGGTAGCTCTATATTAGGAGACCTTTTTAAATTATGGAAACCATGGAATTGTGACTGAGCTGTTAAGTGTTCTCCAAAAACTGCTGAATCATACCTTCCAGGAAATCTAAGGAACACGGCCAAGGGTAAGAGAAATGGAAAGCGTATAAATTTAACCCATAAATAAAAATAAATAAATAAATAAATTCAGCAGCACCAGGGGAATCACAGATTCTTTATCCATGAGTTTTTACCAAAATGAATTACACTCTCCTTAAATCAACATGGAAAATTAATTACAACTTACCTTGATCTATTCACATGTTAAGATAAAAGAAGCCTGAATTAAAAATAGTCCTAGAATATTGTGTACATCCTAAAGCAACTTTAACAACTTGAGTCCCACTCCCCTTCTGAAATTTGCAGACAGCTAAACCTGATTCATGTCAAATTTGCATACATACATACACACATACATATATGCACTCTACATAGTCCCTCACAAAACATGGACCCAGGGAGACTGTTAATTAAGAAAGATCCAAATGAGACCCTCCTCCATCAAATAACCCTGAACCTCAAAAGGGCTGAGATGGTCACCAAAGGTTCACTCACCCATTGGTGGAGTAGCCAGTGTTTGTCGCCCTACAATTTGCGCTGGTCCAAGACCATCTAGGAAGTCGCTGAACTGGCTTTCAACTCCCAGCTTGGTTGTGGGAAAAATGAATCTGAAGGAAAGGATAAGAAATACGGTTTGTGAGAAAAAGAAGACATAGCTTGAAAGAACATGCAGAAAAAAAGATGCATCCTTCTCCTCCTGCATTTTATTCCATATTATTTATACCTTCTTCCTACCTTCACATGAGATGGGACAATAAAGCAACTGAAAGACATTTCAGTTTTTGGGGGGCTCCTATCTATGAACTAATATTAGCAGGACATTTTCCTTTTAAAACAAGTGTAACACTTGTTTTTTATATTCTCTGTGCAATGTCTACTCTTTGTTCAATGATTGTGTTAATGAATAGCAGGACTTACGTGCCATCGGAGCTGTTGCTGTTAGTACTTCCATCAGTTGATTCCCGACTGCCTTGACGGGTAACCCTGTTTCTCATCTCCACTGCAATCCCAGTTTCTGTGCTGCGACGAATGTTACTTCGGAGTTTCTTTAAACCACCATCTGGGAGAGGGAAACCACAAATAGAGTGTCAAGCAGGCCAGGGACATCATCTCACAGCCAGGAAAGGATAGGACTTGTCCTACAACACATTCAGGGAGATCCATGCTGATGCTGGTTAAGTTTTTTTCTGCTTACCCCTAGCCTTTGGATGGACGCAAAGGGCCCCAGTCTTCTGCATTCTCAAATGAAAGCAATCCCTTTTGAGTGAACCAGAAGTGCTGATTTGCCTCTCCTCCTCCTTCTTTCTTTGGAAAGCCATCAGAGATTGAATCTGAACAGTTGCCTGGGCAGTTAGGTCTGCTTTTAAGGGTTAGTATGCACAGACAGTGTTATGGAATATCTGCAAAGCCCGTGTTCTACCAAGGGACAATTCCAAAAGTCTTCTGCCTTCTGTTTGCAAGCAAACAATGAAGCAAGGATGAGTAGTCACTACCACAAGTTTCTCCCTCTGGGAGCCTGAGCAGATTAGACCCAGAAGGAGTGAAAAGCAAATACTCTTGACAGAAATAGTGGCAAGTTAGGGGGAATGGCTGCCCCTGGGAGCAGGACCCATAAGAACATCTCACCCCCTGGGCTCCCCAAATCCAGGGACCAGCGCTGATGGTCTCTGCAGGCTTCCATATAACCCTTTTTTAATGCTTTTGTTCGTGATCTGATGAAAAACTTGTAATTGTTTTTTGTTTGGACAGACATCCACTTCAGTGAAATATAAATGCAATAGGTGTATAAGTCAGGATATTTAGAATAAAGAACATAACATAACAGGGTTGGAAGGGACTTGGGGATCTTTTAGTCCAACCCCTTGTTCAAGCAGGAGACACTGTACTGTTCCATACAAATGGTTGTACAGTCTCTTGAAATCCTCCAGTGATGGAGAAACCACAACTTCTGGAGGTAAGCCATTCTTCTCTGACAGGAAATCTCTCCATAATTCTAAACTGAATCTTTTTTTTAATGATCTTCATCCCAATATTTCTTGTCCTGACCTCAGATACTTTGGAGAACAGGTAAAACCTCTTTTGTTGGTGACAGCTCCTCAAATATTGGAAGACAATTACCATGTCACCCACTAGTCCTTCTCTGCCTTAGGCTAGACATATATCAATTGTTCATCACATGATTTAGCCTCCAGACCTGTTGAGATGCTAGAAAGCGTACAGACAAAAGCAACAAAGATGATAGTCAGTCAATCAGTTGGTTGCAAATACATTAGAGGACTTCCATTCTAGAACAAAGTTTTAAATGGCCATACTCTGACTATGGTATTTCTGCAAGCTCACCTAGGTCATTTACAACCCTAACAGCCTCATTTGGACAATATACTAAGTTTGATTAATTTTAACCTTGGTTAGGGCTTTTTTGCAGTTTAGAATGTCCCTGAATTCAATCTGTGTGGTTAGCCTGGTATTAAACATAGCAAGATAACAGTTTCTGTTGATTCCAAAGTCCTCCAATTCTAGAAAACTTCCAACTTTGTCTCTGCATGAAGATGCACTCCCAAATAAAGACCAGATTTGCAAACTGGCAATCTCCTGGACTCATATCTCTTGATAGATGGCCAGGAAAGCTTTCCTCTGACTTTGGCTAATGTTTCAGGTGTTTCCTGCATCAGGTGGTTTTATTCATGTTTATTCAAGTGTTTATTACCTCACAACCAGGCTACTGAAATTCACTGTGCACGGGCTCATCGTAAAGACCATTCAGAAGCTACGGTTGTCTACATGGTAATAATTCAATCCTGATTTTTCCTTATAACTCCACTTCTGAGAGAGTGGCACTATTTGCCAGCTGGCTTCCAGGTACAATTCAATGCATCATTAATGGCTTATTATGTGACACGAATAGGTCCTGGGTATCTGTAAGACCATCTCTTCCACATAAAATCTAACCATCTGAGAAGAACCAACAGAAAGCCCTTACAGGTGTCTTTCCATCAGGAATGATGAGGACAGAAAGACAAGAGATGAGCCAATTGTTGTTTTAAACCCAGAAAGTCATTAATCCAGGAACCAGGTAGTTTGGGTTGTATATTACAATCCATTTATTATAAGAGATGTTTGAAAAAAGAACTTTCTGACCCTGTAGAGGGAACAGACTTTGCCATAAAAAAGCAACAGATGTCAATCATCGTTATCATCCGTATGCTACAGCTTGAGGTAAGGTACAGCAAAGTGGCAACTTACTCAGGTTGCATAATTAGCAAATTCAAATGTATCCAAGGAAAACAAAATGTGGATCTGTCCTACGATCGAGCAAAGTTGCAATTCTTTGTGACCATGAATCAGAATGAAACAGGTCACATACTGCCTGCCTCCTGCTAGAGAAGGTACTGTACCTGACACCCCCAAGTAGACCCATCTTGCTCACCCCCAAAACAATATCACTCCAAAGCCTATTGACTGAGTTTTTAAGGTTCACATGTGCTCCTCCTGGCTCACAGATCACTGTCTTCACACAGTGGTGCCTGCAGAAAACTACCACCTGATTTTTTCGTATGCCTATTGAGGGAGGAGGAAGAACGTTCTTCAGGGCACTGACATAAATGTGACTGCTCCTGATTGTTGCTGTCAGGTTGCTTTATAAAATACAGGGTGTGTTGCTGTAAAGGCTGGCATTTGTCATTGGCAAAGCCACCATTCTCAGGCCAGACAGAATATTACATAAACATGGAACAGGTATCTCCGACTCCCAAGGCCAAGAAAAGAACAGCTAAAAGTCTACTGAATAAAGAGTGGGAGAAAAGGATTAGGAGTTAAACCCTGGTGCTGACATCCAGCCACCCACCACTTGCATGTAGCTTAATTCCTACTTGGTATGGGACACCCATCCAAAGCAACTGATTTATCAGCATTTAGCTCCCTGATGCACATTTAATTTTCTGGTGGGTAGTCCGACATGCCCAAAACAACTTGATCGTCCCCTACAAAGAGCCAACTTCAGAATTCGCAACAATGAATTCAGAGCAGTAAATTTGCCCCTCCTCGAGGCTTTCTCCTGCTCCTCGGTCTAATTTGCAGAGCTGCACAGAAACTAATATTCTCCTGATCGGATAGGAAAGGAAACAACCCCTTCATGCTTTAGTTTTATTGTTCAGATACCAAGCTTTAGACATGATCTTTTCCTCTGGCAAAGGTGATGGGAATCCCAGTTGGTCAATCCCCTTAATGGTATGTGAGAATGACCTTGGGATACAGGAGGAAGAGCCGAACCTCAGGATCAATCAGATAAGAGGCAGCTGAGCCCACAGAAAAAAATGAGGGTGGAGCAAATGCCTCAGGAGGGACCCTCATTAGTTTCTTGAAATGTAAAGATGATGGTGGAGAGAGATATTTTCAGACTTGCAAGATTTTGTATCTCAACCTTGGTAACTTGAAGAGTTATGGACTTGAATAAGTGTGGAAAACATGCTGGCTATGGAATTCTGGGACTTGAAGTCCCACTTCTTCAAGTCACCAAGTTCAGAAATACTGACATAACCTTACAATTAAGATAAAATTAGTACTTCTAGGTGCTTTTGCTCTGAGCTACAGTATCTCGCCTGACAATTCCCCTCAAAGCATACTTTACTCTGTAGAACAAGGGTTAGGAGAAGAATGGAAAAACGGACACCAGCATTTGATATAAAAGCAGTGCCTTTTCACTGCATGCTCCAAAGGCATTTCTGGTCCCCATGCCATCCCAATTCCCTGAGATGAACCAACGTTCCAAAAAAAGACTACATTAAAAAAAAAACTAACAATAACATACTTCCATTGGCCTCTAGAACAAGTGCAATGCAAGGCATGGCATGAGCTGTGCATTCAATTCAGAACTTATTTTTGAAATATTAACTCAGTTTCTGAGGTTACAATTTACATCAAGTGGGGAGCCTTGAACTAAGGGGGTCTTTTCCAAGTCATCAAATCCACCCTTTGCAGCAGCAGAAATAATGGCTAATTTTTAGGCAGGAGAAAATTGCCAAATGAAATTACATCTTGCCAGATGCTCACTAGGTGGCTCTAAGAATCATTCCATTAATCACAGGGTTCGATATCAAACAAATTCCACATGAGACTATTTCATGCAAACAATTGTATTAAATAGACACACGCACACACACACACACACACAAAAGACTTCATAAACGTAGAAGGAAGTCTCCAGAACTGAAGATTTTAATGATAGCCAATTTGCTGACATGAATCTACAACTGCAAAAGGTGTGCAAAGTGTAAAAAGCCAGATATCTGACATATCTGCCACATTCTGCCTCCAAACTTTAATGCTGCAAGAACTAGAAGCACATAATAGCTTGTAAAATGTCTGGAATTGCTTAGGTGAAATGGGCAGTATAGAAAGGTGATAAATAAAATCTGATTTTGCCATTTTTTTAAAAAAAAAAATGCTCTTTTTAAGATTCTCCTGTGATAACTTGGAGAGCCAGTTTGGCTTCAGCTTGCATTAAAATCCAATATTTTAAGAAGCAATGATCTATCCAATGATATTTAACTCATCCCACAATGTATTTCGAGAGCCAGTTCGTGTAATGGTTAAGGCATCAGGATAGACACCGGAAGGTGGCAGTTGTAATCCCACCTTGGATACAAAGCCAGCTGGGTGAACTTATCCCTTTTTCTCAACCCTGGGAAGGAGGCAGTGGCAAACCACTTCTGGAATCTTGCCAAGAAAACTGCAGAGACCTGTCCAGACAGTCATCAGGAGTCAAAAACTGACTTGAAGGCGCATATACATTTCCTCTTTAGGATTACAGCAATTTTAAAAATAGATAAATTAGAACCATCAATTATCTAGAACTCAAGTGTGCATTGCTACCGTTCCTTCCCAACCAATACATTATCTCAAGCAGTGGGTCCTATGGTTTGCGAGAGCATAATCTTGTCAATCTTCCACAATTGAAGCACCCATTCCATGATTGTTGACATACTTGTAACACCAACAAACCTACTCTGAGATTTACACTCCATATTTGGCCGATTTGGCCAGTTGGATTGATTCCCCATGGCCCTTGTATTAGCACACATACAAAACTCATTCCTGAGCATTCCTTAGTTAAGAATTTAGCAGGTGAATTTGAACATTTTTTGTTGATTTCCAGGCACAAGATCTCACAGGCCATCCAATGAGGAACAGCTGTGGAAGAAAGCAAGCGGTGTAGTCTTACAAAAGCAGGAAAGCAATTGGTAATATCCTTTTAGCTCCTTTTGGCATTCAATTTCTTTCCTAATCAACACTTCACATGCGCCGTGGTGTCTCATTCACAGGTCACCATGGCAACACTTCATCCTCTTGCCCCCCCTTCTCCCAACCCATTTCTTCTTTCTGTTCCTTTTTGCAAAACCAGCCTCGTGCTTTGTCATCCCATCACTAATACTAATTTATGTGCCAGCATCCTCCAGCAGGTCAGTCCCCAGAGGCAGGAAGGAGATCTAGCAGAGCTCCTACTGCCCAGAGAAAGGGTGTGAGCTGCAGACTTCAAGGGCCAGATACCACTCAGAGACATCAAGGGCGGATTTAGATATCTTCAATTTATAAAATCTCATCTGACTCTAAGAATCAAGATAGCAGATGAGGAGAAAAGAAGCAAAGGGGATCAACCTGGAATCTGTATAGAGAAGCATGCAAAGTGTGGAATTCTGCTGAAAGGAAACCCTTTTATTTGTTCCTTCAGTCTGGGATGGTCAGGTCCCAATAACCAAGAAGGACACATGGAGGTACTTAAGAATAGTTTCCTTTATTGTTCTTCATCTATAGACGGAATCTTGCCAGACTAAAGCAGCTATTTGGATAACTGCAGTTTTATTTTGGGAACTGCTAGGGATGGTATATTTTAATCCTCTTCCTGCTGACCAAACTTTCCAAGCTCTGCTACCTTTTTGCTCTCTGGATAGCTTCCCCTCCCTCCTGGGAATCCAGAATACATTCTACCACACGAATTCAGCTTTGGGCCACTGTTCTCCAATTTGCAGGCAGAAGGTGAATCTCCCCCACTCTCCCAAGAAGGAGCAGGTTCAGAAACACTTGCTGGCTGTAATTTCAAGGAATAATAATAATTTTTTTTTAAAAAAAACAGCCCAAGAAAATCCTCCCACTTTTATAGTAGTGATAGTCTTTGATTTATAAACATAATGGAGCCCAGCCTATTGCAGTTGTATTTGTCATAAAGGGACACTACATGACTGCCCCTATTTTACAACCTTTGTTGTGGTGGTCATTAAGAAATCAGCATTAAACAACTGCTGCTGTTGTTAAGTGAACCCATTGTTCTCTATGGAGTGGGGTACTTTTACTGAAACCTGGCAGTAATCATTGGTTTTCAACAAAAATATCTTAAATTGCCAAGTGCCCAAAATGCAGTCATGTGTCTGCAAGGAGGGAGCAGCTGTTGGAACTTTGAAACTAGGTCACAAATACCTTTTGGGGTTGTCCATCATAACCTCAAACAGTCATTAAGCAATCGGTCATACGTTGAGGAGTACTATAACATCTACATCGTGCAGTTTTTCTCAACCACAAGGACTTTAAAATGAGGGGACTTCAACTCCCAGAATTTCCCAGCCAGCATTTAGAAATCTACTCAAAGTTGCCAAAGTTTAGAAACATTGGTCTATTGAAAGGGACAAAAATTATGAAACTTGAAGATAAGCCTACATAGTTGGAGTTACAGAAGAGGCAGCTAAGTACTCAAGATGGAGGGATTCAAGCTGCCTTGAGTCTGCCCAATTCATCAGCTTTCTAATCTAAAAATTATAATTATAGTAGCTCTTAACATCTCCAAAATGTCCTCCTGCCTTATCAACTTCTCAGGATCTAGGTTCATATGAAACTATCATGTGTTATTTGTGAACCATGGTTTCTGAACAGTCAGTTCAATAAATTGTGGTAAGACAGAGCAAGTTTTGGCAAGCTCACTGCTAGCTCTCAGGAGGATGGCAAAAATACTCCATATTAAATAATTACTCCATATTTTTTGGAGGGGAATGTGGTGATAACCTAGACGAAAGAGTGGATAAACCATTCAGGAAAAACAACAACTCAGTTCTTGGAAAACATGAGATGAATCTCAAAATAACCTCAGTTTGATTTTTGTCTCCCATAAGAGGGGGACTGGTCTTCAGGAAACACTGGTGGGCTTTCAAGTTTCTTTTATCATACCCTATAACAATAAAGTAGAATTCCTGCGATCCTGGCTATTTCCTGACCTGGCCTAAGGGCTCACTATTGTAGACAAATAACAGAGATATTTTAGTTTGCGATAGATCTTGACAATGTCTTTAACAATACAGGTCTCATTGACTCCAGTCTTGCAGACCCACACACTATTTAGCACTTGATCATCTTGGCTATGTTCAATCCAGGCTTTCCTATAATGCTGTCCGATTATAATTTATGATGTTAACATCCCAGTTAACTTTAAAAAAAACCCTCTACCTTTTTTCAATGTCTTGTTACATAAAACTGTTTTCACAAACGTATCCCAAATTTGACCCATTCAGGAGACATCCCTGTATAGTACATTCCAGAAGCCATTTGATGTTCTTCCACCAATAAGCATGGTCAACAAAAATGAAAATCCTTTGTCTCAATCTGTCACTGCTGGAGAAGGTGTTCAGCCACAACAATCATTGTAGCTGAAATTCCCTGGGGGTTCCAAATTGGGGATCAGTGATCTATAGACAGAAACTTTGTTTTGCACAAAATAATAACTAGTCATGTGAACCCTTGAGCATTTCCTCATGTCCACAAATCATGTTCTTCTTTCTTTCCCAGTTTGACCTACAGTCCTCTGAGGAATGTTTTTGGAAAATGTTCAGCTAGAACATCACAGCAGGTAAGACTTTCAATGGGTTTGAAGGTCAAGAAGAGACCTGCTGGCAGTAGATCAGTTTCATACTACTTTTTATAGAACTAAAGCAAACAGCTCTATGGAACAGCAACAACAGCAACAAACTGTCGCTGGGGAAGACCACAAGAGGGGCCAGTGGACTAATTTGACATGGCATCTCCTCCAGCTTTTTGAATGGTGACTCATCTCCATTGATTGTACACTGAACCACATTGACCTTCACACCGTGAGTCATGCTCCAACTAAGGGAATGCTAAGGGAATGGCAGACTGGTTCATTCATTTATATACTACACAGGTAACTTGCAGAAATGCTTATTTTGGGAATGGTAGGCCTGCCAAGAATATTGATAGTACAAGTTGGCCAGAGTGGCTTGGGAGTTAGGAAGTGCCTAAAACTAAATATATAAATAGGCACAGAACTCTTTTTTTAAATTCAGAAGCCATCCCTGGACCAATGTACTCATATAACCTACATAAAAATACATAGATGCAAAGCAAAATTCTGATAAGCGGATTTAACCTCTCCTCCTGTACTCTGTATCTGTCTCTGTCTGCACCCAATGTTCATTTTTTTAAAATTTTATAAATACAATGCAGTTTACAACAGCATTATAACTCACGGAGTAAACTATAATAACCAATTAAACAATTATTAGGCACAATTCACAGAAATAAGGGGACAGTTTGGGAGATAATGAAATTACATCAAACAATATTGTAGGATTTTTAAAAATATTTTTACAGCCCAGGAGAGAGACCTTCTGGGAGATAAATTCATTCATGTTTAATCCCATCTTTTATTATTTGTATAAGTAACTCAAGGTGATGAACGTACCTAATACTCCTTTCTCCTCCTATTTTCCCCTCAACAACAACCCTGAGAGATGGATTGGGCTGAGAGAAAGGGACTGGCTCAAAGTCACCCAGCTGCCTTTCATGCCTGAGGCAGGACTAGAATGCAGAGTCTCCTGGCTTCTAGCCTGGAGCCTTACCTTCTATATCAAACTGGCTCTCTGAAACAATAGATGAAATAAAACCAGATAAATACAGCATTTCTATCTAAGGCAGCAAACCAACTCAATCTGTTTGGCTACAATACCATGGGATTGTACCTGACACCCGGTGACTGCAAGGATCAACGCTCCTGTCTCCTTCCTTTAATAATAACTCAACAGTTCTTTCAAAAGACATTCTCATCATCTCTTTGATCCTGTCCATTCACCTGCCTTGCTTTTCTTCTACTTCCCTTAACCTTGCAGAGTGTCACTGTATCTTCTAATCAACCACTTGCCCTAAAGTATGTGAGGCTTTCTTTGCTGGGTGATTGTTGTTGGTTTTTTTGCTTCGGGGTGGGTGGGTGGGAGGGAATCAGCCTTCATTTGGTCCTGGATTGGTAGGCTGGTTCTTCTTGCAGGCCTCGGTATTCTTTGCAACTGTCTGCAAAACCTATAATTTGGAGGTGACTATCTTTTATGGGGCTATGTTGTTAAATAGCAAAACTGCTGCCTGCCACAAAAATATATATAAATGCCAAAGGAGATTTCTTAATACATAACTCTTCTGCTGTCATGAAAAAAAAATGGCTATAGCTTAGACAGATTTGAAAGCTCATTTTGGAAGTAAAATCCCTGGATGCTTAGTATCACGTATATTCAATCGTTATTCTCATGTACTACATCAGTTACAAAACCTCTGGATAAGTTCTATGATATCATTCAGCTCCCACTGTGCCTGTAAGCTGCAGATATTTTGAATCTGCCAATTCAATGGGCTATGAAGGTGAGGGGGAATCCCTTTGACATGGAGCCAACCAACAGTTTTGAACTCCCATCATCTTAAGCATTTTTTTAAAAAATCAGATAATTTAATCATCTTCCCAAACATCTTTCAATTGGGCTGTCCATGGTGCTGAACTTTCCCCAATAAAGCTGCAAGAAGATTGGGGAAGAACTGGAAGATGAATCGCCACGATCCCTGGTGACAGTATTGGTTGGAATGCAGTATTGCAGGCTAACTCTGCCCATAGCTTGGAGTTGGTCTTGACGGGCTCAAGGTTGACTCAACCTTCCATCCTTCTGAGTTTGGTAAAATAAGAATCCAGATTGTTTGGGGCCATACGCTGTCATTGTAATCTGCCCAGAGTGCTGTAAGGAGGTATGGGATGGACTAAGTGCTATTGCTAATTAAGACCTTCTGTGTTCATTTGGACATTGCTTGAACCAGATTGGAGCTGGGAAGCCATAAGAGAACTGTGAATTAATACATCTCTGACTGAAAATTAAAATTAAATATCAGAAGGTGAAAAAGCATGTGGCAGAGGTTTAGCCATTTGTTAAAAGGCACACAATGGGAAGATGAATAGAAGCTGCAGTGAAGTGTTTGGAGGCCTTGCCAGGCCGAAGGCCTTGGATTCTTCACCCGGATATTAAGGCAGAGTAGCCTCAAAGACTACTGTACACTGAGAATACTTTAGCATGCCAAACCTGACAACTATTAGCATTGGAGTAATCAGCTCATTGTGAAAAAAATGGACCGATATAATCTATTCCTTCAATCAATCAATCAATCAATCACCAGGCTGACTGTGTTGTATGAACACTACCTGTTTAGCAAGGGTTCTAAGAGGGGCTGGCCTTTTTCCCAGACATCTTTAACTGACTAAAGTGGAGACAAGGTAGTGACATGTCACAAGAATATTAAAATAGAATCAACTGACCCAGTTAAGGCATCAGAAGGGTCCCATTGAATCCTTCCCCTGCCACGCCCACCGAGCCACGCCCACATAACCAGTAGTAAAACAAATGAATCCCACCACCGAATTGAAAAGTTCTTGCACGAGATAAAAAGAAAAGAAGAATTAAAGACTTCCCAGGGAACACAAGTATTCCCAACAAATTAAGATTTCACAACAGCTATCCATGTTGACAATAAGAAAAAATGGAAACAAAATTGAATTATGTGAAACAAATTGGTTTTGAATTTGCTAATAAACCATTTAAAGTGGTCAACTCATAAATTAAAGAAAGAACATCAGATTGAAATTATAAGAGGGAAATAGTAAACTAACACCTGATGTGGGTATACAAAAATGTTTGTCAATATTAGTCTAATTTATACAGAGGACATAATATTTCAGTGAGGAAAAACAAGAGAGGAATATCTCAGAAAACAAAATCAACCAAGGATTACAGAAGTACAGAGACAAATGATGAACTATAACAAGACATTTCAAAAGCTATTAAAAAGAATAAAGCAGGATAGGCAGCTGGACCAGATGGATGATTAGAGCCTAATTATAAATTGTTTGAGGATGAACGAAACCAGAGATTTTTCTTTTGGGATTAATGATAGAATAGAATTCTGCTTTTTTATATGATAACCACAACAAGATTACAATGTGTTCAAAAGTGGAAAAAGTTCAACATAACCCCAATACAGGAATGGTTGGTGAAAATGATGGAATTTGACAAGATGAATACATTGACTTCCTTGATTAAAGAAAAAACAAAATCCACATATCTGAAAACCGCTTCTAGATTTTTTTTAAAAAAGTATAAAATACAAAAAGGCATAGAAAAAAAATCAAATGGAAAAAAAAGGAAGAGGCAGGGAAGAAGCAAAAACAAGGA
Source organism: Pseudonaja textilis (assembly GCF_900518735.1). The sequence continues at coordinate 12,347,809 of NW_020769327.1, forward strand.
ATGAAAGCAAAAAAGAGGGGAAAAGTTATAGAAAAAAAATAGCTCAATAAATCAATGACCCTTTGAACTAGAATAAAGTATAACAAACAGCATATCTATAATCATAAACAAGTCTAATTGTTAAAACCCAAGATGTGAAAATTTCATTTATTTTTGTTCCAAGGAAGTTTGCAAGTAGAAATGAAGCTGGATAAAGTCTTTTCTTTAATCAAAACAGTCAGTTTTGCCACCTCCACCAAACTCCATTAATTTTCACCATCCATTCTTGCTTCATAGATATGTGTGAATCTTTCCAGCTGTGCATATACAGAAGCCTTGCACTCTTGTCATATTTAAAAACAAAGGTATATTTTTTTCAAGCTATTTGTCCATCAAACCCAAAACTAAACCCCTTGCTTCAGCTGAACATTCCAATTAAGAATTCGCTGGGTTAAAATACCTATCTGATTCCAGTGAGTCCTAGCTTTCTTATATGTCCACCAGATAAAGGTTTTTCATCTTTCCAACTTACATTCGACACATTCTCATACAACTCTGACAATTTATCAGGTGCTAAATGTCAGTGGTACATCATTTTTTTCAAAATTCTCTTTTAAACTTATAATTCAATGTAATTTTCAGTCTTTACCCAACATATACTCCTACTGATCTAGCATCAGGCTATAACCAAAATTTCACGCCTATTTGATCTTACAATCTTTAACAAATTCATCTGTCAGGTACAATAAATCAGGAAGCAAGGCAGCTCAAATGTCTCCAAGTTTATTGCACCCTAACGCTCTCTACAAGAATCTGAACTACTAGCAGTCAAAGTGAATTGGCAGTAGATAAGGGTCAACGGAATTTAAGGTGGGCTAGGCTTAGACCTCTTGCAGGCATTCGAGACTGATGGCATACTCGACCCCTCCTTCAAGCTCAGCCTAATCATCTCCTACATCCTCCTCCATATTCATTTTCAACAGGAATTTATACAACTTAACAATCATGTTGTTTTTTTCCTTTGGAAAAAGTCAGTCAAACAGAATACATCAACCAAGTTTATGTGGGTTATCATTTCTTTTCTAAAAATACCTCTTGGCCTTTTTTATAGAAATTCTTTTACGGCCTGGAAACATAAAGGAATTTTGGAAGCTAATCTTACTTTATATCTATTCCAGACTTTCAAGATGGAACAAAACTTGTGGTTTTGATGATTAGGAAAAAAAATAGGTAATAGAAAAAGTGAGCTTTTTTGTATTCTCACAGTAAGATACCTTGGCAATCATACTTGAATTTCCCACAAAGGAAATTGGAAGCTTTTTTCTATTTCTTTTTATCTTTTCTCTCTGCACTTTTTCCCTTTCTCTCTTTTTCTTCCTTTATTCTATGTAAGTTTTTGTTACATTTTATGTTCCCTTTAAAACTTTTAATAGAATCTCTGTTCTACTCTGTTCTTTCTTCCATGCAGTCACAATGGTTCAAAGAGGGTTGTTTTGTTTGTTTGTTAATATCCCAAAATCTTCTCAAGTATTATTATCTAGCTGAATTAGCATGGATTCTTATTATTTCCCACCTCTCTATTTATGATTTCCCCTATTTCTTTTCTTAGCTTTTCTGAACATAATTACAACCTTTTTGAAACATCTCAAACGCACAAGTCTAATAAGGGCTCCAAATAAACTTCTTTTCAAACAGCAGCTGAGCTATAAAATGCCTACCAGAACCAGAACAAAATAATGCAAGGCCAGTCACCAAGATTATAATTGTCTCTTCTTCATACTGAAGAGGAGGGCTTTTTTCCCCCCGCTTGGGCACAAATTTTTCCTCAAGCTTCCACAGCTGACAAACCTTTTTAGTTTTGAAAAAGCATTTCCCAAATCCCTTCAGTAGTTCTATATAAAGATTTCTTTTGTAGATTAATAATACATGTAGTCCTCGACTTAGGACCACAATTGAGCCCAAAATGTATGTTGCTAAGTGAAACATTGGTTAAGTGAGTTTTACGACTTTTCTTGCCACGGTTGTTAAGTGAATCATTGCAAGTGTTAAGTGAAGTGACTTTTCTTGCCATGGTGGTTAAATGAATCTGGCCTTCCCATTGACTTTGTTTGTCAGAAGGTGGCAAAAAGTGATCACATGACCCTAGGACCCTGCAACCGTCATAAATATGAATTGGTTACCCATCTGAATTTTGATCATGTGACCATGGGGATGCTGCAACAGTCATAAGTGTGAAAAACAGTCGTAAGTCACTTTTTTCAGTGCCCTTGTAACTTTGAGTGGTCGCTGAATGAACTGCTGTAAGTCGAGGTCTACCTGTATGGAAGACTGATTCATAAAAGAATATTGGCTATTCTTTTTTTTATATATCTATTCCTCAACATACAATGGTAATGGAGACTGCCCATTATGGTCATAGGTCATGTGACTCTCACAAAACAGATTGGACATGTGACAGACCCAGTTTTACAATTCTGCAGTCGTAAGTATGAATGCCAGAATCATAAGTACAAACACCCCAGTCACTAAGGAACCACCCCAGTCATTAGGTGAACATCATAGTCACAAGTGCAAACCCAATGTTTGCTCTAGGCACAGTTTTACTGGAGACCAGAAGTGCTGAGTGTTGGGAAAAACCATCTGTCAACTGAAGTTGCCCCGATTCTTAGGAAAAATACACCCGGTATTCCATAGTAGCCTCTTAAAACCCCTGGTGGGATTGACCCCGAGGCCCCTACCTCATGAGCCCCCAGACCCCATGGTTATAGGAGGCCAAACCCATTATGAGGTGCAGCGAATCCTTGATTTGAGGTGGCACAGGAGACAACTCCAATATTTGATCAAGTGGAAGGGCTACCCCTTATCAGAGGCATCTTGGGTAAAGAGTAGGAACATCCAAACCTTGTGACAAGGTTCCACACAGAAAACCCAACCAAGCCAGGGGGTGGTTCACAACCCTAGGTCCTATACCTGCAATAATTTGTTTTCTTTTTGTGTTGTACAGGTCACCTTCAAGAAGTGAGCAGAGTCGAATGTCAACTCATAAAATAATTCTATGGTCTTTTCGAGTTGCCAACAGAAAGGGAGGGGGAGCAGTGTGACAGCTTGCAACTGAAACTGCATTCCATAAATGTTTTCAAGATGGTAACTAGGTAACTGAAGTTTCTGCTACGCAAAATTCTAACTGGAGCATGATTGATGACTTTTGGATATGGATGTGTCTCACTGGAGAATACAAATTAGGATACATCCAGGGGTGGGGGAAAACCTGGGTGACAATGAATGATGTGTCTCAGAGTTGGCTATACCCAGGCAATGCCACACCTTTTAACTCCCAATAAATCCTTTTGAAGTTTTGGACTCTGAGACACTTAAGGCACTTAACCTTAACCTGACACCATCATAAAATGTGGTCACATGATTGCAGGATGCTGCACATGACTGTAAACGCACGCATGTTGGCAAGCACTCAAAGTGTGGTCACATGAGGTTGTCAGTTCCCTTTTTTAGGTAGGTTGTAATTTACAGATTACAGATTAACAGAGTTGGAAGGGACCTTGTAGGTCATCTAGTCCAACCCCCTGCCAAGCAGGAGATGCTACACTATTTCTGACAGATGGCAGTCCAGTCTCTTCTTGAAAGCCTTCAGGCTTTCAAGAAGCTCCCACAACTTGTGAAGGCAACTTCTGTTCCATTGGTAGATTGTTCTCACTGTCAGAAACTTTCTCCTTATTTCTAAGTTGAATCTCTCCTTGATCAGTTTCCCTCCATTGCTCCTTGTCTGGCCTTCAGGTGCTTTGGAAAATAGCTTGACCCCCTCCTCTCTGTGGCAGCCCCTCAAATATTGGAAGATTGCTATCATGTCCCCCTTGGTCCTTCTTTTCATTAGACTAACTATGCCCAGTTCCTGTAACCGCTCTTCATATGTTTTAACCTCCAGTCCCCTAATCATCTTGGTTGCTCTTCTCTGCACTCTTTCTAAAGTCTCAACCTCTTTTCCATAATGTGTTGACCAAAACTGGATGCAGTACTCTAGGTATGGTCTTACTAAGGCTTTATAGAGTGGTATTCGTACCTCACTTCAAGCGGTTACTAAGCAACCAGTTATAAGTTGAGGTCTATCTGTAATCCGTACACAAGAACACATAACTATAACTTCTGTTTGCTACCAAGTCCTGCTTATTCATCCTCAAAGCCAATGCAGAGTTGGTCAGCAAATACCATCCCTTGGAATAGTGGCTGGAGAGGGAGACATCAGATAGAAATCAAAATTTCACCTTTACAATAACACTTCAGTTTTTCATCCCATTCCTTCTAATAAGGCATTTTTTTAAATGAGATGACTTTGATGCTCAACTACCATCCCAATCAAATCAAAAATATGATCCAGTTCCAAATTGCCAAGACTCCCCAAGAATGTGATAGCTTGCCTCAAACCCAAAACAACATGGCAGGATTCTTCATTCAAATCATTTCATATACCTTTTTGGGTACATATAAGAGGCCTTCTGTTTCTCCTAGCAAACCATTTATTTATTTATTTATTATTTTATTTTTATTTGTCAATTGCTTACAAGATAATAGGTATAAGTAAAAACATAGTTATGAATACAAGGATACATATAAGAAAAATAATATATATATAAAAGAAACAATAGGGCAGGGACGGTAGGCACGTTGGTGGCTTATGCACGCCCCCTACAGACCTCTTAGGAAAGGGGTGAGGTCAATAGTAGACAGTCTAAGGTTAAAGTTTTGGGGTTTGGGGAAAAAACCACAGAGTCAGGTAGAGTGTTCTAGACATTGACCACTCTGTTGCTGAAGTCATATTTCCTGCAATCAAGGTTGGTGCGGTTAACCTTGAGTTTGTATCTATTGTTTGCTCTTCTATTGTTATGGTTGAAGCCGAAGTATTCATTGACAGGTAGGACATTGCAATGTATGATTTTATATACTATACTTAGATCGGACCGAAGGCGGCGTAGTTCTAGGTTTTCTAAGTCTAGAATTTCAAGCCTGGTGGCATAAGGTCTTCTGCAAGGTATTCACAAGAATACCTTATTCATAAGGTATTCACAAGAAGAGTTCTCCACTCCTCCACTCCACTCAAGAAGAGTGGAGAACTCTTCTTGTGAAATAATTCTCGACTTTCTCAACTGTGCTAATATCAGATACGTAATGTGGGTTCCAGACTGATGAGCTGTATTCGAGTATTGGTCTAGCAAATGTTTTGTATGCTCTAGTTATTAGTGTAATATATTTCCAGAGAAAAAGGAGAGTTGCGTACTTACACAACCCATATTTCTGCTCTGAGATTCATTTTATTTGTGTTTTTTTGCCTGCCCTATCAAATTCTGGTGGCTGCAAGATGAATGGGATTCCCTTCGTTGGAGGATCATAATTTGATCGCTCTTCTGGCAAGAGAAGTGCAGGTGGCGGAGGGAACACGAGCCGTCAATTAACCTTCCAACTCTTCCAAATGCCCTGGAGAAAGCAATGGCTTGCCAAGCAAGGTGCCAACTAGCGTCAGTTGATCCTGATACTCACCACTCAGCAAGAACAAAAACACATTCAGTGTCTGCTGGATAGAAAACAGCAGCATGGATTTTTTTTTTCAAGGAGAACCATTGCATGCGGGGCGGGGGGAGGAAGGGGCAAAATGCAAACACAGTTAAGAAAAGGACAGATGAGTTATGGAGCAGCAGAACCTGATAAGTTGGCCCTTTGGACTCTGAAACCAAGCCATGGTTCCTAAGATTTGGATTTGACCCCACATGGAAAGAGTGTTTTGTTAGTGTGAAAAGGAAACACACCTGGGAAGGGATGAAAACACACACGCATACAAAGGAATTCTACCGTTCAAAGTTGCATTAACATACAGTAGGCCTCATCTCATTTCCAGACTTAAAGGCCAACTGCTTTATATATGTTGCCTGCCTTCTTTCTTCCAATAATTGTGGGATTTTGTTTATTATATTTGGAGTGATGAATTTGACATCCCTCCAATGCAAGTAATGGGCACTAACAATTGTCTGAAGGTTGAATCATGACAGGCAGTGGTTGTCAAGCAGCTTTATCAGTCAGAGCAAATCGGTCTTTGAAATGGACCAACTCTTGCCACACCAACTTTTGGAGTTTCCTCTGCAAGGCATTTTGGGAAGAAAACCTCTGAGGTTGGCATGGCAAGAGTTGGTACATTCCAAGGACTCTTTGCCTAATGACTTGCATTGACTGATGAAGCTCCTTTGATGAGCAGTGAAACATCTCGAGCTAACAAAAAATGTCCAGTTGTTCAACCTTCAGACACTGGATGACTGTGAGTCTTCAATGGTACTACCAATTAGAAAATGAATACAGGTTACTTTTAAACTTGGCTAATACTCTGCACAAATTCAGAAAATGGGTAAAATTGGTGACCAGGCTAAATATGTCATCCAGGCATTCCAATCAGCAGTTTGCTGTTTTGCAGAATATCTGGTAGGCACAAGGAACCAGGAACAGGAGTTGAGTACAAAGCCCTAAAAGTTTATTACATGCAACCTATACACAAGAAGCGGATCTACTAACAATCAATCAAAATTGGTGCTAGATAAGGGTCAATGGAATTCAGGATGGGGGGGCTGAACGTGGATCTTTTGTGGGAGCATAGTAACTCCTAACTAATTGTGCATTTATTCCACCCTCCAGCTCAGACTGTTCCCCTCCTGCATCACCTAGGCCAAAGTATTCCTGCTTCTTCCTGGGAAATGTAAATATATTTTTCTTTTCATTCAAGCCATCCTTTCCTTTCCTCCAATGGGGTGCTGGTGGCTTTCATAGTTGATTCTGTGTGATCCCGTTTCACATGTTCCATTTTCAAAAGGAGCACTATTTTTATGGCCAGTATTGGGAGCTACATTTAAATGTCTGCTCTCGAGTGTAATCAAGACTCAATTACCAAAAATAATTGTACTGTCAGAAACCAAAGAATACAGTCACTGGGCATAAGCAATAACAGATGAGACCATTAAGAACTTAATGAGTGTAATAGTCAAATATCTTCTGAATCTCATTGGCACTTCACCTGTAAAATCCATTGCTAATAGAGGAGTTACTTCAAAGAAAGATAGTTTTTCTCCCTTAAATAATTTACCTTTCAATGATAGAATCAAGTTTGCTTTGTAGGAGGAGAACTTTGTTGGGTCTATGAGGGCAAAGAAAAAAAATCACGGGGAGTCTGGTAGCCCCTTTTCCAGCTAACTAATTTCATTAAATGGCTTAAAGCTTTCTTGAGCTGCAACTCATTTGATCAGATGTATAAAGTGGCTAAATTGATGCAGAATTTAAAGCGGGAGGAAGGAAGGGAGGAAATGACAAGAAGAAAGATTGTTTATACAGATACAGGATGTACATGAGACAGATCATAAGTGCCTTATCAATTAACAATTGAGATGTGTTCAAAACCCATTACATTTATTGAGACCTTCTGAGATTGCCTAAAACCTTTTGATGTGAATCGAGCATTCTGTTGCTCATCATTTTTTATTTCTTATTTTATATCACAGAGTGAAGTACAGGGGTCATCTTAACACTGAAAAGTTTAAAAGTTTGATATAGAAATAAATAAATAAAAATTCAGGGTGGCCTCCTATCCGTTAAATTTTGGGCATATTCAACTTGTATTTGGAATGAGTAGAAAGCAGAAATGTTGAAGAAGCTTACACAACATGAGTCTACACCACCTCTTGTCTTAATTTGGTAGATGTTACTTTACTAAAAAGACCACCATTTGCTAGCTTTTCATAATAAAATGCCAATGGTTTTGCTCACATAACATTCTAAGCCAAAGCTTAAAGGAACAACATGATAGTTTAACACTACACATGAAGCCCACCATAGACACTTTATGTGGCAGTGCCTTCAGAGATATCAGAGTTTACATCCCAGATCAACTTGGTTCCTAAGCCAAAGCCAAACTAAGATCATTATGGCTGGAGTTTACATGTGATTCCAGTTCTTGGGTCAACCATCGTAAAGACCTGTGGAGAGACCAGGTGACAGTTGCAGAGCAGATAATTTTTCCATCACAAGGAAGCCTCAGTCAGATCATGACATTTCTTACCAGGATGATTGAGCTGCATGGTACTCCTGCTCCACTGTGACAGCCCTACAATAGCCACCATCTTGGCCCCCAGGCTGGATCTCCGCTTCTTAGTGGAGGAGAGACTGGCTGAATCAGAATTGCCACCATTACTCTTCTCTATGTTGTACATTTCTCCACTGATGCTGGAGCTACGGACCACATTCCTGGCTGCAGAGTTGCTCGTCTCCCCATTCAGCATGACCACTTGGGGGGACCTCACTGGCTGCAGACCATCTGGGTGAAGCTGCAAGAGAAGACCAGGAGACATGAAGCAGGAGAAGTTGGTTCCTCTGTTAACAACAGAGGCAGGCGCACTGCTTTGGTCTGTAGAACAATGGGATCAGTACATTCTCTATACTTTACCCTGACCTGATACCAAATCAACATGGGTCCAGCTAATTTCCTAAAGCTATACTTGCACAACCATACCCAAAAAGAGAGGAATGGAGACTGAATGAAAATTGCCCAGAACTATTAGATCCAGCAATGCTTTCTTGAGAAAGGTGGTCCATCACCACCTTTGGAGTACTGTAGAAAGAATCATTGCATCTCTTGGCCATGAATTTACCATCATGGATGTGCCATATATCATACCTGGGAGGCCTTAATCAACCAGGTGGGTCGTGGGTTTAATAAGCAGGTGGACAGAGTGACAGTTGCGAAGATCCTGTCCACTTCTGTAAGATTCTTTTCAGGCAACAGGAAAAGACCAACTCAACACAACCTGCCCAGCCAGAGCCTAACTTAGAAGAGATCCAGGCAACTTTATCCAGCAGAAGACTAGACTATTCCTCATGGAAGCTTTGTAGATGTGTTGGGAGAGGAGGAAGCAAGGGAAACTTCCCATCTTTTTTATTATTACAACTACAACCCAGTAATGTGTGACTAATGCCACATTTTCCAGGGATTTTCCATGGTTGAGGGAGGATCTGCCCCTTGGTCTATCCATTCCTGGTTCAACACCCGTACCACCACATCACAATGGTCTTTCACCACAATAAAATGGTACACAATGGAAGATATATTTAATATGTTTATAATACAATTATTCTCCCCGCAAAGTTGAGTATGTCTGGCAGGAAGACGTCTGTTGCTTTCTGTTGTTCCAAAAGGATAAAATGAACAAGAGATTGCCTGAATTTTAGAAAAGGTCAAAATGCCCATTACTGAAGATACATCCTGGAAGCTTTTGCTGGTGAATTTTTTTTGTTTCTTTTTTGTTTCATTAAAAATAATTATGGTTTATAAATGCCAACCCTCTCTGCTTGTTAAAGTTCATGCTATTTGTATTATTGGATGACTAGTACCAACTACCAGATACAGTGAAAGCCAATCCATGCCCTGCTGGAGAGCTAAACTATATTTAATGTTCAATTTAATGTTTTCTAGGATACAAGAATAGAAATAGTAACTATTCTGCGCTCCTTCAGGAAGAAGTGATTGAAATGCAAAGATTATCAGAATGAATTCAGGGGGACCTACATTTTAACAGCTCAGGGGGTGACAAAATACCTTCCTGGAAGTCGTAATCTGCAGTCCAGAATCAGTTCCTCTAATCCCAGAAGGCTTGTTATCGGGAAAGACTGGTGATTCTTCCAAGTAGATTTTTTTATTGTTCCACAGGGTGTTTAGATCTGGCCTGTAGGGCCACCCTGGAAACAGTGGAAGATCAGCCCATGGGGCCTCCGACAGAAAAAAATGGAGCTTGGAAGGGCTGTACATGGCACTCACGAGCTCTGTTTTTACTGGCAGAGGGTTGCAGGAGGCTGTCGTGGCTGAAAACGGAGCTTGGGATCCGGTTTTCGCAGAGCATTTGGGTCATCGCAAGTGCTCCTGTCATGAGTGACATTGAGTTGGCCATGCCCCACTCCAGCCTCCCTGAGGTCAAACACAACCCTGATGTGGCCCCGCAGTGAAATCGAGTTTGACACCCGTGAGCTGGAGTACCAATGATTTGGCACCAGACTCCATTCATGTAGCACACTCACTTCAGACAAAAAAAAATGACTAAAACCAACCAAATGATGACCATGGTTTTTCAAACCAAAGACACCAGATAATATCTCTTTCTAGAACTAGGGAAAAATGCATCAAAACCTTAGAGAACTGCTGTTAGTGTGAAAGAGCTTTCTGCACCTGTTCAAAATTGCTTTTCTGTGTTTCTAGGCATGTCTGGATGATAAAAGTATATAATAGGATTAAAACCATGGCTCACATGAATGTCTTTCATATGGCTTCTAGACGGACTTGACCCCTTCTTATCAATGCAGTGGTAACTGCAGCCACAAAACAGACCTCTAGCTGCACTGTATAGATGAGAATCTCTTGTTTTCATAGCTGACCCAATGATTGTATTTAAAAAAATGTAGTCCTCTTATATGGGGGAAATAGCTGTGGTGGTGGTACTTCCAAAGGCTCACTGATGTCCTAGAATGTAGACTGGATTCCCAAGAGGGAGGGGCTGCATTCCAGAGAAACAGGAAACAGCAAACTTTGATTAGTTTGGTCAGGAGAAAAAAGGCTCCTCCCTAATGATTCCCAGAGTATATCTATAGTGATAACAAGAATGGCTTTGGTGAGGAAAATAAAAGAAACAGTTCCGAAGTTCTTCTTTGTGTCTTTTTCAATACTTGGGGCCTGACATCTGGTAACCCCTGAAGCTTTAGCTAAAAAAGACTTTTTTTTCTTTTTTTTTTTAATTTATGTACTGGCTATCTCATTCTCTGAGTGGCCCTACTTTTTTTTTGTCCCACTGGTTGGTGTTTCTGTGGCTTTGGATAATGAATCCTGCTAGCAGGAGTAATACATTCATTCATTTTGCTAAAAGCTTTCAACTTCAAATATTATGCGATATTAGATAGGCAGCCTGAAACCGAAAACTAACAGAGCTAACATATCCAGATGACTCAGTTACCAAGATAACAAACAGTAACATTGCCATAAATACATTTGGTGCAACTTTGCTAGAGCCAGAGCTAAAAATGCTCCTATTTCTTTATATTCTTCTGTCACACTTTTGGTGCTGATTACATTTTCTCTAAAAAATATCCCCCCTCCCCCCCCAAAAAAAAGCATTTTATGTAAGTATTTATCTTCTCCAATGTGGTCCATATATTCCTTTATTGGGTTACTGATGCTTTACTGATACCTCCATCCTCTAGTGCAGACTTTCTCAATCTTGACAACTTGAAGATATGTGCACTTCAAGTTCCAGAAGTCCACACATCTTCAAGTTACCAAAGTTGAGAAACACTGCTAGAAGAACAATTCACAGTTAAATTCTGAGACTTGTACCCCAACACAACTAGAGATCACATAGAGGACAAAATCTATTCAAGAAATATATACTGATTGATTCACATGATACACTTAAATCAGGTCAGTTGTAGGTCTGTTAGCTGCATTCTCACATTACCCTCAACCCAGCTAAAGTTAACCTGCATTTCTTTTTAATGTTATTGTTTAGCATGTTATGTGAATCCAGATTCACAATTCAACTTGTACAGACTGGTTGAATAAGGAGCTGCATGTTCGGTAAACCCAGACCTTGATTGAAAAAACATCACAGAAGCAGCTCATTTTTTGACAAGATATGTGTATGTAATCAAAGGTGACTGAAGGGAAGAAAACTCAAAACATCATATTCCCTGCATTATTCACTTCTTAATCATAAAGCCAAAGCTGCTTTCTTTCAAAACAACACCAGCATCATGCTACAAGCATTCTCCCAAGATGCCTCAATATTATTAAAATGTTTCCTGGAAAATGGCAAAACAGAGAGTATTACAACATTTCTATTTACAGTGCAAAATTGGCATTCTGTAGATGTTCTATGACACTTCCAGAGCAATTTTCATGAAATCTTATAACCAGTGTTTCTTAATCTCAGCAACTTTCAACTGGGTGAATTTCAGCTCCCAGAATTCCCCAGTCAGCTGTTGAGATTTAAAAAAAAGATACATATTTCTTGGAAGTCTATGGAGATACTCAGTCATCTAGGACCTGGTTGTCCCAAAGGTGCTTTTCCAAAGGGCAAGTGGACTTTCTTTGTTTTTCCATGAAGATGTTTCGCTTCTCATCCAAGAAGCTTCTTTAGTTCTTAGATGAAAAGTGAAACATCTTTAAGGAAAAACAAAGTCCAGTTGCCTTTTAAAAAAGCACTGTTGGGAAGATTACCCTTTAACTTAATGCAACAACTTTTTTGTACCCTTTTTCAATGATCAAGTGATAATTATTTAGATATATATTTTAAGGCCAAGAATAAAAACAAATACATCCTTACGAAAGCACACCACTTTTTCAAATATTTGTACTTGCATGGAGAACAGGAATGTTAAAGCATCCCTACCTATCCTTTGCTCCCTGGATTTTACCTTCTCTGCTTGGTAACTTGGCAGAGTGTAGATACTACAAATGGCATCTGGGGACCATGAAGAGGCTTGTCCCCTTCCTCCCCCACCTGCAGATTCCAAAATCGGAGCCTTTCTTGGACCATTTCTCCTTATGGGTCAGCCTAGCTCCCTGGTCTCTCAGAACAGACCTCTGATTTGGGGTGCTGCCAGAAAAGGTGTGAAATGCCCAGCCGGATTACTTACTAGCTTTGGTTGTTTTTTTTTTCCCACTTGCTATGAATAATTCAGCCTTCCAGGGCAATGGACGCCTCCTCCTTCTTCCTGAGGAAACTAAATTATTCATTCCCAGCCACTTTGCAACAACAGAGGGAGAAGGTATTGGCAACACCTGGGAAAATGTTTCCAGGAACACCACTGATATAAAAGAGGAAGTAGGAGAGACAAAAAGAGAGATGGAGGAAAGAAGAGAGGCGAAATAAATAATAAAATCACCATTCTTGACTACCGAGCAGCAAACGGCACGCCTTCCACCAGAAGGTCAAACTAGAACCGGACAGCAGCGTCCAGCAACTTTTCTTTCTCTTCCCTAGCAATGTCTGGGGTTTCTCTTTTCGGGAACGGGTGTTATTTTGATTTCCAAAAGCAGCAGCTGGGGAAATCAGTTCATTTCGCCAAGCCAAGCCAAAGTGTTCAAGTCAGAGATGGGTCAATTGAGAGCCATCAGTAGAAACCAGACCACTGCCGTTCCCTGCCCAGCCAAAGTCCCAGGATAGCCATTCTGAACCACAAGTGTTGGAAGAGGCCCCTCCATTTCTAAAGAGAGAAGACCGTTTTTCATAGGTGGGACCTTTTTACGTGCATCACGCGAGAAATGCATTTGTTCCACAATCGACTTCTCTGTTGTTTCCCCACCCCTTTTTTTTAAGAAAAAAGCATTTTGTTTTGTTTTTTGAAATAATAATAATAATAATAATAATAATAATAATAATAATAAATTTTAATTATTTGTTTAATTTTATCAAAATAGAATATTCCTATTACCTACTTTGCTACCAATACAGGTAGTCGTCAATTTACAACAACAATTGAGCCCAACATTTATGTTATAGAGGGAGATCGTTGTTAAGTGAGTTTGCTACTTTTTATGATTTTTCTTGCCACATTTGTGAAGTGAATGACTGCTGTTCTTAAGTCAGTGACACGGTTGTTAAGTGAATCCAGGTTCCCCATTGACTTTGCTTGTCAGAAGGTCACAAAAGGGGATCCCAAAGACACCGCATCATAAACGGGAGTCAGTTGTTAAACATCTGCATGTAAATCACTTGACCCTGGGGATGCTGCAATGGTCCTAAGTGTGGAAAAACAATCATAAGTCACTCGTTTAGTTACACGCTGTTGTAACTAAATGAGCTGTTTTAAGTCAAGGACTACCTGTATAGTATCTAAAACGGGGGTCTTCAAACATAACAGCTGTAAGACTTGTGGACTTCAACTCCCAGAATTCCTCCTCCAGTCATGTTAGCTCAGGAATTCTGGGAGTTGAAGTCCACAAGTCTTAATGTTGCCAAGTTTGAAGACCCTTGATCTAAAAGATAGGTTAATAATTTGCGAATAGATTTAGTAGTTTAAATTTTTTGAGGGGGCCTGTTTCATAAGAGGTGGGAATTAATGTAATAATATATTAATCAACATTCAACTAGGGGAGGTAATACGTGTATACTGTATGGGTTGGCCTTTTGTTGATGTACCTTTTTCTTTTTTTAATGATTTGATTGTTTTGTTTTTTGTTTTTCTTATTTTTTGTTTCTTTTTGGATTTTTGGAGAGAGAGTTTTGCATTTGTATTTTAACTTTGTCTTGAATAAAATAAAATATATATTTAAAAAAAGAAAAAAGCACTGAGACACAACTTAAAAAGAACTTGCAAGCCACCCAATGCTCATCCTGCCCTTGACAATTTTTTTTTTTTGGATGTTGTTGGGCTTTTCTCATCTTAGTCCTTGACCTACGTCCACAACTGAGCACGATTTCTTGCAACAGTTGTTAAGTGCCCCTTTTTACAACCATTCTTGCCACAGTGGTTATGTGAATCACTGCAATTGTTAAGTTAGTAGCCCGGTTGTTAAGTAGATCTGACTTGTACATTGTCTTTGCTTATCAGAAGGTTGCAAAATATGACCCTGGGACACAGCAACGTTCATAAATACGAGTCAGTTGCCAAGCGTCTGAATTTTGATCATGTGACCATGGGGATGCTGCAACAGTTATTAAGTGTGGAAAAATGGCCATAAGTCACTTTTTTCAGTGCTATTGTAACTTTGGACAGTCACTGAATGAACTGTTGTAAGTTGAGGACTACCTGTATATGGTCTAGGGTTCAACTATTCAGAAGTGTCATGGGAAATACTTGACTAACACTTAATTTGAGAATCAGGTATTGGGCGTTGGGCTAGAAGTCCGGGAATAGTCCCACCTTACACATGAAGCCAGCTGGGTGACTTTGGCCTCTCTGAGCCTTAAGAAGAAAGCAAAGCAAAGCCACTTTTGAAAACGTTGTTGCCAGAAAATCTGCAGGGATGGCCTAGGTGGTTGCCGAGAGTGGTCACTAAAGGAATTGTTATAAGTCAAGGACTACCAGTACTGTATTAGGCCCAGGTCTTCCATAGAGCAAAAAGAAAGTAGCACTGAAGTAATGCAACATGATGCTAATATTATTCCTTTCATGTAGAAAGCAAGCTTTAAACATGCAGTGTTTTTTTAAATACAGAAAAACTATCTGAGGTTGTAGTTGGAATTTGCAGTTGGAAGTGATAGAATAGAGAAACAGATTCACCATCCACATTTATTGTATAGAAACCCTGAGAGCTTCAGGCCCCTTTACATCTGGAGGCTGGTGACGTTCAATAGAAACCTTGAAGATCATCCTGTACTAAGTGAAGGGAACTGGCAAAATGCCTGCAATAAGGGGAGGCGGGTCATATTGATACCTTTCATGAATTTCCTTATTCTCCCCTGGGACCTCTGGTTGCTATTGTCATTTCCGAGGGGCAGATTTTGCTGTTTCACTGGGGAAAAAATTGGAGGCAACTATGGCTGTTGTAATCTAACAAGAATAGGAATAGGAATGGGGTAGAGTAGAATAGGAATGGAATGGAATGGAATGGAATGGAATAGAATAGAATAGAATAGAATAGAATAGAATAGAATAGAATAGAATAGAATAGAATAGAATAGCTTTACTGGCCAGGTGTGATTGGACACACAAGGAATTTGTCCCAAGAGATTCCAATTGCAAAGAAGCTGCCCAGAGCTACTGTATGACAAGATGGACAGCTAATAAATTTTACAAATACATCAATAAATATGATGCGAGAAAATCCCCTGCTCCCATTTGTTTTACTTGGGTACAAAACAGCCAGCGTCTCTTTGCAGCCCTGCTCCAATGAGATCCCAGAAAGAAAGCCAACCAGTCGATCGGTAATCCAGATAACTTCTTCATTTATTATTCTGTGTGGTTAATGCAATCTCAACTGTGCTTATTTTCACAGCATGGTAAGAAACACTAACCTGAACATGTTTTACTAAACAGAGCTTTTTTGTGTCTGTGTGCATTTGTGTGTGTGTGTGTGTTGCATAATTAAAATTTTTAAAAAGACACTTTTAAACAAGAATATACAAACTAATATAAAGTAAGGAAAGAAGAAAGAGAGCAAAGAAAAGCAGAGCGCAAAAGAAAAAGAAGATATAAAAAAGTGGTTTCTTATATTTTTCATAGCAATTATAAGTACACATATTTAACCTCTCTAAATTTATATTAATCTTGTTTCTATAATTATTCTTTCTCTAATCTATCCTATCCAATCAATTGCAGCAAAATTAGTCAGTTTCACGGACCATTCCTCCATAATGGGTAGTGTCAAATCTTTCCATCTCTGGAATCTCTTCCCAGTAATCCTATATTGAAATAAACGTTTTCTTTTCTTTCTTTTCTTTTCTGTCTATACATCCTAAAATTGAAAAGTTCTGGTTCTAAACTGTGAATGAAGGGGTAAATATCCTCCTCGTGAGCTGCTGAATCTAGCAGCAACAGTTCAGTTGAGGGCATGAATTGTTCCCATCTATTTTACATGAACTTACATGAATCTTTCCAGTAGATCTGTGTTTCTCAACCTTGGCAACTTGAAGACATGTAGATTTCAACGCCAAGAATTCTCCAGCCAGCTTGCAAGGAGTTGAAGGCCATGCATCTTCAAGTTGCCAAGGCTGAATAACAGAATAACAGAGCTGGAAGGGACCCTGGAGGTCATCTAGTCCAACCCCCTGCCCAAGCAGGAGACCCTATACCATTCCAGACAAATGGCTGTCCAATCTCTTCTTGAAAACCTCCAGTGATGGAACACTTACAAATCCCTGAATGTTGGTCATGTGACCGTGGGAATGCTGCAAAAGTCATTAAATGTGTAAACCGGTTGTAAGTCACTTTTTTTAGTGCCATTCTAACTTTGAACAGTCACTAAACAAATGGTTGTAAGTCAAGGACTACCTGTATTTGTATTTTATCCTATTATAAATTTTAATAAGATCTTTTTAAAAAAGCCAGGAATGATTTCCAGTTAGAAATAAATTCTGCATCAGGTCACTTTAAGCAGCAGTTCAAATTATGCTTTGCAAAAATGTTTTTTGAAAGTTGACCAAGGCTGCTCCCAGCATTGGGGCCACAGGATCTTTCCCCTCCCCCACTATTTGCGTCAAATCCATTTTATCTGATTGGCATCCCTTATCTGAGATACAGAATTCATATTTTCTTCAATTGGGACATAAAGTTAGAACGTTCTTTGTCACATGTCTGCATTGGCTCCACGTTCTGGGCTAACAATCCTTTTTTTCCCCTTTTTCCTAAAAGGGTTAGAAAAACCTGTGTGGAAATGCCATCATCAACAATGCCACCCCAGCCTCAATTAAGCTGGCAAATCAGCCGTTCTCCAGGAAATCTGGACCAACAGACCTCTCCTGCCAGCCTTTTAAACAAAAGACTTCATTGCATTTCCAGCAGCAAAATAGATTAGTGTGCACTGTTTCTTTTCTCTGAAAAACCACAAGGCAGGGGCTTCTTTCCCCACACCAATGGCAAATGTCAAAGCAATACTTAGCACAGTGGTACAAATTAAACAGTAACACAGATAATAAGGCCCTTCACTTTTCAGCTGGCTCTCTGATGAAAGAAATACGTTGGTTTTCATTTAAACGTAATTGGCAGATTTTTGGCATCCATCTCATCCTCTGGGCCGTTTTGCCATTTAGCAAAACTGATTTAAAGGCATAGACAAATAGGAAGGTGTGAAATAGGCTTCCTCAGCCTGAACTACCCAATTAGTAAATTGCAGTTCTCAACTACTACAACTAGCATGGCATGATGGGAGCTGTAGTCCATACATTTGGCAGCAGTCAAACTCAACAAGGCTGTTGTTAAATCGTGAAGGCATCTTCTGTACAAAACAGAAATTAATAAGAAAATGTAGACCTGGTTCATATGCCATGCTAAACCACAGCTTATTCAACAATCACCAGTTTGGTGTAGTGATTAAGGCACCAGGCTAGGAAGCAAGAGACCATGATTTCTAGTCCCACCTTAAGCCCAAAGCCAGCTAGATGACTTTGGGCCAATCATTTTCTTTCAAACATAGGAAAAAGGCAATAGCAAACCACTTCCCCCCCAAAAAAAAACTTGCTAAGAAAACTGCAGGGACTTATCCATGCCAGAAGTCAACACTGATTTAAGGGCACATTTTTTTAAAAAATGAAGAAATCACAGCTGACGAGAATATTATTGGTAAGCAAAGGTTTGTTGATTAATCTACCACTGTCTAGAAGATCAGGGGTGTCAAACTCAAGGCCTGTGGGACAGTGGTGGGGTTCAATGTTTTTTACTACTAGTTCTGTGGGTGTGGCTTGATGGGCGTGGCAGGGGAAGGATACTGTAAAATCTCCAGTCAGAGGTGGGATTTGCCAGTTCTCCGAACTACTCAAACTTTGCACTACCGGTTCTCCAGAACTGGTCAGAACTTGCTGAATACCATCTCTGCTGTGGGCCAGATTTGGCCTGCAGGGTGCTTAGATCACCCTGGAAACAGCGAAGAACTGGCCTGCGGTGCCTCTGCCAGTGAAAATGGAGCTCGGAAGGGCCATGCATGCCCCCCTTCCACCACGCCATATTTTCGGCCATGATGGCTTCCTGCAGCCCTTTGCCAATGAAACCGGAGCTTGGGAGGGCCACGCACCACCCCACCTAGGCCACCACAGGTGCCCCCAACATGAGTGATGTCGAGCTGGCCACACCCACCTGGCCATGCCCTCCTGAAGTCAAACACAACCCTGATGCAGCCCTCAATGAAACAGAGTTTGACACCCTTGGTCTGGATCAGCCTCCCATGCTAAAATATCAACAACGGAGAAGGACTGAGTACAGGTAATATGTTAAACCAAAACAGCAACCCACTAGAGCAGGGAATCAAGGAATGTTGTGGGTCCCGTGCCCTAAGGAGATACACCTGATGGGACCCAGAAGAAGGGCCTTCTCCATGGTGGCTCCCTGTCTCTGGAACATCATCCCCCCCAGAGATTAGACTGGCCCCCACTCTAACACTCTTTTGGAAGACCCTGAAGACGTGGCTCTGTCAGTGGGCCTAGGGAACCCAGAGTGGGATGGAGCTCATTAAATGGTTAGCATGAATGTGTGTTTTCGCCAGGGTGAGGGGTGGAAGGTTATCATTTTATTATTTTTCTTGTTGTTATTATTATTTATTTCTTTTATATGGCGTTTTCATATCTTTGTAAGCCGCCTTGAGTCACCATGTGCAAGTAGGAGGCAATATCAATTTTCTTTAAGAAAATAAGGAAACAAATGGAAGAAATTAATTCCAAGCATACCGAAGAGAAAAGGAGAAGGGGGGGGGGGATGAGATGGTTAGATAGTGTCACTGAAGCAATGAGCATGAATTTGGGAAGACTCCAGGAGACGGTGCAGAACAAGGGGGCCTGGAGTGCTATATCTATCAGGTTGTGAAGATTCAGACACGACTTAGTGATGGAACAACAAAGACCAAATATATTTTCATGATGTGGCAGCAATCCATGGATGACTTCCCTCCATTCATAATCAGTTTTCCCTACAGCAGAAGCCTATAATGTTAAGCGGGACAGAGTGAATGAATTACTGGCTCAAGATCACCCATGGAACTCTGTGGTCAAGTGAGAATTTGAACCTAAATTTCGTACATCCAAGCTCAACAACTTATCATGACATGCACCCTCTACCTATAGTCACCCCTTATATCAGTGTTGCTCAACCTTGGAGACTGGCTGGACTTCAACTCCCAGAATTCCCCAGCCGGTACTGCCTTATACAGCGTTCCGTACATAAGCATCAATTGATTTTGTAGCGCTTGCACCTGCTGTAGCTGCAGAGAAAGGGGTAGATATTTTAGTTTAGTAAAGAGCATTGAGAATTCTCTGTTAGCAAGCCCTTTATCCCATCTCAGAGGTATAGTATCTGAAGTTCCTTAGGGAAAAAAAGCTCTTGGGCGGATTTGAAAAGTCCAAACCTCGTAGCAGCTTTTATACACAAAGGGGATTTAAGCTATGAATCATTTCAAGGAGTTAGCACCAATCTTGAAAACATAAGTACGGTCAGATCTAGTTAGCATTTGAACAGGGGACTATCAGAAAATCCCTGGGTTGTAGGCAATACTGGAAAGTTAAATACATCCAGAAAGCAGCAATAGAGATATTTTCCCTCTATATCAGGAGCATCTAAAGTTGGCAACTTTAAGACTTGTGGATTTCAACTCCCAGAATTGCCCAGCCGGCCAAGCATTCTTCAAGGGGGCTGGGCAATTCTGGAAATTGAAGTCCACAAATCTTAAAAAGTTTTCATGGTTGGACACCTCTGCTCCACACTGTTTTCAAGAGAACAACAAGGATGTGTGAGCAATATTCCAGAAAAAAGTAGATTCCACCCCGCATGTTTTTAAAGGGAAATGGGCTTGACATGTCATACAACTTTAGATGTGAACTTCAGTTTCAAATGCTTAAAGATATCGCCCACACCAAGGTGCAAGAATTTTTGTGCTGCGCAGCAGTATTCAACAAAATAACGTTAGAACAATGTTTTTAGAGCGGTGTTTCTCAACCTTGGCCAGTTGAAGATATATGAACTTCAACTCCCAGACTTCCCTGCCTGCTTAATTATGAATAAAATTATTATTTAATTGTGAATTAAATTTAATTATGAGCTAAATTATTAAGAATATTAAATTATGAATGCAGTCAAAATGTAAGTCAGAAATTGGGAATATGCATCAACTGGGTTGCAGTGGGTGTTTATCAAAGAAAGAATCCATCCATTGGTGATAGATCTGTGCTGTGTTTCTCAACCTTGGCCACTTGAAGATGGATGATTGTCAATTCCCAGTATTTTGTGGCCTGGGAGCTGAAGTCCACACATGTTCACATGACTGAGAAACACTGCTCCAGGTAGAAGGCAGGAGTTGGGAAATTCAGCATGGTCTCACTTCTTCGTCTGTTTCTTTCTCCAAGTAGTACTGTCTGTCCATTTCTATGGTGCAACACTAAGTCTTTTCCTATGTGTTCCTCGCTAGATCTGTTTGATGACAATCCCCATCAGCCCTGGGCAGGACGGCTGAAGCTGGGATGAGATGGGAGGAGCAACACTACACCTCTGGAGTGCATCATCTTGCTAGCAGCTAAGAGTTTATTTTAGGAATGGAAGA
The DNA here is from genome assembly GCF_900518735.1 of Pseudonaja textilis. Next base: position 12,369,050 of record NW_020769327.1, read on the forward strand.
GGTGATGGACTCACAACTGGGTTCACAAATGGCTAACCAACTAATTTCATCCTATCTACAGAATAACAGAGCAGGGAGGGATGCCTGAGATTATCCCCCATTGATTAACCTCCCCTAGGAACCCCTAGAAAGATTGAGGATCAAAATGCCAGATATTGTTTCTGAAACCCTCTTTAAACCACCATTCAGAAAACAAGGGAATGATATTTAGACCTTCCTCTGGAAAGAACAGCAGTATATTATTAGTATTACATCCTTTGCAATGATGAAGAAAAAGTGGACAGAAAAAAAGGATATGAAACCTGCCTTTACATTGGTGGGAGTCACTTGTATATTCTTCTAAAAGAGAGAGAGAGAAAAGGGGGGTGCAGAGAAATTTTCCTCCCTTCTCCTTGTGATAGCAACATGCAGCACACAAACAACAATCATCTAGCAACTGGAATGCAATGCTCTGGCAGGAAATGCAAAGCTTTAGCAGCAAGGAACAACTTTATTGATCCTTGTGTGATAAACCTGTTATGTTTCCCTATTCCTGTCAGTCCGGGAAGGTTCCTGGCAAAGATTACAATCCAGGGCCTGGGTCCTTTGCCTCTCCCTCCCCTCCCTCATTCACCCAACCCTGGAGAAGATCAACCCCTGCTATGAGAGAAGAAAGATTCTCCTTACCAAGAGTCACGCAGCTGAGGAGGCATGGAATCGGCTCATCCACTAGCCCTCCGCCACCAACACACCTCCCCTGCTGAAGCAGACAGGCAGCGCTTTGCCCCACACCCAGGACTGGGACTCAGGTCTTCAACCCTGATGAATCCAGTCCATCTGTAACCATCAAGCTTTCTTCTGGATGGAGAGAGCAGGGGGAGAACAGGGAGAGAAAGCAGGCAGCGAGGGTGGGGGAAGTGGATGACATGGGAGACGGTCTTTGCTTAAGCATTGTCATGGTTACTTCCCTGACCCAGTTCTTCTCACACCCAAAAGCAGCGAGATGGGGAGGGGGCACAGAACTGGGGGGAAATAAGATAGACAGGGAGAATATAATGGGCACAGGAGAAGCAGCATCCAGGAGCTAGCAAACAAAGCCTTCTTCCCGTTGCGTCTAGTGGTCCTTCTACATTGAGGGGGAAGGAATATACAGCCACCTTGCACAGCCTAGTATCCTTCAAATGCGTTGGTCTTTAGTGCACCACTGGAGGGAATAACAAGAGGTCCGGTCCGGTCCGGTCAACTAATTTGGAAGGCAATTCCAGGAAATTGGCACAAGTAGGACCTTATCTGAAAGATCAGCTTAGTCTGGCTTCCAGTACTAGAAACAATTTATTGATTAAATTACAGCAATAATAATGTAATCATGGGAGTTTGGGCCTCAGGAGGGGAAGCCTCCACACTCCACACACCCCCAAATCCACAATCAGGGGAGATTTTGATTAGGACGAATGAAAGAGGAATAAAAGAGCCTCCAGAATTCTTGACCCTGCAAGATGATAACCAAAAGCTAGAGGTGGGGAAGAATCAAGAAGCCCCTACACATGAGGACAGATGTTTCAAACATGAAGGGGCATATTTCAAGCCAGCTTCCAAATAGAGCACTAAGTACCAATAGAAGAGAATATTTGTAATCTTGAACTGTGGAGTCCTTGGTGCTCCCTTATCTTGGTTGTTTTCTTATGGATATTTCATTACCCAACTAGGTAATATCATCAGTGCTCTAGTTATCAAGGTAACTGATGATGTTATCTAGTTGGGTAATAAAGCCATAGCAAGGAAACAACCAAGGGAGCACCAAGGAATCTAGAATACGATTGGTTGTATCTAGAATTTGGGATAAAGAAAATGCCTGTGGAAAGTCTGTTCTCTTCTAGAAGGAAGGAAAATCTTGGCTCCTGAATCTCTGGAGAGATGCCACCATGTCAGCCACGGCTGGGCCAAATGGACAAATTGCTTTGATTCATAAATGTGCGTCTTTTCACTATGACCACACTAAGCGGATTTCTTGGGTATGACCCAAGAATGACAGGTCCAATGCCAGAGACAGAGTTTTGGGGCTGACATAATCCCTCAGTAGCTCAAGCACACTTTGTTCCTTGGAGATGAAAAACCAGGGCCACCTCACACTTCTTCTGTGCCTTGTCCATTTTGAGTGCACCGTTTTCTGTCAGTTTTGATCACACGATTTTGTCTTTCCTTAAATTTAAGCTTCAAGCCTTCAAAGGGAAGTTTTCTGAGACCTTGGGTGCATGAGATTCTGCATTATTTCTCTGTGTTAATGAAATCAGCAACCTGAAACCAGATACCAATGATCTTCCATTGTATCTGCACTCAGAGTACAATGTTTTAATCAATGCACAAAATGGCTGATTTCCCACATTGCTAAGGCTTTCGGTTCTTTTAGCAATGATTTACTGAACCCGCTAAAGTTCCTTGGCTTACATAAAGCATTAAGATCTAAACTGCAGTTTACAAAGCTGAGTTCATACAAAGCACTAAAAAGGAAAAAAAAGAGATTAGCAAAACATTGGAATCTTTTGAGCTTATTCAGTAAACTGGAAAGATGCTGCCTTCGTTCCTACTATGTCCTGAACTGACCCATTTTTCTCAGTTTGCATAATAAACTAACCAAACAGGTTGATTTCAGGCAACATACTAAGCCACGAGGAAACTTTCTGTGTGTAGTTCTGTCGTGTAAATGCGGCCATTAAATTTGTAACCGATTTGGCAAACAGAGCCAGCCAGCTGCCCGAAAACAACCAAAAAAGCCCCCCCGAATCAAAAATCGGTGAGACAACTAGATGTGAACTTCGTTGGACAAACAAGACCTGGTAATTAAACACTCCAGGCTCTGGATTATGTTTGGAGGCAAGACTTTTTATTGATCCCTTTTGAAAACTCTGTCCTCCATCTCTTGATAGCAGATTCAAATCCTCCACTAGCCAATTTAAAACTATGAAGGACCAACAAGTTCCACTGGACCAAAGAAATTAGCATTGATGATGTTACTTAGTTTGGGTAATGTGATGTCTGCCAAGAAAACAACCAAGCTCTAGAGAGCACCAAGGACCCTTCCAGACAGCAGTCTCTTTACATTGTTGGATTGGCTCTCACAGATATTGTCATTGTTCTATAATTTTCTCACAATTATTCTCCATGGGTTCCTGGGAACTAGCTGTGAATGTACAACTTCATTATTTGGTTATAGACTGTGACAAACTAGACTAGATGAAGATCCAATTCCTGAAGTTCCATCCAGACTAACTGGAGAGATTGTCATCCAGAATATTCCTTTCACCAGTGTTTCTCAACCTTGGCAACTTTAGGATATGTGGACTTCAATTTCTAGAATTCAGATTCAGCTACGAATCCTAGAGATTGAACTCCACACATCTTAAACTCTCCAAGGCTGAAAAACACTGCTCTTGCCTAAAGACATATAGATACCCACAAGCATAGCAGAAAAAATGATTGACGAGACTCATGCAAATCAAGTTCTACTAGGCTTAATATAGATCTCCATCATTTCCTGCAGAGGACTTGTCAAATTAAATTGAGCACTGTATGACATTTGGCTAAGCTGCTAAGGGTTGCAGATTTCTACTCCAGCACTAACTACCAGTTTTGGGTTTGCAATAGAGGCAGGGGGGAGATGGCTTTATCAAGTTTAATTGGTTTGGAGTACATGTCACTGGCAAAGACATCTCTGCTATCTGTAGGCCCACCAAGATGAAGGACACTTTTACATTGCCTCTATTCCTTATCTGCTTTCTGCAGAGCCTTAAAATGGATGAGTTTCAGGGGTATTCAGTGACTGTATTCTCATTTGAGTGCATTGTATTGGGCTGTCATTTTCAATTGGATTGATGAAAATCACTGGTATTTAACATTTGACAGGCTGAAATCTTGGAACCTGGCTGGTGTACATTTGTATATAAATAACAAACTTATAATCAGCTCTAGATCTGTTTGATCTTGCAATACTGACTGTGTTCAGGAGTTGATTACTGGGTTAGAAGTAATGCATCTCGACTCTCAGCAAAGTTCTTATTTTTCTGTGCCTGCTACGGTTCTGCAGAGTTTGTGAATGGTCTTCTTATCATTTGCAACAATTTTTCCTTATCCCACCACGCAGATCTTGTTGCATGGCATCTTTTCAACAAAAGAGAGGAATGGGGGCTTTTCAGCTTAGCAGCTCCCCTTCATAGCAACAACATGACATGAAGAAAAACGTGGATGAGATGGTGCCATTAACTGTCTTTTCTCTCATTTTTTGTAGACTGGGAAAGAAAAGACTTATATTATTCAGGGCCAGTAATAGCATGGGGTTAAGCTCAGATAGATTGTTTTTCTGTGGTTTTTGATATTCTCAGTATTCTCAGAAAAAAAGATAATAAGATCTATTGCAAACAAAGATTATGGAAAATGTCCCTCTATAACACAGCAACTCTGACTGTGGTGTGGAAACTTGAAAAGTCAGATTCCTGCAATGCATTATATGCTTAGGCCCACCCTTGAAGACTGCTCAGAAATCTCATTTAGCTCAACATTCAAATATTACTTTCCACACTGGAACTACTTGCTTGAATATGGTTTCCCATCCTTGGGGCAAATACTGTATATTCCTAAAGTAACTGTGAGCTACCCTGTGTTCGAAAGGGTTACGTTGCAATTGGCATCTACACAAGTTGTGCAACGTGTTTATGAAATTGTCACATCTTCTTCTTGTGAAGAAAAGGTCTCCCCCACCCACCCACCCATGCCCACACTTGCCACCAAGGCAGCACACTTTATCAACAATATAATTTCTTCCATGGCTCTTTCTCTTCCTCCAGAAATGAAATTGTTCCCACCAGAAGGAAGCCAGAAATGAAAGTAAAAAAGAGAAAGAGAAAGGAAGAGAAAGGTAAAGAAAGAATATACTGTATTTCAGCAGCTACGAACATCTCTGCCAGTAGTTTCCTTAATCCCAGGAGCAGAAAAGGCTGAGACTTCTATGATATGGCTGATTAACTTTCCTAATCCAGTTAACAACAGAAACAGCAGCCAGGAGCAATGTCTGCAGGGTGCACATGGTCAAAGAGATACATGAAAGAAGATGGGAAAATTTGGACAAGGGAACCAGAATAGACGCTGCAATTGACCAGCTCTCACTGAACTGCCTTCCACTCGAACTCTGCAGCACCGGATGCCCAATCACAGCAAAGCATGCAAATGAGGGAGGTTTTGAAAGCAGGGGAGGCATGCCCCCAAATTTGAAGGCCGTGGGAGGGGAAAGAAGGCGGGAGGAACAGGCAGCCAGCGACTTGCTTGAGTATCACCTGTACATCAGCTGATTCCTCCCCTAATTCAGATGATGGCACTTTCAGATGAGGCTGCGTTTCATACTGTTGCAATAATATTGGGGGCATAGAAAAGGTGAAGGGAGGTAGTATCACCCGCTGGCTCTAGTGCTCAAACAGCATTCAGCTACGCTAGAAACATGCTACGGGGCTTGGCCGCAATCCTGCACCTGCACTTCATGAATCAGATGACTAAAGACCAATAGAGGAGAAGGTTGATCCAAGAAGTTGTCTCCCTTTGAGCACAAATTCATCGAATTGGCTGGTTTCATTACTGGAATTGGAAGGGTCTATCAGGAATTCAGTGCAAAGTGCAGCTTGCCCAATTAAACCAGGGGTCTCCAACCTTGGCAACTTTAAGCATGGAGGACTTTAACTCCCAGAAGCTTTGCTGGCTGGAGGATGCTGGGAGTTGAAGTCCTCCAAGCTTAAAGTTGCCAAGGTTGGAGACCCCTGAATTAAACCAAGAGGTGGGAACTTCCAGATAACTGAATTATCTTTACATTGCCTTTGTGTGTGGCCATGTTAGATCATCAAACCATCTGATGTTCTCCACTGTCTCAAAGGGAAACTTTTTTATAAGGTGTAAAGAGGGGGTGGACAGCTCCAGGATTTTACATTTATGGATCTATTTATAGCTTCCAGATATGACATCGCTGAGATGAATTTGTAAGATTGAGAGAGTTGGTTCTTGTTAGATCTTGGATCATATAGAAAGTTGACTTTAAAAAACATTTCCTCAAATGACAGTGACAAGCCAATTTTATAACAGTCTAGAAAATTATATGAGTGATGTCTCCCAGAATCAAATTTGATCTGAGGCATCTTTTATCGGTTCATATGTCAGAAGCTCAAAACAGACAAGGCAGTGTCCTCCTAGCCACCTCACCTTTCCCTCTCTCTTTTTCTATCCAGAAAAAGTGAAGTTTAGTTTTTTTTTTTCTCTTTAGCTCAAGAATAAGTAAAGATGGCCAATGTTCTGGAGAAAATAAAATGGATGAGGGGGAGGCAAAATCAGTAGGATGATGAGGGTTAAGCTTGTAGCAATAAAGCCAGGGCTGTGAACATTGGACTTTGAGAAAGAACAATAAATTAGATGCCTTTGAATTATGAATTAGACAACATTTACTAGGAGTATTATGGGCTGCAAGAAAAAAAAATCAATCAATCAATGGTAGATGAAATAAAGGCCAATCATTCCCTGAACACTCTTGAGTTGTAGTATAGATAGAAGACATGCAGTATAAAGATAATTATTTTGGAAAGATTGGGGGAAATAGAGGATGGTAACAGATGAGATCGTTGTCTCTCAACTTTGGTAACATGAAGATGTTTGGACTTCAACTCCCAAAATTCCCCAGCCAGGCTTTTCCAAACTGTTGTTACCTAACTTTATCAGCTTAGGTAAAGTGATGAAAGTTTTAGCTCAAGACATCTGGCAGAAAGAAACATCTCCAGATGTTAACTGGCATTAGGGGATTGCTTAGAGCAGAGATCTTCAAACTTGGCAAATTTAAGACTTGTGGACTTCATAGCTAGCTGGAGAATTCTGGGAGTTGAAGTCAATAAGTCTTAAAGTTGCCAAGTTTGGAGACCTCTGGCTTAGAGCTAAGAGTTCTGGTGGCACAGTAGTTAGAATGCAGTATTTCAGCTAACTGGGCCCACAGGCAAGAATTCCATCTTGACTGGCTTAAGGTTGACTCAGCCTTCCATCCTTCTGAAGTCAGTAAAATGAAGACCCAGATTGTTGGGAGCAACATGCTGACTATGTAAACTACTCAGAGAGGGATGTAAAACACTGTGAATCCATATATAAGTCTAAGTACTATTGCTTCTCAGTCGACTCCAGGCAATATTAAAAGAAGTTGTCAAGCAATGGGGAAATCAGGAGATTCAGGCAATCAAATGGGTTTAAAGATTTATTGCAAGCTTAAGCTCTGTATCAAAATTTGAACTACTAATAGCCAAATGTAACTGGTAAATAGATCATACCACTATTGGTAAATAGTGGTAGATAAAAGTAGAAGGAATTCAAGGTAGGCTGGACTTAGATCACTTGTGGGTGTAAAGGGACTCATGACTGATGACACATTTGACCCCTCCCCCAGGTGGAATGGGACAACTTGCCACAGCCAACTCACCAGGGCCAAATCGCCACAGCCAACTCGTCATGGGACAACTCGCGGTGGGACAATTTCACAATTCTATTTAATTATTTAAAATAAATAAAAAATATTTTAAGTTTTGCCATTCACATTTCATTCTGTCCCTCCTTTTGCATCCTTTCTTTAATGATTCTTTAATATTCTTTCTTTAATTATTCTTTAATATTCCACTATTTTTTTAATATTAGTGTAACTCTTGTACTGCAGTGAGTTGTCCTGCGGCAAATTGGCCTTGGTGAATCGGCCATGGTGAATTGTCACTGACCCTCCCTCCCTCAGGGTCAGCCTGGTCATTTCATACAGAAATGCTGTATAGAGAAAATGTGCCAGTGACCAGTGAAACATTTATCCATCTCTACTGACCTAACTTTCCAGGTTGAAAGCCCAAAAGACCTTCAGAACTGTGCAATTACAGCTGTGATTTTTTAATTAACTTAGTTCATTACAGAAAAAAAATATTAAAATGCATTGCCAAGAATAAGTTCCTTTATTGACTTTATTCCACATTGCAGTCGGTTCAGCTCTATAGAATATCTGGGGACTTTATTTTCAGGGGGAGGAAAAGGAAGAGTGGGACACAGAAAATGAGGCCTATCAATATCATAATTGTGCTTGGAGGAGATGATGTTTGTATCCTGTTCCATCGGCTTATCACAAAAAAAGCGTACTTGGATTTCCTTAGTTGTCCCCTTATGTGCACATCCTTGAATGCATCTAAATGGTCACATTTGACTTTCTATTTGGCACGGAACTCATCCAAGCTGTCACTCTCCCTACATAGCGGAAGATGAGATTCATTCATGAATAAACAATTTTCGCCTAAACAGAATCTGTCAGGGATGTTGGGAACAACTCCAAGAATTCCTAATTCAACCCAAATTGTTTTCATCATATATCTTTTCTTAATCAAGATTGACTGAACAAACCACTGTCGGAGAGTTCACATGACACATTTAGGCACAAACATGCAAACCCCTTTATAGGTTAGCATATTATGCAAACATATGTCTAGGGCAGCATTTCTCAACCAACTTCAATATGTGTGGCCTCTAGCTCCCAGAATTCCTGAGAACTGAAGCCCACACATCTTAAAGTTGTCAAGGTTGAGAAGCACTGCCCTGTGGCTCTCAGATTTCAGAAGTGATGGGACACCCCAGAATATGCCTGTAGCTTCTTTAGGCAAGGAACCTTATACTGTATTTCCAGTACCCGTAGGAGAAGGAGTGACAAAAGTAGGAGTGGCATTAAAAGAGGGATACACCTAGAATCCCTACATAGCCACAAGTAAACTAAGTTCAACCTCCCTTGAATGCCATTGATCTAACTTATCTGTCCCCAAACAGGTGCTAACCATTAGTTGAGAAGATTTCTTTGCATAAGCATGATTAGCAATAAATCAGTTTAATTGAACCTTCACATCTGAATCTGATCTTTCCTGCCTGATAGTATCCTCCTGAAAGTTTCATTCCCAGGATCTGGTCACCACACTGGACCATCAATTTTGCCTTTGACCTTGACAAAATTAGTAGGTCTCCATTGGCAAGATTTACCCAACAAACAAGACAAAACTAAAATGAGTTAGCATTATTTGTAGTTTAGCATATAATGGAAATCGAGCCAGTATCTAACTATATTAGGTAAATTTTGCCATGAGGTTAAATTGCATTATGGCTTCATTTGTTAGGACATGACATGTTGTGTAAACCCAACAGTTACAGCTTTACAATTTATATATTTATTATTTATTTAGAAAATGTATATTGCTGCCTACTTGCACGTGGAGATTCAAGACAGCTTACAAGGACATATAAGTACAATATAAGAGAAATAAAAATACTAAAAAATAAAAATAAAATAACCCCCACCCCCCACCCAGGCGACAATACACATTCATACCAGCCATTTGATGGGCTCCGTCCCACTCTGGGTTCCCCAGGCCTGCTGGCAGAACCATGTCTTCAGGGCCTTCCGAAAGAGTGTTAGAGTGGAGCCAGTCTAATTTCTGGAGAAATTGTATTTCAGAGTGAGGGAGCCACCATGGAGAAGGCCCTTCTTCTGGATCCCACCAGGTATATCTCCTTAGGAGATAGGAAGCAACATTCCATGATAGGAGGCAACATTTGTTGCCTTCCCGCTTTAGTGGATCAGGTAGATGTGACATGCAGGTTGTGCATCTTTGTTAAAAGTAAACTTTGTTAAAAGTGTGGCCTTTCATTTAGAATCTCCTCCCTTTCAGAATTCTAGTGTTAGAGAGAGTGGGGAAATCAAGAAACAATTCTTCTCTTCTACATCAATTCCCCTTTCCTGGGGTTCTTCAGGCATGCCGCAATTCAGTTCCTACAATCCCTACCTAATATGATCAATACAGCTGGTATCCATCACATCTGAAAAGCACCGGTCTGCAGAAGCCCTACATCCATTTATTCAGCTATCTAACTGAGGACCTCCTGGACAGCCCAGAAACCCAGATTAAGTCCTGCAAGAGATTTGCAATCAGTATTTTTGTTGTTTGATGCTTACTTCTAAAGCATTGGCTGATCTTCAAAAAAGAAACATCTTCAAGTTTCATTAGGACAATGCAACTTCACCAACGGGAATTTAATCTTTCCTTTGGGAGACCTCTAAAAAGATTGGTGCAAAACCCTAGAGGAGATGGTGTGTATTACAAACAATAGAAAGGTGTGTGTGTTTGTGTGTGAGAGAGACATAAATTGGTTCACGCAGCATGCTTACACCTAGTTTGACTTATCCTAATTGCCTGGATTCATACAACACACAGGAGAGCACAATGTAATCAGCCACAGTGCAACTTAGGAATTGTATGAACTGAAGCAGTGACTTTATTAGTCAAGAAAAGTAGAGCAGTCATATAATCAATCAAGTTTCAGGATATATATGTAGCTTCACATATCATGCTGACCCAATATCAGAGAAACCAATACATGGCTTAGCACAGTGCACTAAAGTGTACTTCTTCAAAGCGATAGGGAACATTTTCTTTTAATACATTTTTACAGAAAATACTGCTTCCAAATTAAGTTCCAGCTACTTAATCCACATTCTGCAGAAGCTTCAGTTCCTGGACATTTGCCAGAATATCATTTCTCTTATTCTCCATGGCTTGGCTAGGTGGAAACCCTGAAAGATATAATTAAATTCTTCTGACAGGCCCTACACATGGCGAAACTGTGGCTCTTAATTTTTCTGTTGCAGAGTACCTTTCAATGGCATAGATTTGGTCCTCATTTTAATACCAAAGTGCACTGGGTTGTGACGAGCAACAAAGATGATTATGGGCCTAGAGATGAACAACAATTGCAGGAATTGGGTATGCAGTTGGGTATTTTCTAGTGAAAAGAAGGACCAGGGGTGTCATGATAGCAGTGTTCCAATATTTGAAGGGCTGCCACAAAGTCAAGTGGGATCAACCTATTCTCAAAAGGACCAGAATAAGGCAGAATAAGAAGTAATGGATGAAAACTAATCAAAGAGAGAAGCAACTTAGAACTAAGGAGAAATGTCCTAACCATGAGGACAATTAAACAGTGGAACTGCTTGCCTTCAGAGGTTGTAGTGCTCCATCACTGGAGGTTTTTAAAAGGAGACTGGACGGTCACTTGTCTGGAATTGTAGAGGATCTCTTGCTCAAACAGAGGGTTGGATTAGAACAGTGATGGCTAACCTTTTCAGCACTGAGTGCCCGAAGTGTGTGTGTGCGTGCACAAAACCCCAAAGTGCAATGCATGCACACCCTCCATGCATGCTCCCCGCCACCACTACCCACATGCATGGCAGAGACCTGAAGACCAGCTGGCCAGTAGGAGGTGCGCACAGCTCACATGCCTGCAGAGAGGGCTCTGCGTGCCACCTCTGGCACCCATGCTATAGGTTCGCCGTCGCAGGATTAGAAGGTCTCTTCCAACTCGGTTATTCTGTTATTCTGATCCAGTTAAAGCATTTCAAAATCTTCTCTCAAATTTCTGGGAATAAGTTTTTTTTCCAAAAGAAAAAAAAAAAAAGATCTCCAATCTTTTGAGCTTCACTTGGACTGTGGGCATCCAAGGAGGCTGAAGACCACAGGAAAACAAATTCTTCAATGACAAACAAGGTTTTCATAACCTTTTTGGCTACTTTGATCACTAAATATGCACAAGAAAAAATTTGCAACACATTCCAAGAAAACCTCACGCCCCTCTCAAGAAAGTTTGGATGCAAAGGTTTCCTTCGCATTAATAAGAACTGGAACAGAAAAAAAAAGAATATTTGTAGAATGTCCTCTCCAGCCTTAGTTGATTGCTGCTGTTTAATGGCTTAGATGTTAAAAGGTGTTTCCATACTGGCAGGTATTACAGAGTTCTTTCATCTTCTTCTGCTTAATGGAGCATTTATATTAGTGTACGTGTGTGTGGAAAGGGGGGTGCCAGAAGTGTGGGAAAATTCAGTAGACTATGAAGAGAGGAGTACAGTATCTGAGTTTCCCCTCTAAAATGTTTTGAATGAAGCAACGCAACAAAAGCTCTGCCAGGAAACACTCTTATAATTAGGATCTTAGGAAAGCATTAAAAAGAAATAGCTCAAGGGGACACCTCCCTCCACAATCCAGAGGCAATTAGTATCACTAATTGCTTTACATCCCGATTCCTCTGGATATGTGATTTTGCGCTGGGCGGAGGATACAGGAAGTTCACTGCAAAATATTGCTAGTATTCAGGCGCCCAAAATGACTGGCTTTACATATACTATCATTAACTATGGATTACGTGTAGTCCTTGATTTTATGTTCATTCATTTAGCAACCATTCCAAACCACTGAAAAAAGGAACTTTTACTCACAGCCGCTGTGGCATTGCTACACTCACTTGATTGTGATTTGAGCACTTGGCAGTTGGCAGCATCCCAGGCAGAGGTGGTGTTCAGCAGGTTCTGACCAGTTCTGGAGAACTGGTAGCTGAAAAGTGGATGACCACCTAGAGTTGACTATTCTAGGGAAGAGCCTGGCTTTCCTGCAAGAGTTCTCACACCGTCAGAGCAAAGCTGGCTGCTTCAGAAACAGACAAGCACAAGCTCTTCCAAAAAGGGTGCAAGTCAGTGGTAGTATTCGACCGGTTCGGCCCGGTTCTACTGAGCCGGTAGCAGTGATGAGCAGTGCAAACCAAACAGGTTCTCTCCACCACTCTGCTGTTGGGCCCACCCACCCACCCAGGCTACCATACTCACCTTTATCCTCTGAATTTGAAGCACAGCTGCTTTGTGCGGCACAGAAGAGTGCCGTGTGGCAGCTGCTGAAGTGGCTGGGATCGTGCAGGAGGTGAGTTAGAATGCCTCTGCACCTGTGCAAAATGCATGTTTGGCATGCACGCACACGCAAAGTGCGGGCATGCACACAAAGCGCGCCCAAGCCATGCCCACCAAACTGGTGTTAAAACTATTTGAATCCCACCACTGGTGCAACTATTATTATTTTTTTTACATTTGGCAATAATGAAAATGAAATGCAAGTTTTAAATTCTGTTTCTATGAATTGTGCTAGTTTTTCAGCTCTGTAATTTCTGCAATTATTTACAGCTTTCTAATGATTTTCAATACATAGTATTTATTCCTGGTTCTGGCCTTTTCTTCTGAACTGGATTCCACCAACTTGATTCCATTTGATTAGTTCCTATTGCATAAACCCAACCAGACTGGTTTGCAATCCATATGTCAGCCCTGAAACCACTTTGGGGCTGAAGCCATTTTGGAAGCATCTTCAGGGTTGTCACAACACCAATTGGAACTGTGGGGAGATAGAGATAGCTGAGGAATGTGTAGCCAAAACAACATTCTTACCAGTGGGAGCCAAGGACGTTCTATCAGGTGCTGGAGAGGTGTGAACCAAAGCCAGCCAAGATGGAGGATGCAACCTGGTTGGCCCATGTGACAGATGTGTATCCTGGGGACAGGAAGAACTTTGGGGTTGATTTGGGTGGGGAAAACCTCGGGTCCTTCAGAGTCGGCTTTTCCCCAGATGTGCCAATACGACATAGCTAATAAATAAATACTTTGAGGAACATGCCTGCCTTGAAGTTTTGATTCTGTTGGGGGTGTTTGCTGGAACCCTGACACCATAGTTTGTTGCTCTGTGAAATGTACAGTAAGGAGTACTTCTGGCTCATTGAACAAATTGCGGTTAAGTAAATCAGAATTTCAGACATTGTGTGACCCAGATCCTGGCTTTTTTCTAGTTCTGATCATTTGTATCTGCTGAACTGAATATGTTTGCTTTGAAATAAAAGAAAGTCACGGCAGCCGCCGCCGCAGCAGCATAGCTGTGAGATGTCATACTGCAACCTTGCTCTGGTACTAATGTAATCAGCCACTCTGGACTCACAAAATGCTCTCCCAGGGCAGCGGGTGATGTAAGCCAGCACTGGGCTAATTGCTTGTTTAGCAGAGCTTGGAAGAAGCACTGCAAATCTCGCCTCCTCCTCGACGTGCCTCGGGACCGATTCCCATCATTTCCCAGCCAGCATTAAGGGTAGCTGGGGAGATGATGGGTCCTGAAGCCCAACCCCCTGGAGAACACCCCTGTCAGCAAAATCCATTTTCCAAGGGTCTCATTACATTTCAAAACATAGGCAGGGAGGCTCAAGGCAAGAGAACCTTCCCTGTTGTTTTAGCAAAAGGGACAGCTTTCACCAAACCTGTGCAATATTAATCGACCAGAATTGCATTCATTTCCTGAATACTCGTACTCAACTCGTCTGAAAGAAGCAACACCGAGGCTGCATTGGTTTACGGCTGCCACAGAAAAGTGACAGCTGTTCTGCCTGAGTGAGTCAAATATCTAAAGAGGAACACCCTTGAGATGGTTGCATGGCTTAAGACCCTGAACCCCGAAATATAGACCTGTACCATCTGCGCTAGAATATGTAAACCTCAGCCGGTAGTGCCCTGGAGAATATACAGAGGGCTGATTCTCTATTAACCCTAAAATATATGGAACACTTTGCTTTCCCTACCAATCTCTCTGAGAAACTAAAGTTTCCGGCACGTCTCTTTCGAGAAATTAATCCTAGAAAGACACATTCTTAGGCAAGATGTGCAACAGTCCAGCAAGCGCTGAAGAGATGACAGCTCAACCTGTTGGATTTTTGCCATTTATGCAACCATTTGCAGGCCTTAAAAACCCTGCCAGAAAAAGAAGATGCCAGTCAGAGCCCAGAAACCTTCCCGAGTTCATTCTTGGCTCTTTCTTTCCTTCCTCCCATCATCCTTCCCTCCCTCCTTCCAGTTTGGTTTTAAGATGCCAGCAACAGGGCAAACTGTTTAAGCTTGCCACCAGTTAGTCCTGGCCAGATATCCCCAGAGGGACTGCTAGAGCCTTATTACAGCTAATTGGAAGGGAACTTCTGGTGTCTAACATGTTAATCCTTGACTAGCCAAGCCTTTGCAAAAGAGCCTCACTTTTCATTTCTCCTTGACAATCCTGGTCTGTTGCACGCCACACCCTCCCTTGTACAAAGCACCTGGCTTCAGTCTGGTAACACTTTTTCCAGCAAACACAACTGGTTGCATTCACCCAACGTGTTTAACCGAGTCAGTTGCAAACTTAGCAGTTGCATTTGTGTACCAGGCTAAACAAAAAGACCTTGGGTTTGATTTAGTTGTGGGGATTGATGCATTGTGTAAACCAGGGGTCTTCAACCTTGGCATGTTTAAGACTTGTGGACCAACTCCCAGAATTCCTGAGCTAACATGACTGGAGGAGGAATTTTGGGAGTTGACATCCACAAGTCTTACAGCTGTCAAGTTTGAAGACCCCTGGTGTAAACTCACCCGCTGCCTGATTCCACATATTGGGCATATTGGATTAATTCAGGAATTGAGTTGAGTAAATTGAGTGAAGCTGAAGCTGATGCCTTCATTTGCGATGATGGGTTTGCTTCTGAGCGCCATTCAAGGTGCTGCTTATTACTTTTAAAGGCCTACATGAGCCAAGTTGTTTGAAGGACTCCTTTCCCCAATTACATCTACCTGGCCCACCAGAGCAAGAAGGTAGGATAGGTCTCATCTAACAAGTGGGAACAAGAAGGGCCTTCTCCGTGGTGGCTCCCTTCCTCGGGAATAATGTTTTCCCAAGAGATAAGAAGGGCTCCTGCCTTGGTATTTCTCCAGAAACCCCTGAATAGATGGTTCTGCCAATGAGCTGGAGGACCCAGGTGGACAGGAAGCCAATCAAGCAAGTGGTATGATTCTACTTTCTGCCGCTGCAGAGGTGGCAGTGGAGGCGGGGTAGGGTTTTTTTCATAGTGTGAAATTTTAATAGTGTAAGCCAGAGGTCCCCAACCCATGGGCCGCATCCTGGTGCCATCCCTTCTCCCCACCCCTTCCGCTGCTGCCACCACTGATATGCCAATCCAGAAAGGTTGGAGACCATTGATGTCAGCCCCCCAGAATCACTGTGCGTGAGTCGGACAGCCCATTAATATAGGATCACCGGGTATGATTTGAGAAAGGATTTTTTCCCCCCGTGCTGATTCGAATCCTGAAAAGAGGTTTTTCCTGCTCTCTAGATGTGATGCCACACAGGTAGTTCTCCCCTTACAGCCATGGGTTGAGTGACCATTTGAAGTTAAAACAATGCCCCCCAAATGGTGACTTGTGACCATTTCTCACAATTACAACCGTTGCAGCATCACCCTGGTTACATGATCAAAATTCAAATGCTTGGTAACTGGCACGTATGTATGATGGTTACAGTGTTTGATGCCCCTCTGTGACCTTCTGACAAGCAAAGTCAATGGGGAAGCCAGATCCACTTAACAGTCGTATTACTAATTTAATAACTGCAATGATTCACTTAGTAACTGTGGCAAAGAAAGGTCGTAAAATAAGGAAAAGTTCAATTAATAGCTAACTGTCTTGCTTAGCAATTTGGGAATTTTGGGCTCAATTGTGGTCATAAGTCAAGAATTACCTGTGTTAGCTCCCATACCCCCAGACAGCATAGCAGGGAATTCATCCATGTTTACCAGCTCACCTGGATGGTCCCAGGTAGGGGAGGACTACTGAATCCATGAGTCAGCCAGTTTGGTCTTGGGATTAAAACACCAAGCTAGAAGCCAGAAAGCCAAGAGTTCTAGTCCTGCCTTAGGCATGAAAGATGGCTGGGAGATTTTGGGCCAATCACCAGGAGACAGTGAGTTCTAGTCCTGCCTTAGAGTGAAAGCTGGTTGGATGACTTTGGGCCAGTCCCTCTTTCTCTCAGCCCAACCCACCTCACATGGTTGTTGTTGTGGGGAAAATAAGAGGACGAAGGAGTGTTAGATATGCTTGCAACCTTGATTTATTTATAAAAAATAAAATAAAATAACCTTCTCTTCTAAGTTTTTAACAGAAGCTACAATAAATACCAGGTTGAAAACTTAGTTTTATTTAAGTTATGTTTATCTTTTCTTAAAAAGAGTATATCTCCTAGGTTCATAATTTGATCAGAAAATGAACAAGCATTTTGTAATGACAGCAAGAGAAAGCTCTATTTCTGACTGTACATTTGTCTGACTTTTCAGACTGAGTTACCCAGACATCTAAGTCAAATAAAATAAAACAGTTAGACAGTAGTGATACATGTAAAACTAGATTACACTGAACTTACAGAAGCTGGGGCATCTTTTTTTTAAAAAAAAGTTTTCAACCACTTTTAAGCCCAATTAGCACTCAACGATGCTTAAGAGTCATGCTCCCAGCAAAGATAATGAGCTACTTAAATATAACTATCACAATTATTAAGTCAAGACAAGAAAATTAAATGAAAGCTATTGCTTGAGTTTTGGACATGAAACACAGACTATTTAAGACTGACCATTCTCAAATTAATTTCAAACCCCACCACTTAATTCAGCCATCCTCCCTAACCAAACTCTGTGAAATCACTTCCTTTTACTCTGAACATTAAGTTGTGTATTGTTAAAACAGGAAAATGCAATTCAATATTTAATGTTGTAAATACTTTGCGAAGTACAATGACTGATTATTCTTATGTTGAAAATAAAGCGGATTTAGAGCTCCAAAGTATCTAATTAGGATTGAAGTATGTTTAAATTGTGTCCAATTCAATACTTGCAACAGTCACCACAGACACCACCCTCCCTTCAAAATGTTAGCTAAAGCATTTTTCTGACACCGAAAAAGTAGGGTGCATAGCTAAAAGCAGACAACGTTCATGCAACAGCTTTAACTTGGTTATTGAATGAAGCCATCTTGCACATTACATTAAGCCTTAAACTATCGAAGCAAGCTAGCTGGGTTCAATCAACAGTTTAAACCACCCCAAATCAAACCCAGGTTAAATGTTAGCCAAACTTAGTAGATGAATTCAATAAAAGATTTGTAACTACCTCGGTAAATCTTGCATAATCGACCGATCGACCTCATTCCATCTTAGCACATTGCAAGCAAATACAGGCGACCCGTTCACTTATGGAAGAGCCCGCTTTCGGCAGAACCAGCAATTAAGGCTAATAAAATAAACTACGGTCCCACTAACTATGTGCGAGGCTGCAATTGCACTCGCTTCTTTTCTGCTGCGAAAGTGGGAAAAAAACTCAGCCAAACGGGGGGAAAAAAAGAAAAAAAAAGAAAAAAGCGAGCGGGGTGCGATTGTCCAAGGCGCACACCCAGATTTTTTTTTTTTTAATTCAGCCATGGCTCCTAAATGAGTGCAATTTTTTTTTAAGGGTCGTCGCGAGAGACAGGGCCCTCTAAATGGGCCAGATGTGCAGCATTCACACAACCCGCTGAACGGAAGAAGTGTGAGTGGAGCCTTCTTAGTAGTTTTCAGCGCCCGGCGCGAATGAAATCCGTGAGACCCGGACCGCACGAGTCAGCGGGAAACGGGAGAAGCGAGGATAACGGAGGATAAACTCCGGCAGCCTTAACCGGCTTTAGTCCCCCCCCGTAACCCCCCCCCCCGGGCGAAGGCGTAGCGCGCAGCGGCGCGGGGGGGGCGCGGGGGGCCCGGGGGGGGGCCGGGGGGGGGGGGGGCCCTGGCGTTTTGGGGGGGGGGGGGGGGGGGGGGGGCAGGGAAGGCTTCCAAGAGCTGCTTCCTCCCGGTTCCCGGCCAAGCTGGGGCCCCGAGACGGCCGGGCTGCGGACCGAGCGGGCTCCCTTCCTGGAGAACGGCCGGAGCCGCTGACTCACCTCTCGCCGCTGGGCTCCCGCCGGCGGCAGCGGCGGCGGCGCCGAGCTGCTCCCCGCGGCCTCCTGCATCCGCCCACTCGGCGCCCTAGCCAGCCGCGGAGAAAGATGCTGCCAGGCGCTCGGTTGGCAGCTTTTAAGCGCGCAGGGTGGGGAACCGGCCCTGGCCTCTCCCAAAGGCGGCAGCCCAGCCTCCGCAGCCGGGGCGGCGGCCAGGGAAGCCGGGGCTGGAGAAGGGCTGGGTCACGCAAGTGGGGCGCGGCGGAGGCGGCTGCAGTTCCAAGCGCCCGGTGCCCAACGCGCACCTGAGCTGCCTTCCCGCGGCTGGCTGGCTGGCTGGCTGGAGCCGCTGGCGGAGCGGACCCCGGGGAAGGGACGCCTGCGCCGCGCCTCGGACCAGAGGCGAAGCCGAGGGCTGACACGCGCTGCGGTTTTAGGATGCTGTGTGAATACAGCTGCCGGGCTAGTAAGCCGCACCCCCCCCCTACACACACACACACACCTCCGATTCAGCCTGGCTCGCCAACCCAGCGCCCCTTGCTTTTCCTGGGGAAAGTTGATTTGTGCTTAAGGTCAGAGATGCAAAGGATTAGCTGCGCGGGGCAGATCGCCCTATAAGAGGAAAATCCCCCTTGGGCTCATAGGATTGTCTGAACCCAGCTGAAAGACAGAAAGGTGGCCTCTCTCATCCCACTAACCACGAAGAAGTTAGTTTGGGGTGCCAATATTTGTGCCTTGTTCACCCGTCCGCTTGCTTAAATAGACCATGACTTTGCAGGATTTGGAAATCCAGAGATGTTTATCCAGCTATTGCCCTGCTGATTCGCAGTATTTTGCTGAAGGTCCCAGAAGATACCATCTTCTACTTGAAACCCTCTGTGTTTCAATTTTTTTTTTTATTTTCCTTAGCAGAAAAAAAAAAAAATACACCTAAACCCATTAGGAAGAAAAACATGGAAAACCTTTTGATTGGAGGTGTCAAGCGTCCTCTATCTGAAGCGGGTTTTTTCCTCTTCTGTTAGATGATGTCCATTTTTCAGAGGTGACCTGGTTAAGACCATGTTTCTCAACCTTGGCAATTTGAAGAGGTGTGGACTTCAACTCCCAGAATTCCCCAACCAGCCATTTTCAAGTTGCCAAGGTTGTGAAACACTGTTTTAACCACTACACCAGACTGGCTCTTATTGGAAGCATTTAGGATGCTCAACAAAAACAAAGCACCTTAGGGATGCCTTTCTGTTTAGATGTGGTATTACAGAAGCGATGTGCTTTCAAAAATGAGCTTTAGAGCTGTGGTCCATTTGGGGGTCCTGGATCTCCTTCTTCCTGTACTGTCCAGACATGTATGGCCTGGCTTCCAACTTCTCTTCCTACAAATGATTGTGCAGGCACTAAAAAAAAGCTTATTATTTGTTTATTTTTTGAATCAGGTTTCCAAGTCAGCGGTGTAATGGTTCAGTGGTTAAGATGCTTAACCACTTTGAGATCCGAGCATCATGCAACAGGGTGAGCGCCTGTCTTTGCCTACCTCCTGCCCAGGGGTGGGATTCAAAATTTTAACAACCGGTTCTGTGGGTGTGGCTTAGTTGGTGGGTGTGACTTGGTGGTCATGTTTTGGCTGGACATGGCCAACTCAATATCACTCACATCGAGGCACGCATCTCCTCACCTGGCCTCTCGTGACTGTGGGGATGCTTGCAACAGTCGTAAGTGTGAAAAATGGTCATAAGTCAGTTCTTTTCAGTGCCCTTGTAACTTTAAATGGTCACTCCACACAAGCAAAGTACCAGCAAAGGAGGGGAAAAACACTCCAGAGAAGTTCCTGAGACAGGAAGTCTAATCCCGCCAAGAATGTAATAAGAATTAATGGAGAGGCAGATTCTGTAAGCAACACCAGAATGTTTCCTTCCTGCCTTCCTTACAGGATTAGGCCAGTAAATTCTTCTAACAACCGGTTCTCCGAACTGCTTAGAATGTTAACAACCGGTTCTAGCGAATAGATGCTAACTGATAGAATCCCACCCCTGCTCCTGCCCATCTATCAGTTTGAAAGCATGCAGGTGCGAATAGATAAATAGGTACCACTTCAGTGGGAAGGTAACAGCACACCATGATGTCACACTGGCCAATGACCCTAGGAACATCTTTGGACAGTATTGGCTCAATAGCCTCAAAATGGAGATCAGCACAGCTCCCTATAATCGGCAACAACTAGCGGTGTAAAATCCACAGGGACCCCTTTCCTTCCTTCCAAGTCAGCCCCCCAAACCTGGAAAATCAAGTCCCATCCACTTTAATAAAATACCCCTCCCCACTTTCACCAAGTTAGTTACCTCCTAGTTATTTATTAATATCTAAGTTAGAGGCTATCTAACTCCAGATGTTTTTCTGCCCTTCTGGATAGCTTTGACAGGATGTCATTAAGTCTTCATTGTCAGTCTATATCCTTTGCCAGAATTGTGCAGAAAAGGTTTATTTTTCTTCTAATCAAATTTGCGTGTTTCATTTTGCTAATCATCCGTCATATTTGGTGAAAAATAATAGTGATTCGCTTTTAAAAACTGATCTAGAAAAAAAAACCATTTTGAAAAACACAGAATACAATAGTTGTGCAACGTTTTGAGTGCTGGATTAAGGACAGGGATACTGCTAACACTAAGCAGAGGTGTTAATGGCATTAAGAAGGACAGCAGCACCAAAGGTTGCAGTTGCCACTTTCCAGGATGCTACCTAAGAGCTTTTAATGCTACGCAGTTCTCCTCTTCCTTGCTTGGGGAACCCACACTTTTAAAACGCATTTGGAGCTGTGGTTCAAAGGTCAAGCAGGACTGGATTCAAATCTCCACTTGAGCATTGAGCTCACAGGGGATTTGTGAGGATTGTTTCTTGGCTCCTCCTAATTTGCAAGGTGGGAGGGAAACGCAACGCCCCAGAGAAATCTGTACATGCCCAGAAAAATAGAACCAAACCCCCACTGCATTCTTCTTCCTTTCAGGGTGCTCTTCAGCCAGTTGACTGACAGTACTGATACCTGGAAGAGCCTGAGCTTTGTCTGGATACTAACTAAGGGCTCCTTTGGTGCTAATCCATGTACTGGAGGCTAAAACATATGAAGAATGGTTACAGAAATGGGGTATGTCTAATGAAAACATGGACCAGGGGTGAGATGATAGCAGTGTTCCAATATCTAACAGGCTGCAACAAACAAGAGCGGGTCGACCTATTCTCCAAAGCACCTGAGGTTGGAACAGGAAACAGTGGATGATAAGTAATTAAGGAGAGGATCAATAAGGAGAAATTTCTCGATAGAACAATTGATCAGCAGAATGTGCTTGCCTTCAGAAGTTGTGGGTGTTCTATCACTGGAGGTTTTTAAGAAGAGGCTGGACAGCCGCTTGTCTGGAATGGTATAGTGTCTCCTGCTTGAACAGGGGGCTGGACTAGAAGACCTCCAAGGTCCCTTCCAACTCTCTGTTATTCTGTGGTTGAAACCCAGATGGAATCTGTAGCCTTCTGCTATCCAACTGTTCTTCTTGACTGCAGAGAGCAGATGGTCCTCCGTTTAGGGAGTAAAGATTCCTGCTGCTGGTCCCTGATGTAGCGTTTCACAGCAATTCCCCAGATTTGAGCATCACCAACCACCACCTGTTTCTTTTCAGCAACAGCCTCAATGGTTGCTCTCTGCCCCCACCTAGAGGCACAAAGAGAGTTGGCAGCCTTTGCAGTCTAAGAGAGAGAAGGGATCATGAAAATAAATACAAGTAGTTCTCATTTAGCAACTGCCTGGTTTAGTGACCGTTTGCGCTGAGAGTGGTACCTCAGTAGTCATCGTTAATTGGTTCTGGGAGGTGTGATGAGTATCAAAAATGATGAGTACCAACCAATTTATTTCTATAAGGAGTCACAAGGCAGCTGACACTGACAAGTTCTAGCTTGTGCGTTGAGTACCAAACAAACCATGAATACGGGACAAAATTTTCAGGTCAAAAAGTGTTGAGTACCATATTTGATGAGGTTTTTTTTTTTTTTTGTAAATTTTATTTGAGTTTTCACAAAGAAAAAAACAAAAACAAATAAAACATCTTTTTTGAAAGTAGCGTAATCCCGGGTTACATTTCTTCGTACAAACATAAATTCAGGTTCTCCCCTCTTTTAATTTTCTCAATTTTATTTTAATTATCTCATCTCAATTCAAATCATTGTATTTATATTTTTTGTCTGTCCTGTTTCAATTATCTATTATCTTTTCTCATTAAACAAAATTTCTCCTGTAGTTACTGACTGGAGTATGACGCCTTTATATCTTTTCCCTAAAGTTGTAACATTCAATATAATATAATATAATATAATATAATTCCATTCAGATTCTGCTTGATATATTCTTAAAATACACACTGTATTCTTAAAAAAAGAAAAAAATATAAATGAATATAATTAATTTAAATGTATATAATTATTTTTCTTTTCTTTGGTTGTTCTTTTAAGTCTTAAATTCTCCATTCTCTTTCGCCCCTTTCCTTTTTCTTCCCCACATAAAATTGCTTGTTCATTAAAGATGGCTTCTTCTTTGTCCCAGTCTTCTTGTTTTTCAGTCTTTTCTTGTTGTTTCTCATAGTTCCAAATCTCCATTTCTAAGAATTGAAAAATGAAGTCAAAAGAACCCTTCCCTTCTTGTGCATCTTCTTTGTACTTTTTAAGTTCTCTTTTCAATTCATCCAGAAGTGGTGCCATTGTATAAATTTTTAAACAACCACCCAATTGATTTTAGTCATTCAAATATAATAACGAAGAATCCAAGGATCACCAAATAATCCAAATACATGCAAGCTGTTTCTTTTTTGCTCTTTTTTTCACTTTCTCTTCCTGGGGTTACTATTTAGTTGCAAAGTTTCAATTAAAATGTATCTTTTAGAAGTCTTGTTGAAATTTTACTGTAGATTCTTTTTAATTCCAGGCAGTCTCCTCCCTCTTCCAGATCCTGCCCTTATTCTTTTTCTCTCTCTTCCTGCTTATGAAAAATAAAAAATTTAATGTCCTGAAATCTTTATTATCCCTTTGACATTTTGTTTTATTTTCAGCTTAATTGCCTATTGATGTCAAAGCGGATTTTTCTGATTTCTTATTTAAGTCTCTTAGTTGTCAGTATAGGGAAGGAGAGAGAAGAAAAAAAAGTCAAACCTTTCCATTTTCACTTTCCTTCGCTGCTTCCGACTCTTCTTTGGGAGCGATGTTATTGTTTTAAGTTTAAATTCCAGGGCACCTGAGTTGTTGCTTTTACAATTTAACCCGGTCAGCCAAAACTTTCACTTCTTATCTTCCTCCTGCACATTCTTTTCCAGTTGAGTTCTTCTTTGTGGTGGCCATTTCTGACCACCGCTGCAACCGCCTTCAGGAAAGGGAGTAATGGCCAGCTGGGGAGGAGAGATGCAGCTCTCCTCAACCCTGCTGGCAGTCTCCCCCCTCTTCACCACCTTTACGGGGTGGCTTAGGCCCGAAACCAGCCGGTTCGGGACGCTCCAGCGGCAAGCCCAGAGAAGAAACCACGCACAATCACAGATTTTGTCTATTGCCGAAGCCCTTCAAACCGGAAGTCCATTTGATGAGTTTTAAAGCAGTTAAGTACCAAGATGCCACTTGTGTAAGGTGAAGAAAAAGTAATTTTGTAACCCAGTCTTCACATTTATATCTTCACAGGTCTGTAAAGCAAAGGAAAGCTGATCCTAACCACAGTCATGGTTTCACTTAATAACTGTTTCACTTAACAACTGAGTTGTTAGTATAGTCGCTACATGAGCATCACCTGTACAAATCTCCAGTTCTGGGTGGGACTAACCATGGAGGATGGAGCTAAACACACAATGTTAGTTTAATTTGGCTTGCAGGATGTTCAGATTTGAAATAGGTCTTGTGCATAAACCCCAACTTGCAAACAGGATGGGATCACAGCAGGACAGGAAACTTTCACACACACACTCCACCAAAATGTGGAGTCTTAGTGGACAACCAATTAAATATGAGCCAACAGTGTGTAGTGGCAGCCAAAAAAGCTAATGCAATCCTAAATTACATCAACAGAGGGATACAATCAAGATCAAGTGAGGTACTAATACCACTCTATAAAGCCTTAGTAAGAACAGACCTAGAATACTGCATCCAGTTTTGATCATCACACTATAAAAAGGATGTTGAGACTCTAGAAAAAGTGCAGAGAAGAGCAATAAAGATTATTAGGGGACTGGAGACTAAAACATATGAAGAATGGTTACAGGAATTGGGTCTAGTGAATAGAAGGTCCAAGGGAGACATGATAGGAGTCTTCCAATATTTGAGGGGCTGCTACAGAGAAGAAGGGGTCAAGCTATTCTCCAAGGCACTCAAAGGCCAGACAAGGAATAATGGATGGAAACTGAACAGGGAGAGATTTAACCTAGAAATAAGGAGAAACTTTATGACAGTGAGAACAATCAACAGCTTGCCCTCAGAAGCTGTGGGAGCTTCATCACTGAAACTTTCAAGAAGAGATTGGACTGCCATCTGTCAGAAATGGTGTAGGATCTCCTGCTTGGGTGGTGGTGTTGGACTAGATGACCTAGAAGGTCCTTTCCAACTCTGTTAATCTATTAATCTGTTAAAACTAATGCATTAGGGAGACAAGTATTTTCTCACAGTACAGATTGAAACAACTTGAGATTGGACAACTTGAGAAGATGAGATAAATTCATGCAGATCAATAGCTGCCAAGCAGAATTATTTTCCCTGGCCTGCTTGTGAAGATGAGCATCTGTGCAAGACACAGTGGGGCAAGGGATATCATGATGCCGTCATGAAAATAATAGGAATCATTATTTTTCTTTATTATTGTAGTTTCAGACATATGAGGATATTATGATGTAATTGTGTTTATTCTGGACCCCAAAAATCTCCTGGCTGGCCAACATAAGGACAAAACATTGGACTCAGTGGGTCTCTAGTCTGACGCAGCAGGGCTCCAAAATGAAATCACCAGCTCCCAACCAGTAAGGTAATCCGTGACTTATGATGGATCACTTAATGACAGTTGAAAGGTACGATGAATGTCCCAGACATACTTACTGATTCTGAACTCAAAGGCGTTTTTTTAAAGAGGCAACTATGCTTTCTGGTTTTTCTTTAAAGAGGTTTCACTTCTTCGCCAAGAAGCTTCTTCAGCTCAGACTGGATGGTGGGAATATTATACAGTATAATATTATTATATTCCTTCTAGACAGCCGGTCATTTACATCCTTTTAGAGGGTCGTTGAGGCCACTAATAATATTATATATTATTATATTTCTTCTAGACAGCCGGTCATTTACATACTTTTAGAGGGTCATTGAGGCCACTAATAATATTATATAATATTATTATATTTCTTCTAGACAGCTGGTCATTTACATACTTTTAGAGGGTCGTTGAGGCGACTAATAATATTATATAATATTATTATATTCCTTCTAGACAGCCGGTCATTTACATCCTTTTAGAGGGTCATTGAGGCCACCCTGTGTCCTCAGGGTCACCTGAATGGTGCAAATGAGTATGCAGCCTTCTTGGAACTGCAGAAAGGACTGTGTTATAGCCTGGAGATAGATGAGATCATATCTCTCTCCCTCTGTTGAGAGAGGGTTTGAAAAAGCACCTTTGGGACAACCATGACCTGGGTGATTGGTAATTTCCATAGACATTTACTGACTCTGAAGTTCTAATGGCCAGGGCCTCACGGCAGTCATGTGGTGACCTGCCGGTTGCTTGGCAACCAGCCCACATTTCCAGCAATGTACAACGTCTCACTATCATATGACTGAATTTTACAACATTTTTGCCAAAAACAAGAATTTAGTTTTCAGTGAAATTGAGGTAAGATGGGTGGCCAATAAATTTTACAAATAAATAAATAAATGGCAAACTTCGCTTAATAACTGCAGCTTTCAGTTAACAACCACTTCCAAAAAGATCATAAAATCAGGCAAGTGAATGTGGGTGACTTGTTTTACTACTGTTATAACTTACAACCTTCATCAGCAGGCTCCATTACAGTCATAATTTGAGAACTACCTATAACTTAAACTGTGCAAAGCATCCCCCAGTCAGCCCCCTCTTGCAGTTGGGTTATATAATCCGGTTGTACCCAGGGGTGGAATTCAAATTTCTTAACAACCAGTTCTTTGGGTGTGGCCTAATTTGTCGGTGTGGCTTGGTGGTCATGTGACTAGTTGGGCATGGCTTGCTGACTGGGCATGGCTTGGTGGTCATGTGACTGGCTGGGCATGGCTTGTATGTAAATATTATAAATATTTATGTAAATATTGAATTTTTAAATAAAAAGAGGAACTTTTACCCCAAATCAGGCAAAGCAGGCAGGCAGATTGAGTTGCTCACAGATTCATTCAGAGATCTATCTTTCTGCAGTCGGCTACCTGAGTCTGTCACATAAAATTTGCTTGCAAGCAAACTCACAAAATTAACTCACAACACACTATGCATGTAAATATTGAATTTTTTTATTTAAAAAAGAGCAATTTTTACCCAAAATCGGGCAAAGCAGGCAGGCAGATTGAGTTGCTCACAGAATCACAGATTCACTTAGAGATCTATCTATCTGCCATCGGCTACCTGAGCCTGCATTGAAAAATAGAAACTTCGGTCCTAAGGAAGATTCAGCTTTTAGATTAGCTAGAAAGCAAGAAATGCAACCATTTCCTGCTTTTTAGCTAATCTAAATCTCCCGGCACAGCAGAACAGCTGATGGTCGGGGAGGAAAAAAAGGAAAAATAGCAACTTAGCAGGCAGATTACTAGGCATGCATGCCAGGTAAGGAGTGAGTGAGTGGGGCAGGGGCAGCCAGTGGCGTGATTTGCTGGTTCTCTGGCAGGTAGAATCCCACCCCTGGCAAGAGTACGTTTTGCGTGACTGTGTAGACCATTTCCAAAAAACCTCAGCCATGCTGCCCAGACAGCTGACAAGTGCTGTGTGGGGGTGCACAGCGTTTCAAACTCCTTTCCTGCTTTTTAAAACTCATCTGTGTAGCGCAAAGCAGCTGAGGTTGAAAAAGCAGGAAATAAAGGACAGCCAAGAGCCCGGGCAGGCGGGTGGGCCAAACAGATGACCAAAAGGTCATCGCAGCGAACCGGTTCAGTGTCTGCTACCCTTCAGAGCTACCAGTTCTATAGAACTGGGCTGAACCGGTAGCATCCCACTCCTGGTTATATCTTTTCTCTTTCCTAATATTGAAAAAAATCTTAATTCTCTTTGTTTCCAACCTTCTAGCATTCTATTCACCCTGCACCATAATTACACATTTTAAAGAATTTCCACAAGTGGCACCTTGTCTTTTGTTCATAATGTATTCCTTTGGTGCTATGCCAATCCAGCAACCAAACTTTGCATTTCAAATGTGACCTAAAATTAGATTTCTTTGTACAGTTTGCTCCTCATCGGGCCTAATGTTACAGCTCCAGAGTTAGAGAAATGCAGCATAAAATCCACACACCTGCCACTCCAAGCATGTGGACAAACACCACCCACAACTCCTGATATCTTTCTTGAAGAATTAGACCAGCAGCTCTTAGTTACAGCTCCAAGAACAAAACATCAGCCTATACAAAAACCTTTCCTGTCAATACGGAGAACATTTGACTTAAAATAGAAGAGGCCAAAGAACATCTTGAACAGAAATGCATTAGTGGTGTGAAGATATTGAAAACCAATTCCATCTTCCGTTGCAGAATAATGAGAAAGACACGTTCATGATCAAAGATGTCAGTTTGAATAGAGAAAAAATACTAAATTAGTAAGAACAGGTATAATATTTGATCTTAGCCCCAAAACTAAGAAGATAGGTACATCTGGTGCATTTATTGTCTTTTCTGTGCCAAACAGAGGCACTTAATTTTCTCCTGATTACAAATAACAGAGTTGGAAGGGACCTTGGAGGTCTTCTAGTCCAACCCCCTGTTTAGGCAGGAAACCCTATACTATTTCAGAGAAATGGTTGTCCAATCCCTTATTAAAAACTTCCAGTGTGGGAGCATTTACAACTTGTGAAGGCTCTAAATCAATGATGGTGAACCTTTTTGTTGTGGTGTGCTGAAAGTGCGTGCATGCATGCCAGCACCCACAATCACCAGAGGTGATATTCAGCAGGTTTTGAACAGTTCTGGGGAACCATAGCGGAAATTTTGGGTAGTTCAGAGAATTGGCAAATACCACCTCTGACTGGAGATTTTACAGTATCCTTTCCTTGCCATGCCCACCAAGCCACGCCCACAGAACCAGTAGTAAAAAAATTTGAATCCCACCACTGGCCCCCACCCCTGTGCATATGCACGCAACACCCCTGCCCCGTCCCCTTAGCTGCACATGCATGCACCTCCCAGCTGATTTTCAGATCAGTTTGAAGCCGTTTTCGCCCTCCCCGAAGCTTGAGAGAAACGGGTCAGTTTTGACACTTCCAGTGTTGTAGAGCGGCGGGTAATGAGCTGAGGCAGACACGGAGCGAACGTCAAGTAACTTTATTACAAAGAATAAAGGGTTGCCGCGGCTGTGGGGCTAACAGGCAGTCAGCTGGCGGCAACAGCTGATGCCGTTTGACAGCTCCTTTTATAGCCGGCTGTCAAACGGCATTGACCAATGGGAGCAGTCCGCGCTCCCGCCAGAAGCGCAGACCAGAGTGAAGACTGCAGGTCAGTCTGTTGAACGCAACATCCAGTATTTCTGGAAGGCCCATTTTTCGGCCTCTCAAAGTTGCTGAGGTTCCCTCGAGCCTCCGGGAGGGCAAAAACATCTGCAAACGGTCTGAAAATCAGCTGGCAGGCATGAGCATGCGCAGTGAGGTAAGTTTGGCTGGGGCTCACGTGCTCACACAAATGGCTCTGCGTGCCACCTGTGACATGCGTGCCATAGGTTCACCATCATGGCTTGTAAATGATCTGTTAATTCTGATGAGATATTTAAAATATTCTTTTACCGATTTTACTCTCTGTTATTTCCTTTATATTTTACTGCCCATTTTATCTTATATTTTATACAACATAATGTACGCTTTTATTAACACTTTCAACCATCTGTTTGAATTGTTTGAAATTGGTTCTTCAAATAAAATATTGTTTTTAAAACAATTTCCATTTGACACACAGGATCTTTATCTCCTTTTTCTAATTAGGAATGATTTCTTTTTGCCATTCAGGGTAGTCCTTGCTTAATGACAGCAGATATATTTATTAAGAATTTTAAAAAGGAGGTAAAACTAACAAGAACTAACATAAAGAAATAAGGAAAGAAACACAAACATAAGTGGAAAAAGAAAGAATGAAAAGAAATTAAATTATATATTTCCTTTATATCCATTATAAGTACAAATACAAACTTACTTCATGCTTACAAAAACCCCTCCCTTTTTTCCTATTATCTACTTTTTCTAATCATCAGGTCATAAGCTCCTTTTTTGTTTGTTTTACACAAAAAGTCTATAATAGGTTTCCAGTGAGCCATAAATGCAGAATGTGTCTTTTCTCTAATCAAGAAAGTCCATTTAGCCATCTTTGCAAGTTTTGCCAAGCATTCCTCCATTGTGGGTAGTGCCAAATCATTCTACTTTTGTGCATGTAATAGTCTTGCTGTAGTTATCATGTGTAAAAACACTGTTCCATGACTTTTCCCCCATTGTTTATCCACCAATCCCAAAGAAAAACCTCCAGTTTCACGTGTGTGTTAATCTTTCAGATCCTCTGGATTAGTGTATATCTTTGTATCCACAGTCTTCTAGTTTTTCTACATGTCCATCAAACATGGTAAAATTTGAAAAAAAATGGGTGGAGTTTAATTGTACCACCATCTTGACTTTAAAAAAAACCTTTTACTGCAGATACCCCAGGTGATCAAACAAGCAGAGGGAAAGCTACCAGCTGCTTCCTTGCCAGCCTTCATTTTCAAAGTTTTCCACAACTTTGTTAGAGCTGTATTTTCTTTACTAAATAAAAAAGCAGAAGATAGCAGCCAAAAACCTGATCAGCAGGGTGGTTTTCCACTGCTGAACTTTGCATCTTTTTAAAAGTAAATTGCAAACCACCAGATTTCAGCAGCAGTCCCCCACAATATGTGGCTAATGAAGGAGCATCTCCCTGATAAAGAAGAAAGGTCAGCAATTTTGCAACTCTGTTCAGATGCTCAGAATGCAGAAAACTTCATTTCTGCTTCCCTCAGAGGAGCAGACTCCTGGATTTGCAAAAAGCAAACAAACAAACAAAAATAAGAGGAGGGATATTTTGTACTGTAAAATAGCATTTTGGGATAATTTTTATGAGAAGACTGCTAGGAAGAAAATAAAGCTGAATTCAGTTAGTGATTGAGCTGGAGGGTGGGGGCAAAAGAAAAAAGGTGGGCAGAAGAGCCCTCAGGTCACCTGGACTTACCAATGGCCACAAGCAGATTCTAGAGATATATCAAGACATCTATTCAATAGCTACTGAGATCAGATAATCAGCAAGATAGGAAATGTACACTGTTCGATCGCGGGAAAAAGAGACTAGAGACCAGTGTGACAGTTCAGCTCTTTATTTCAGTATATAGTTCTGTACAAGATCTTGGAGCCGCGGCAGCCCTTTTATAGGACTTTCCTGCGGCTCGCAACCAATGACAGTTCTTTGAATCTCCCACGATCAGCCATGATCGCGGGCGATTCTTAGCGAACCAATTGCAGTAGGATATTTGAACCAATCATTGTACAGTGTTTGTTGACCAATCAGAAGAGGGTATTTCAAGTATGCTAATATGGAACATACATATCTGAGCATCTATAACAGCAAGTGCCTCCTTCTGACCACACAATGCAAGAGCTCCTCTCCTGCAACATTTGTCAGTCTTGGCAACATTAAGATAAGTGGACCTCCACTCCCAGAATTTCCCAGCCAGTATCTAGCTGTTTCTAGCAGATGGTAAGCAAGGGCCCTCCTGTAATTCTGTAAACCCCCTTCAACAGGGCAGATACCAATGCCATAATGATGTATTCCCGTTACATGCTTACTTCTCCAAGAATGCCAGGTTAATTAACTGCACTTAGTTCAGGGTGTCTATCAGTGGTAACACCTTCTAAGGAACTGTGAGGTATTACCTGAGGATGGGTCACGCTGGAAGTTGATACTACACTTGATCTTAGCCAAAAGGCCGAGAAGCGAAGGAGCTGATACAGGCACATGCACTTGGACAGCACTTAAATAAATGGAGGAATTTATTTTAACCACCGAGATACAAATATAATAATGGGAGCTAAAATAGACAGTTAAAAATATAATTTACAAAATCTAGTATGTATAATATATACCGTGTTTTATCTAGCTGTCTGTGTTATATATCTCATCATATCTATCTGTCTATCATCTCTCATCCTATCATCCATCCATCTATCTAGTTAATACTCCAGCTCTAGCTAGCTTTTTGCTTGTCCTTCCCCATCTTTCCGCTTTTCTTCTCCTTATCTCAGTGGCTGATATGGAAACACCTGTGAATTCTGATTGTCTTGCTGCCAAGCAAAGCTTACATAGTTCTCCTCGCGGTGGGATTCTATCGGTTCTGTCCGGTTCTATAGAACCGGATGTTAAGGCTCCCGGTAGTTCGGAGAACTGGTAAAATGGCCCCCTGGCTGGCCCGGCCCCTCTCTGCCTGCTTCTCCGCTTCCTGCCCAGTCAGTTCTTATTGCACATGTGCAACATCATGCGCATGTGCGACATGCCTGCAGCCTGCTTTTGCCTGTCAGGCCAGCATTGCTGCCTGCCTTTCGCTCCTGGGCAGCAGAAAAACAGCCTGGTTGAATCCTGTTTCTCTCTGCTGCCCTCTGTTTTATAAATTGGGAAATTACAAACTATTTCTGTTCATCATTAAAGTAATCTATATGAGGGTCACATAAACCTTGTTTCTTTTTTTCTATTTTTCCTTCCCCCCTCATCATTGCCATGGATGTTGAGAGGCTTTCAGATTGTGGAATCCAATGTAAAGTAGATTTTAGAAACATATGCCCCAGGTTGTTTCATATTAAGAAATTATCTGTGTGTTTAAGCTCCAGATACATTCCTTAGGAGCCATTTTGGTGTAGTGGTTAAGGCATCAGGCTTGAAACAAGGAGGCTGAATTGTAGCCCCACCTTACCCTAGTGCCTAGTCCCACCTAAGGCCCAAAGCCAGCTGGGTGACCTTGAGCCACTCACTGTTTCACTAGCCCTAGGAAGAAGGCAGAGGCAAATCCTTTCTGAAATCTTGCCAAGAAAACTGCAGAGATGTTTCCAGGAAGATGTCAGGATTGACTTGAAGGCACACACAAAAGAGAAAGTTTGCATGACATGGCTTTGAAGAATAAAGAGCCCTGGAATATGTTTTTTGCAGTAACTAAGAAAAAAGTGAAGTGAAATTGCCTGTCCAATGAATAAGTGGCATACATATTATAATAAATGAACATGTAGCTTCCTGAAATTCCCAGCCATTGCAACCATTGTTTAAAAGTTTCTCTTTTTTAATAAAAAAAATCAATATTTACATATTTATAATATTTACATACAAGCCATGCCCAGCCAGTCACGTGACCACCAAGCCACACCCAGTCAGCAAGCTATGCCCACCCAGTCACATGACCACCAAGCCACACCCACAAATTAGGCCACACCCACAGAACCGGTTGTTAAGAAATTTGAATCCCACCCCTGGTTTTTCCTGCGCAGAACACAGTCCCTTCTCTTGGTCTCTCCACATAGAGAGTTCACAACCCACTCCCAGACTTTCTTTCCTGGTCATCCTCATCATCATCATCTCAGGGCCAGAATCTCTGGACTTGCAGGCTCCACTTCACTCCATATTTCCCAACTGAAGTCCTCTCCAGCAATATGTCCTGCAACATCTGCAATTCAAAAAAAAAAAAACCACCCCTTTCTTTGATTTTCCTATTTCTTTTCATAACGTAAATTGAAGAACCTTCCTGTACACACACACACACTTTTTTTGTTTGTTTGTTTATAGGTTTTTGGCCTTGTGCTGAATTATTTGCCTACCATAAAAATACCAACAAAAATGACCTTGGCACAGACCAAATCACTTTCCTCCTGCTAGGATCTTCAACCTGCCCCAAGAGGAAAGAAGCGGATAAGAAGAGGGCATGAGCCAGTCAAGTCGGATACAACCTTTTTGCCAGCAGTCACAGAAAATGTTGTAAATGTGCCTCAATGTTCCTCAACACCAGGAAGGGCAAAGTATTGTGTATTAGAGGTGGTATTCAGAAGGTTCTACTAGCAGTTCTAGTGTTCCTGTACAGTATGGGACTGGTCTACCATTGCATTCTTCTGCATCTCTCTCCTCACCCCCACCCCAATTCTTCTCTCTAGTCTAAAGCCACGGATTTTCTGATGTTTTCTAATCAGTCTCATCTAGCTTTTTCAATTACAATTACTGTAGGGGGTGCCACTTGCTGTGATGACTGAATGCCTGTGTTGTAAAAAGCACTAGCTGCATGAAAAGAAACCTGAAAAATATACATCAGATAGTTAAAAAAAAAAAGCTTTGAAAGAGGTGGTATTCAGCAGGTTTGGACCAGTTCTGGAGAACCGGCAGCGAGTAGTTTGGAGAACCGACAAATATTACCTCTGACTGGAGATTTTACAGTATCCTTCCTCTGCCATGCCCACCAAGCCATGGCCATAGAACCGGTAATAAAAAAAAAATTGAATCCCACCACTGTTGTGGATGTGCACCAAACACCCTTGGGCCATATCAAAGTGCAAAGTTCCAGCAACGATTTGTTACTAAAATTTAATAAAAGCAATTCAAAATGAAATTTGATAAAATACTATTTAAAATGGAACTTGATAAAATACAATTTAAAATGGAATCTAGACAAAATACGATTTAAGATGAAATTGTAATAAAATACAATCCAAAATAAAATTGTAATAATGTACAATAATTTAAGATGTAGATAAAATATAATAACATTATATTTCGAAGTCGCCCTTGCAATCTACCCCAATCAATCCCACGTATGCAGATCTCAACCGAATCATTTTGTTTAAATACTGTGCTACTTTAAATGTTTTTTTCAAGTTATTTTGATATGGGTTTCCCAATGGGTCATTCATCTGATATATAGACCAAGATACCTGTCTCTCATCCTCTTATACAGGCAACGGTCAAATAGGATGTAAGCCAGGTCCTCTACCTCTGCCGCTCCGCAAATGCAGAGACGCTCATTGTACGGTATTGCATGAAATCTCCCATCTAACCATTGTGTCAAGCTGTTCAAATCTCGCTCTCGTGAATATCTCCCTAAGAAGTTTTGGGAGTTGTAAATTCAAGTAGCTATCTACTTGGAAAGTACATTTGTATTTACTCGACCATTTCAAGATACCTACCTTACTAAGGATAGCTGTATCAGTTTGTGCATCTATATCCTTAATTCTTTGGGCAACTCTTTTTTTAGATTATTCTCCTGTCACACAAGAGATGGGAAGACCACAGCTTCTTACAAAATTTGTTAGTTTAATGATCCAGGAGATTTGTGATTGTAGTTTTATTTGCTCTAGTAGGCATAATTTGGGTAGTCTATCAGTCTCCATTTCATTAACTTTGCACCAGTAATTATAAGCTCTAATTTTAGATAATGCCTGAACTGTATAAATTTCCAGTTCAGCTCTAACTGCTGCAGCAGATGTTCTTGGGTCTACACCCAAAATACATCTCAAATGCTGGGACTGTGTTTGTTCTAGGACTGTGCTTGAGTAAAGACCCCCAATTTCTGCTCTGTACAAGAGCATTGTGGTAACCTTAGCCTTATAAACCTTGATTAATGGGACTAGGGACCCTGGATAACTATGTTTTTTTAGTTTGAGCAATAAATTCAAATGGGCTTTTGCTCTAAATGTACTCTGTTGATGATGGCAGGCCCAAGATCCAGTCTTGGAAAAAGTTACACCCAAATATACAAAAGAATTAACCTGTTCAATTGGTTCACCATCCAATTGCCACCTATGTCTCTGATGGTTTCTTCCAAACACCATTATTTTTTATTTAGATTTACTAATGTTTAGAGAGTTATCCTGGCTGTAAGAGCTAAATCTTCTTAATAGCCTACGTAATCCTACTTGTGTGTATGATAATAAAATCATATCATCAGCATAAAGCAAGCTGTTACAGTAAGTATTTAAGATTATCGGCATGTGTACCATGGTATCCTTCATTAACCCTGGCAAGTCATTGATGTATAAATTAAATAATAATGGGGGCAGGATACACCCTTGCCTTATTCCTTTATTTGTGCAAATCCTGTTAGTCAGGGCCCCGTTAACCCCACACCGCACTCTCAAACAGGTACTTGTGTCAAGGGCTTTAGTCAAAGCCAGGAATCTGGGTTCTATTTTAAGAGATGTCAGTTTACTCCATAGTATGTCTCTATTTACCATATCAAATGCTGCTGTAAGGTCTATAGGCATATCTGGCAATTAGATGATTCAAGACAAAGCAGTTATCAATAGTAGGTCTGCCTTGTCTAAAACCTGCTTGTTCTTCTGTGAGGATGTTGTTTTCCTCTACCCAGATTTCAATTCTATTCAAAAGGTACCTAGCATATATTTTTGCTACAATGTCAATCAGGCTGATGGGCCTATAATTACTAGGATCCTTTTTATTCCCTTTTTTATATATGGGGACAACTATTGCCATCTTCTACCCATCTGGTATGTGGCAGGTGTTATTTATGTGTGTAAAAAGACCTGCTAATACAGGGACCCACCAGTTGAGAAATTTCTTAAATAGTTCTGCTGGTAGAAAATCCTCTCCTGGGGCTTTATGGCTCTTTAAACTTTTAATGATGGACTGTATCTCCTTTTCTGAGACTGGTAGCCAAGGGGCGGGGGGGGGGGGGAAGTTCTAGGGTTTATTAAATCACTGTTTAAAAATAATTTCTTTACTGGTTTGGTGGAGGCAAACAAGCACTGATGATAATTCTCCCAATCCTCAGCAGAGATTGGTATGTCAAACGGAAATCTCCGTTCCTTCAGGACACCTACTGCAGAATGCCAAAATAATACTGAGTTCTGACTTCTGGCAGCCAACTCAAGTTCTGACCAGATTGAGGTGGCAAAACTTTTTTTCTTTAATGTTATAGTTTTTTTTATATTCCCTTCTTGTGTGCTACATCTTAGCTTGTATATAGGCAGTAGGGTTCCTCTGGGCAAACCTCATGGCTGCCTTCAATTTCTTTTTCAGTCGCTGGCAATCCGAATCAAGCCAGCGAGGTCTAGCAGCTGAGTATACCACTGAGTTACTTCAAAGGCCAGCATGAACTCAAAGAACATTAGCACTTAATCAATCTCGATGGTGAATAAATGGTAACATGACTGGTTATCCCCATGGGTTCACTCAATAGATTCCCTTGAGGGCACGGTGACAGTTATTACGGAATAGATCAATCTTTCTAGAGGATCCTGAAGTCATCTGGTAGAATTTCCAGAGGCGCAAGGCCAAAAGTTGCCATTTTTGGGAAGCTAGGGCAGAATCTTTTTGTTTATGTCTGGATTTTCGGTAGCTGAGTCACAAGTTACCTCCACTAAAGCTTCTCTTCATTTGGAGTCTTTGTTGTTTTGTAAGTGCTGGCAGAAACCGAGTCTGAAAGCACAAAGTGGGCATTTCTCTTGCAACCGGGGATCCTCATGGAGGTCAGAAATGGTTGAGGGTCAGTGCTGCTGCTTTTCCAAATGTTGATCGGCTCTTTTTCTTGGCAGATGGGCTATAATCATAGGGTCAACTGGGTTTAGGTGTTCCCAGGACATGAATGGTGAGCTGAGTGAAGTTATTTTAATCTTGTACATGACTGGGTTTGTTGTGGGTTGAATTGAATCTTGCCGAATCAGTCAGTTGGATCAATTAACCCTTTTAGGTGTGTAGCCACATTTGATCCCTCATTGACCGAGTTAAACATGTTGTGGAAAAAGAGCCACGGTGGTGCCTTGTTAAGAAAAAACATATATATTTTCCTGATCTCCCAATTGCTTCTGGAAAATGTCATCAACAGGTATAGCGCAATAACCTTCCTTTATGGTTACCCTGGCTTCTGGTTCTTAAAGATAGTGGTCCTTTTTCCAAAGGACGTTCCATCACCCAGGCAAATCTTTTCAGTGGTTCTTACATTATCACATTAACCAGGTTAAAAGTATTATTTTCTGGAAAAAAATGTTCCTGCTCATTTTATTTATTACATTTCTACACCATCTCTCTTACTACATTAAATGGCTGTGAGTGTTTTACAGCAGCACAAAATATACACACCTGAATAAAAGCACAGATTAAAAATAGAGCTAAGATCAAATTATAAAACCTAGAAGTTAAAAGTGAAAATCAAAGGTAATCAAATTCAGAAGGTTAAAAAGATTAACAAAGCAGCAGGAATGCCCTGAAGCACTGGTGGGATTCTACCGGTTCAGACCGGTTTGGGCGAACTTGTAGTTCCAGTAAACATTTGGCCCTGACCACCCGCCTCTGCTCTTTCCTGTGGTTTATTTCCTGTTTTTCTAGAACAGATTAGCATGGCAGAACAGTTTGCCGTGTCTCGGTTGTTTTAGTCACTGGGCTGCAGTAGAAGGTAAGCCACCAGCCGTCCCCAGCGTCTTAGACACTCATGCTAATTTGGCAGAATCAGTCTTTACATTCTTCTGGAAATCCAGAAGAGTAGGGGGTTCACCTCACCCCTGGGGGTGAGATGTTCCAACTAGAGGAAGCCCTCCTCCCAGATCCTGCTACTCAAAACTCCTTGACCAATGGGATACACAACATGCCCTCCTGCTTGACCAGGTGGGACAGATCAATGTGATGGGTGGGATGAAACAGTTCTTCAGGTATTCTGGTCCCATGTCATGACAGGCTTTACAGATGATGACCGACATCTTGAACTGGACCTGGAAGTACATCAGCTCCCAATGCTGCTTGTGCAGCAAAGGTATTACATGTGCCAGCCTTTCTCCAGGAAGGCCAGCCTTTCTTTGTTGGCCAAGCAGGCAACAGTAGGCATGGGTTGGTCAATGCAGTCAATAGATTTGGGTGATCTGTTCTCAGCTCCATGCTTAGGGAATGAATGCTCTTATGGTCTGGCTTCCTTTTTCAGCCACTCCTTTTGGTCTTGGAGAACTAGATATGGAAAACAATCAGTAACTAGGGTTAGATATTTCCCGAACATGGATGGATCAAGTTAGTCCTTGGTATGACTGGTCTTTTTAAAGGAATTTTTTTTTCTCTGGGGATAATGCCGTGAACGCCATCCCATTGACCAATTCCAGTGGAAGCAGCTAGAATGATAATAGCCAACATACTTTTACAGGTTTATCGTCTTTCTCACTTTTTGGTGATCCCTGGTGCTACTGCCGTATAAGTTACAGTAGCTTAATTGGCTACCAATTTGCTTCCATTTCTGGTTAAAAATGCTGGATATCACTTATAGAGTCCTACATTACTTGGTTCTCAAGCACTTATTTCTCCCACCAAGTTTCAACTTGTCCTGATAACCTAGAAATGACTTTCTAAGTCATTTAGACTTAGATGACTTAGAAAGTGATGCTGTATCTGTCGGTTTGTCTGAATAGAACCTGTGAGGTCATTGCCTCACAAAGGTAAGCATGGAAATCTCATAAAGTTGTAACCTCCTACCTGATCAGAGCATTAAAAAAGAAGGTTGGGGATAACAATTATTATCTGATGCTGAGAGTCTGATATTACACCCGAAGACATAATGGTAAGTAAAATGGGCTTTCTAAGTCACAATAGCCTATGGCCATCATTATTACTATTACTGTTCATTTAGCAATAGCATCAGCCCTTAGATTTGTGAATGGGCTGAGGACACTGTTCTAGGACCTCCCATATGCTTCTGAGGTAAATGGTGCTCCTAACCTTCTGGCTTTTAAGATGACACTGAAGAACAAGCTTATTTTGAAAAGAGTTTGCACATAAATGGGAATACTACTGCCTTCAAATTGATTTTTAATGTGGGAAATCATTTCAATTTCTATTTATTAATTGTATGCATCATAGCAAATGGCCTTAAGTCTTGTGAAGCAGATGGCATATAAAATTTTATGTAAATAAAATAAGCCAAAGCCAGGCAAACCATACTGTGTTCATTCAACATTGATTCAGTTATTGATTAAATGTATTCATTGCTCATTTTTGCTGTCATAATATCCTTAGCCAAATGATACCTTCACACAATGCACTTTGCTCAGTTGCTTCTATTTTTCAAACCTAGCTTTTTTGGTTAGTATGATTAACCCCAAATAAAATTTAATAACCAAGTTAAACATGCTGTGCAAGCACAGCCATGAGGTCTTAAGTGTGTTAATTAGGTACCCTGTTATAAATAATTGTGTTTTGAGTTAATATATTGTGTAAACACAACCACA
This sequence comes from Pseudonaja textilis, assembly GCF_900518735.1. The sequence goes on from NW_020769327.1 coordinate 12,409,151, forward strand.
GTAGTTTATTCAATATTATCTTTTATTCATTAAACATGAAGCTCAGTCAGCTGAACATTTAAAAATGTATCACAAATATCAGTGACTGATTCTAATGGTTGCCAGCACCCTAGGTATCAACCAAGTCTTCTTAAAATATATGATGTTCTGAGTAGTGCAGTTTTTTGCAGTTCCACTGGTGGTGTTGCAGGAAGCTGCAATTTCTTGATGTATTTTGTAAAATTATTGGACAAGGTACCAAGTGCCCTGATGACAATGGGTATCACTGTTACTTGTTTCATCCATAACCATGTAGTTTCGATGGCCAGATCGCAATATTTTATGATTTTTTTCCAGTTCTTTTTTTCCGACTCTGGCATCTCCTGGTACAACAACTTAATATCTGATATATTGTGTTCCAAATGGCGATCCATCTGTATTCAAAAGTCCCACAAGATGTTGTTATTGTTATTGTTGTTGTTATTGTTATTGTTATCCACCTTGTTAGGAATCTGTCCACCAATTAGTTGGATTGGCAATATATAAACCAGCAATGTATGTTTGTAGCTTTAAGACAAAAATCACTGTATCGATTTATACTATATTCCGATTGGTTGATTATATTGCAAATTACCATAAGATGGAGCTAGAGATCATAGCTTGCTCTGTCTCTGACATTCTGTCTCTCTGACATTCTGTTTCTATCTAAGGTTATCTGTTGTATTTATGCTGTGCTTATACTTTGATATTTTTGTTTACTGGAAATGACAAAGGCAACCGGTAAGAAGGTTTTGTAATTAGATATTCTTTGGACTGTAAAACGTATATGACCTGGACTGTTTATTGGGCTGTGCTATTTCTTAAAGTAAACTTTAAGTCAATTTAGTGTATCTGTGTGTGGCTGAATAATTATTCATAACTACTCTTATAAACGTTTCCATATGCATATCCTTGTTACTCAAGGGTTATTCTGTACATATCATAACACACCTATCTCACCATGGCTACTCTGGGCAACCCAAAACCATAAAAACGAGGAAGATTAAACAAAATGAAAGCAAAATAATAGAATAAAACAAACAAGGAAAGAGAAAACAGAAAATACATCAATACATCTAATAAAAAAGATGGATGTGTGGGGAGCAAGAGGTGGAGCAAGATGGAGTCTGCTGTCAATCTAGCAGTACCTCATTTCCCCATTGGGACCGCATGCCAAATTGCAGAGTCAGGTTTTTAGGCTATTATGGAGGGTTAGGAGCAGGGGTGGGATTCAAATTTCTTAACAACCGGTTTTGTGGGTGTGGCCTAATTTGTGGGTGTGGCTTGGTGGTCATGTGACTGGGTGGGCATGGCTTGTATGTAAATATTATAAATATTTATGTAAATATTGGGTTTTTTTAATTAAAAAAGAGCAACTTTTAAACAATGGTTGCAATGGCTGGGAATTTCAGGAAGCTGCATGTTCATTTATTATAATATGTATGCCACTTATTCATTGGATAGGCAATTTCACTTCACTTTTTTCTTAATTACTGCAAAAAACATATTCCAGGGCTCTTTATTCTGCAAAGCCATGTAATGCAAACTTTATCTTTTGTGTGTGCCTTCAGGTCAATCCTGACATCTTCCTGGAAACATCCCTGCAGTTTTCTTGGCAAGATTTCAGAAAGGATTTGCCACTGCCTTCTTCCCAGGGCTAGTGAAACAGCGAGTGGCCCAAGGTCACCCAGCTGGCTTTGGGGCTAAGGTGGGACTAGGCACTAGGGTAAGGTGGGACTACAATTCAGCCCCCTTGTGAAAGCCTCTCAACATCCATGGCAATGGTGAGGGGGGGAGGAAAAATAGAAAAAAAGAAACAAGATTTATATGACTCTCATATAGATATAAGATTACTTTAATGATAAACAGAAATAGTTTGTAATTTCCCAATTTATAAAACAAAGTTTAATCCCAAATTCTATGTTTTTGTGCCTGTCAGACAAGTCACACAGATGAACAGGTGTCTAAGCACCAGGTTATAACAAACATGACCAGACAATATAAGAGAGAGAAAGCGTTAAAGAAATAATGAACCTTGGAATTCATGTATCAAGAGAACTCTTACATATGCTATCCTTTTATATCAATAATGCAGGATAGATGTTCCAAGAACAGACAATATAACTCAATTTAAAAAGAATACGAAATAAGAATAAAAAAATGAAACATAAACCTTGAGCAATATAAAAAGCAAGCCATGCTACTGCTCCTAAGGTGAATATTCAACCTATATATTTTATATAATAACCATTAATGCCTGTCGGAAACAGAAAGGCATCGTCAGCACACTAACCCCAACGATGCTGTTCACAGTGTTCATGATCGGGCCCCAGTTGGAACCCCGAGGCGCTGAAGAAGCCATTGCTGGGGCGTGGGGGGAAGAAAGGACATGAGGGAGAGAGGGCAGGTAAAACAGGGAAGGGAGCCTGGGAAGAGGGAGGGCAAGGACGGCTCTCTACGCCCACATGGAGCGCCAGACTATGGCGGAGGAGAGGGGTCAGCGGGCCGCTTCGAGCACCAGCATCCCACCAAACAAACTCTTCTCCTGCAAGCTGGCTCCAACCGCACATGTCCTCCACCTACGTGGAATTCTTAGCCTTCGCCTTGATCTTCCCCTGCGACCCACTGGGAGCGATGGTCAGGTTGTTTTCCTGACCATCGCTAGCATCAGCAAAAACCATCGCTCCCAGTGGGTCGCTGGGGAAGACCAAGGCGAAGGCTAAGAATTCCACGTATAAAAGCACACACACACACACACACACACACACACCACCCCAGCCCTCCCAAAGCACCTCGGTGGGCGGCAGAGGCAGAGGACCTGGATGCCTCCCATTTGATGGCTGGGGCAGCAGGTGCTCCTGGCCCTGCTCCTGTAAGCACCTCCACGTGCTTAAAACAGGTCCATGAGCAGGGGTGGGATTCTACCAGTTCACACCTATTCACTAGAACCGGTTGTTAACATTCTAAATAGTTCAGAGAACCGGTTGTAGAAGAAATTACTGGCCTAATCCTGTAAGGAAGGCAGGAAGGAAACATTCTGGGGTTGCTTTCAGAAACTGCCTCTCCGTTAACCCTTATTACATTCTTGGCAGGACTGGACTTCCTGTCTTAGGAATGTCTGTGGAGTTTTTTTTTCCCTTTTTTTTGCTGGCACTTTGCTTATGTGGAGTGACCATTTAAAGTTACAAGGGCACTGAAAAAAGTGACTTATGACCATTTTTCACACTTACAACTGTTGCAGCATCCCCACAGTCATGAGAGGCCAGGCGAGGAGATGCGTGCCTCGATGTGAGTGATATTGAGTTGGCCATGCCCAGGCAGTAACATGGCCACCAAGCCACACCCACCAACTAAGCCACGCCCACAGAACCAGTTCTTTAAAAATTTGAATCCCACCCCGGCCATGAGCACACACACACACACACACACACACACACACACAGCCCCAGCCCTCCCAAAGCACCTCCGCTCCACATGCAGTGACAGCTGGGAAGCAGGTGCTCCTGGCCCTGCTGCTTTAAGAACCTCCACATGCTTAAAACAGGTCCATGAGCACACACACACACACACACACACACTGCCCTAGCCCTCCCAGAGCACCTCCGCTCCGTGTGCAGCGACGGCAAACCATTGCTCTGAGTGGGTCCCTGGGGAAGACCAAGGTGAAGGCTAAGAATTCCACCTATAAAAGCACACACACACACACACACACACACACACTGTCCCAGCCCTCCCAAAGCACCTCTGCTGGTGGTAGAGGTGGTGGACCTGGCTGCCACCCGTTTGATGGCGCTGCTTATGCGCAGCGCCCAGGTCAGCTGCCTGCCACGAGGTAAAGAGAGCTGGGAGAGCACTGCTGGGAGAGCCGAGCCCGGGGATGTTGGGGAGGGCAGCTAGGTAGGCTGGGCGAGGCCCAGGGAGTCCCAGGGACAGTGGGGGAAGGGCAGGCTTACCTGTGAGCAGGCAGATCAGCTCCGGGCTGCTTCTTTCACCTGCTCTTACTGGGAGAGCCTCTCCCGGCAGAGCGAAAAGCTTACAAGGACTCTCCCTTCGGGAAACGGCTCCTGGGCAGCAGAGAGAAACGGGATTCAACCAGGCTGCTTTTCTGCTGCCCGGGAGTGAAAGGCAGGCAGCAATGCTGGCCTGGCAGGCAATAGCAGGCTGCAGGCATGTCGCACATGCTCATGATGTTGCGCATGTGCAATAGGGACTGACTGGGCAGGAAGCGGAGAAGCGGGCGGAGAGGGGCCGGGCCAGTCAGGGGGCCATTTTACCAGTTCTCCGAACTACCGGGAGCCCTAACATCCGGTTCTATAGAACCAGACAGAACTGGTAGAATCCCACACTTGGTTAGGAGGTTGGAGGCAGATCTTATGCTCGAGGGCAGGATGTCCCACAGGGCGGGTTCTGTGGTTGTGAAGGCTCTTCTTCTGGATCCAGTAGTTGTTTGACCAATGGGATCCACAGTAGGTCCTCTCTGCCAGCTCAAGTAGGAACAACAGAATAACAGAGTTGGAAGGGATCTTTGAGATCTTCCAACCCCCTGCTTAGGCAGGAAACCCTATACCATTTCAGACAAATCGTTGCCCAATCTCTTCTTAAAAAGTCCAGTTTGGAGCACCCACAACTTCTGCAGGCAAGCCGTTCCACTTATTAATTTTTCTGTCAGAAAATTTATCCTTAATTCTAGGTCGGTTCTCTCCTTGATCAGCTTCTATTCATTGCTTCATGCCCTGCCTTAGTTAGGAAGGGCTACCCTTAGTCTCTGTCCTTAATAATATGATCTATGCACATTGTGCAGTTTTTTTTATTTCTGATTTGGATGAAGGAGATCCACCCCATAATCTGAGAATCTGTAGAATGACCTTCTTAATGAGCATGTATAAACACTGTGGAAAGGAAACTTCACGCGGACAGTGGTGACACCCAAGCAGGAAAAGCCCGAGGGGAACATCAGGCCAGCCATAGAACAAACTTGCATAGGAAAAGAAATTTAATAAAAAGTATTGAAAGAAGCCCCTTAGACAAAAGCCCAAATAATTAAGAAAACTAGGGAAACAAGAAAACATGCCAAATCAGCAAAACAAACAGGCAAAAGACACAAAATATATTGCAAAAGAGACAGACAGGAGATTGCCACAAAACAAATATAAGAAAACATTAGGACAAAACTGATAATCCAATCAAACCACCCCGCGGAGTTTACCCTCCGGCGGAAATGAAGACAACCCCTGACAGGATTTAAAACATTAAGAAATACAAACACAAGCACTCACACACAAAAGGAGAAAAAAAGTATAAAAATCAGGGGCTTATCATACAAAGCTAGCTAGCCCCAGGAATGCAGACTTCTTGCTATCTCTCGCCTTCCTGAAAATAAAAAGATCCAGCTTTCAAGCAGTTACCTGTATCCTTGCACTGGAGCTCTCCCAGCAGGAAAATCAAATCCTCAGAAGAAAGGCATTTTCCAAGCCTTTCAACAACACGAAAGGGAGCTTTTACGTAGATTAGGATGAGGGACCTAGAGTATAGTCCACCAAATGATAGGGAACTACAGAATTCAGCAACCTCTGCCTTGGAAGCCCAGGACAATTATCATACCTTTGTGGTTTGGGCAAAAAAGGCTGACATCATCTCAAGGAAACTGAAGTCCTGCCTTCCAGATTCTTGGTGTAACCATTCGCAGTTTCTTGTCATTCTCTGGTTCTTTTGACCATTCTCAGCCAGGCTGTTGCGAGCTGAGTGAAGTTTCAATAAAGGAGAATAGGTCAGGGTTGAAATGAGGGATCCTTGGTGGTCTGTGAGCTTGGTTGTTTTTTTGCAGATGTTTCATTATCTAAACTAAATAACATCGTGTGTTAGTAAAGTCTGAAATACACAACCTCTCAGCAGGGCATTTTGTTGTCCAGCCTTCTGGATGGTGTTTCCTTTCCTTCAATTGCAAGACCTGGGTTGAAAACATTTGCAAGCCAAAGATACAATACAAAGAGTTCTAACCCTCCATCTAGTGGCTGTCTGTATTTGAATAATGCCTCAGCTTAATGAAAGGTGAAGTCCCTCAATATGTGGGAGGCAAAAGGCATGCAGAGTGCACAATGTGGCAATTGAACCTTATGTCAGTCTCCTATCCCAAGAATTCAATGAAACAGACCAGCTGCATTCCTTTGTCCCTTGATTGTCATTCTGACCCTAATACAGGTAGTCCTCAAATTACAGCCATTTCTTTAGGAACCATTCAAAGTTACAACAGCACTGAAAAAATGACTTATAACTGGTCCTTGAACTTACAGCTATTGTAGCATCTCCACGGTCATGAGAACAAAATTTGGATGCATGGCAACCAACAAGGATTTGCAATAATCGCAGTGTCCTGGGGCCATGGGACCACTATTTGCGAACTTCCCACTTGGCTTTGTTGGAAGAAATATCCAGTTCCAGTTCTAAGCTGGGAATAAAATGGAGGCTGATTAGAAAGAAAGATTCTGTTTATTGGTGAGCAGAACCAACACACACACTGTGTGCAGTTCTGAGACAGCTGACCAAATGGAGTTGAGAGTGAGTGGGTTTTATACCTTCTGGATCTCTATGGGGTCAAGTAGGGATCATGGCTGGCTCTATAGGCAAAAGGGGAAATGCAAATCCTAGGTGTTTGTCTTAGCTAATTTTGTCAACCTTTGGCTTGATTGTGTTGCTTATCTGAAGTTTCTGCCTGACCCAAATTTACTTTACTTTACTGTCATTGCACATTGTACAACAAAATTAAATACCATATTCAGTGTACTATATAGTAGAATTCAATAGTTACTGCCCTGGGATAGAAATCTGCATTTCTATAGGCTGGCCTCTTCAGTTTCTTCCTGGGGAGGGAAACTGGGGCTGGTTTTTGCCTCCTTTAAGGGTTTTTTTTCCCCATTTCTCTGTCAGGGTAAATATTCTATCCTGCCTTTTTAATATTCCCCCAAATATTTCATTCTTCTAGGGGTGGGGAGGAGGGAAAGGAAGACAATGGAGGAAGCTGGGTTCACTTAATGACCATCTATTTGTTTAACAGCTGCAGGAATTCACTTAACAACCATGGCAAAAAAGGTTATAAAGTGGGGCATGATTCACGAAACCTCCTCCTTCGTTAGCAGTCGAAATTTTGGTTCCAAGTTTGATCCCAAGTCGACAAGTACTTAATTCCATTCCTGGAGTTACTATATGGCAGAGGTCTCCAAACTTGGCCGCTTTAAGACTTGTGGACTTCAACTCCCAGA
>NW_020769327.1:12416524-12457452 GCF_900518735.1 Pseudonaja textilis
TACAAGATAATAGGTATAAGTAAAAACATAGTTATGAATAGATGGATGCATATAAGAAAAGAAACAATAGGACAGGGACAGTAGGCACATTGGTGCGCTTATGCACGCCCCCTATAGACCTCTTAGGAAAGGGGTGAGGTCAGACTTGAAATCTAAGGTGAGGTCAGTCTAAGGTTAAAGTTTTTGGGGTTTGGGGAAGAAACCACAGTCAGGTAGAGTATTCCAGACATTGACCACTCTGTTGCTGAAGTCGTATTTCCTGCAATCAAATTTGGTGCAATTAACCTTGAGTTTGTATCTATCGTTTGCTCTTCTATTGTTATGGTTGAAGCTGAAGTATTCATTGACAGGTAGGCCATTGCAATGTATGATTTTATACACTATACTTAGATCAGACCGAAGACGGCATAGTTCAAGATTTTCTAGGTCTACAATTTTGAGTCTGGTGGCCTAAGGTATTCTGCAACGAGTAGAGGAGTGGAGAACTCTTCTTGTAAAATATTTCTGGAATTTCTCAACTGAGTTAGTTTCAGATACATAATGAGGGTTCCAGACTGATGAGCTGTACTCAAGTATTGGTCTAGCAAATGTTTTGTATGCTGTAGTTAGTAGTGTGATATTACCAGAGAAAAAGCTACATAGGATTAGGTTAACAACTCTTAATGCCTTTTTGGCTATGTAGTTACAGTGGGCTCTAGCACTTAGATCATTAGAGATGAGTACTCCAAGATGCTTGACAGAGTTTGGATCATCAACAAGATCTTGACTATTCAGCCTGTATTTTATTTTCTGATTTTTTTTTTGCCAATATGTAAGATAGAATATTTATTTGTTAAGATTTGAAGTTGCTGATACATAGTCGAGGTCTTTTTGAAGGGTAGCAGTATTGTCTGTTGCTTAACTAAAGTGTCCTTCCACCTTCCAAGACAAACAGCGAGCGAAGGACATCAGAGGTGCGCAGCTGCTCGTTCCCAGGCCAGGCTTTCCTCTGCAGCGGGCGGGCAAACCCAGCAGCCACATAGTGGGCAGAGTTCCACGACAGACCTGTATCGGCGGCTCCAAGTCCGCCCAAACTACACTTCCCATAATTCCACGGGAGAACCAACTCCCTCTTGCAGTGGCAAAAAAAAAAAAAAATCTCGGCCATTGGTGAATTCTCGCGGTAACCTACACTTCCGAGAGAATGGAGGGAGAGGTAGACGAAATTGGAACGTTGAGCCTGCGCATTAGATCAGAGGGAAGGGGGCGGGGCTTGCCGTTCTCCTCAGTTTCAGCCCCGCCGCCATCTTGTTTCACCGCCGCTTCGCGCTCGCTCCGTTCCCTCACATCCCCGCCCCCTCCCGCTCGTTTCGGTGGGAAGCGCCCGAGCTGCGGCTAAACCACTGGCATTCTCCGGTGCAGCCGAAGCGCAACGGGAGCCACGGACTCGGAGCTGGACGGTGAGTTAAAGTAGGGCGAAGGAAGCTCCGAGGTGGAGTGGCGGTTGGACTTATCTTTCCCTTCCCCCTTCTCCCGTCGCCGCCATTCACCCTGCCCGTCCTTCTGATTGGTTGGAATGGCCCTCCGCTGTCATTCCTGATTGGCCGCCGGCGGGGTAGACAAATGGGCGGAACTGTCGGTAGGCCATTGGGTAAAAGATTGCGGACGGACCGTGGAGAAAGCAGCGTGCAACGGAAAGAGTCTTTTTCTCCGCCCCTCTATCCAAGCCTCGAGGCGGACATCGGAAAGGGCGGGGCTTGTGACCATGGGTAACTTTCCATAGAGGAGAGCAGAGGGGCCGGCAAGGTTCAATCGGAGGCGGGGCTTAAATGGAAGGAACCTGAATTTCTCCTGGATTCTAAACAGCCAAGAAAAAGTCAGAATTCTGGCTGGGCTCCGACCATACCCCGAGCCGTTAATCTATGCTTGTACGGGTATTGCATGAGTCCTAGTGATGTGGTTCATTCAGTAAACCATGATTCATTTAATCATGGTAAGTTTTTCGAACAAACTCGGTGCCTGGGTCCTCTTTAAGGAGGCAAAGTGGGTTTCATCTCTTGGAATTTCATGACTCTCAGGAAGATCTGGTGTTGATGATCGAAACTCTTATTGATCTCTGGCTCTGGACAGCCTCTTACTTCCCATGGCTATGATTGGGATTAGAAGAAGGGTATATAGAATGCAAAAGAAAAGAAAAATATTTAAACCTCTATGTTTCATTACTTCAATTTCTATAGTTACATTCTGATTTTTGAAGTATCATAGTTTATATCATGTTTTCCTTTAGACAGGAAAGTCAGTTTTTAAAAGTTAGGCTTTGAGCCAGTCACACTGAGCCCAACCTGCTATTCACCCCGTACTATTGTGGGGAAAATAAGAGACACAAGTATTAATTAGTTGCCTTGAGTTATACAAAATAAAGGTGAAGTGTGAATCTAAAAATAAGTATTTTAACAGAAAAAAAGTGAGCACTTTGGATTCAGAAACAAATTTGAATATGCTTTATATATGACCTTAAGTCTGGGGCAGCTAACTTTGCAGGTGTTATATTCTAGCTTTTAAACACTTCTAAATATGTAATTCAGGAAATTTACCAGGGCCACTTCATAACCCTAAGTCAATAATTTATGTTCTGTGCTGAAGAAAGTAATGCTTCTAATAGATAATGCACATAGTTCAGTTAGTTGGGAACTTTCAAGGTGTTCCAAAATTCTAGATCCTTTTGTCTTGGAAAGTGATAGCCTCCCATCCTTCACTTCATCAGATGCGAGGAATGGCTTGAGGTGTGGGGTTTAATTTCATTTGGGGAGGTGAGGGAGAGAAGAGTAGAGGAGAAGACATTGCAGTTACATAGATGCATCTCATGAGAACTTATTTTTTTAATTAAATATTTAAATTTAATGGACTCTAGGCAATATACAAAATGAAGACAGAAAAACAGTTAATATTGACTCATGCAGCCCAGACAAAAATAATGTAAGACAGCAAAAACAATAAAAGAAAATGGGCCATTTATTAAATAATATCAACTCTGCCCAGCAGCCAGTTCAGCTCATGTAGCAGTGGCGATACTTAACTTCCTCTTTGCTTTTTTAAACAGATGTTTACTAATTACAATTAAAGCTATATGAGATTTATTTCCAATTAAATATACATTGAGTTGTATTCTAATTCAACCCCCCCCCCCTTCTCTGCTTTCATGTCTATGTGAGTGTGTCATCTCCAGGCAGGTTCTTTCCCTTTAGTGTGTGTCCCCCCCCCTCCCCATTTCATTCCTGCCTCTTTCCATAAGCAGTTCTCCTGATTTCTTCCAGTTCTCCATTCTTCTCTAGAGGTAAGGTTACATCTTGGTTGTAGACCAATTACTTGCTTGATACCTGTCTTGTTTTGCATCAAAACAGAACAGTTTATTGGGATGGGGAAAAGACTGTGGATGTTCCTGTAGTTAATGGTGTCTTAGGACATAACACCTTTTTGAAGCATGTATATGTCCAGTAAGCTTTGTGTACACAGAAAGCTTTATTTTTATACTGTTGTCCAGAGCAATAGCAAGAGTTTTGCCCGTAATTTTAAAGCAAGGTGTGTGACTCATGGCAATTTTAAAATAGAAATAGATTGGACTTCCAGAAATCTCCAGCTAGCACACCACAGCTATCTAGAGAATTCTGGGAGCTGAATTCCACCTATTTTAAAACTGTCAAGGTTGAAAAACTTTTTAAAACCCTATCTTAGCCTGGTCATATCATTTTCAAAGTTCATTCTGTTTTCCCTATGACCATTATCAGTATACAATCTCTCAAAGTGTTATGAGCCTTAAATACATGTAAACATTACAGTTATGTAGAGAAGTCAGCACCATGGTTATCTGAATAAGCTAGTGTGATGGGCTACAGTAATACTTTCACAAGGATTTTTTTCGGTTAATGAGTGTTTTACGTCAGTCATTTTTGCAAGTTTTAAAAATCTAGTTCACTTAAAAATAGATATGTAGGCAATTAGATATGTAGGTTCAGTGTATCTTCATTTATTCCATTGTTCACTAAGAATTAGTGAATTGGACTTTTTATTGAAATATTATTACTGTCCAAATGTTTGGCTGTTGTATGTCAAACTCATTTCAACCTTTTTCTTTTCTCTTTGCTATTGGAGAATTTAAAATGCTCTTTACATAAAATATAATAAATCACTTAATATCTCTCAAGACTTTAAAAGTAGGAGGTGTAAAGATCGTCTTAAAAACTTAAGCAGTTTCAAGAGAAAGCATATGTCCAGACACTAAGCATCACAAAAATTACAGCTAAGTGCTGATTCTGGCAAAAAAGTCCAGAAAATATGCAGGTATATGCATAATTTTGTATTTACTGTATTTATTTTGTCATGTTTATGTAGTGTATATTGGAGAAGGAGACCCTTTGAGAGCTATATGCAACAAATTTTCATTTTAATGTATGTTGATTAATGTACATTCAAAGTGACAATCAAGTTATTCAAAGTCTAAAAGTGGGACTAGATAATGGCAGATGAGGTAGACCCATTTAGCTGGAAAAGTGGGGATACTGTTAACATCAGGAAGACAAGGAATGTATTCATATAATCTGCATAGGTCACTTTTGCATGACTTATGGGTGACTTATCTTCCGAGTGGATAAAAATCTATTCTTTTTTATTTTTAAAAAAATTTAAAAATGGATTTTTTTATTTAAATCAGTTTTTTTTTATTTTTATCAATTTATTTTAATAAAATGCTTTTGGAGTAAAAATCTATTTAAAGATAGTTTACTATTTAAGATACATGAGTTTATTCAGCATGAAATGGAGCTTAGTTATGCAGCATGAGGCTGTATATTCTGCAATATTGGGACTGTTGGTGGGTCAACAGCAGGTCAGAGGAGCTGCTGCTGGACAGAGATGACAGTTGCTCTTAAAAAATTATGTAAATCAAGCCTCATGATTTAAATCGACTTGATTTAAATCAAACCCATCCTGCTTATCTTCTAGTGCTAGATAATTGCAGTATCTCATAGCTACTTGTCAGAGGTAAGTAACCTGACCCCAACCTTTTTTACAGTAGCTGGTTTACTGTCATTTCTCTTTAAAGAATTATTAAATACACATGCAATTGAGCCCAAATCAAGCTGAAGTCACCATGGGTGCTGGAGAAAGTCTTGAATTTTCCAGACCTTCCAAGTCTGCAACACAGTTGTTTGTATTGTTTATTTTCACAATAAACTTTTGATCTAAAGGTGGGGGGAAATGACCTTTCTCCTGAGTTGAAATGATTTGAGTTTCAGAAGACTTCTTATAGAAACGTGGTCACATTTATGATATGACAAGAGAATCTTCAGCTACTTATTTGAAAGCATTGCTTGGACTAGATGTAAATCCGTGTTTTTGAAACCTGGCAACTTTCTGATGTATGGAATTCTGGGAATTGAAGTCCACACAATCTGAAGTTGCCAAGTTTGAGAAATGCTGAAAGAATTAGGTTTCCCCCCCTTTAAATATTCACACAAATGAAAAAATATGTCATCGTCACCCACTTTTGTGAACTATTTTCTTATAGTTGTTCTTCCTTTAAGCCTGGGATTCTCTATTTCCTAGTAACCTTTTACTATTGAAGTGCAGGAAAGTAGTTTTGCTCTTCTCGAATGCTTCTTGGATTGCCTCTTCGTTCCTAGTTATGGAACTTTTCCATAATTTAAGATGACATATTTGTTTGCTGCCCTTTTTATGAACGTTACAGATGCCTTTTCAATCTTCTATTTAGGTTTAGTTATGATTTAGCTGACTTTACAAAATATTTTCTTCACTAACTTAGAACTTTATTTTTAAGGTGAATCTAACAAAGTGATTTAAATCTAGAACAGCCTCTCTTGACTTCTTGCTAATCTGGGATACTCGGAGTTGTAGTTCAATACTCCTGGAGTTGCAAAGTTAGAAAAGACTTTGCCCAATGCAGTTTCTACATTATACCAACTGATATATTAAGGATACTTTTTTAAAAAAATGCAGGTGCATTTTAAAACAAAGATTAATATAAATCATCTGACTTTTCTGATGTGTCTTGATTTTAAATTAGACCCTTGGGGATCCTACCTCATACATACATCTATAATCTCAGGGCATTTTGTGTATGAAATGTATGCATGTTTTGTTTATATTCTGAATGGTTGGAATGAGTTTGCAATTTTGAGGTTAGCACCCAAGCAAGAAATTCTGCATTTGGCAACACATTTAAAAAAACCCTTTTTTCCCCTCTTGTAAAGGAAAAGCCTCCGTTTCGGCCTCTTTGCTGTGCCTCTCCTCTATCCTTTCTGTTTCTCTCCACTAGTCCTGCCCCCCTTCCCTCTTCTTTCATTCCAACGGCCATCCCTTGTTTTAACACTGCCTTGCCATGGAAACACAACTGCCCTGGCTTGCAGTTTAGGTAACACAGAGATGGGGTTGAGGGAAGGAGTCGCCTTCCTTCAAGAAATCGGCTGGGCCGGTAAACCGCTGAGCCAGGATGAGAACCGGGGCGGGAATCCCAGGAGCGGCCAAAGGACCACTTTAAAGGAGGGGGGCGGGGAGGGAAAGGTAAACGGAGCCTTTCCACGCATATCCCCCCGCCCGCATTCCCCATTATTCGTGAGGGCGAAGCGAGGGTCTAAAAATTAAACCTCGGGACTCCCAAGGCTCCTCCCGCCTCGATTCCTTGCTCCCGAGGAAAGCAGCGTTTCTCAGCGTCTTCTCGCTGCTTTTTGATAAAAGCCAACGCTGCCTTTTCACGGTCAGTCCCCGGGTCCCATCGCGAGGCTCCGGCCCCTCCCCGCCCCCCCCGAAAATCACCCCGGCTCCCCTTTTGCTCTATTGTGACCCTGGAGCGTCTCCGCGAGATCCGCCTTTTACATAAGTTGCTCCTGGCTTGAAGTCTCTGCGTCTGACCCCTGTTCTGCCTTCTCAAGGTAACTTGTAAAACAGGAAGTGTACAAAGGAGGGTTTAGTGACGAGCGGAGCAGCCAATCCGGGCGCGGGGAACCTCCGCGAGGAAGGCGCTTGGCCAACGAGGGGCCGGCCGAGGGGAGGTTCGGTGTCCGGGAGCAAGCTAGATTGAATGCCTTTCACCGTTAAAGTGGAAGGAGGCTGCACCGTGTCTCATTGGAGTCTCTGGGAGTTTTGCACTGAGGCAGGGGTCAGCTGAAAGACAAAGAAAAATGGCGAATAGTTTGGGAGGGCAGCTGCTCAGTTTTGTACCACAGTGGACACTCCAGAGAGCTTGGCCTGCATCTTCTGCTGCCTTTGTTTCCTCTTCCTCCACGTCTCTCTTCCTCTCTCTTTTGTGTGTGTGGAGAAGGACTAGCAATGGCTAAATTAGCTCTGTCAGAGGAGGCATAATTAGCTGCCTGTAAAATTAACGCTATCCCTGGTAAGTTTTTTTTTTTTTGCATCGCTTTTGTTTTGCTTTCTTAATGTAGCAATACCCGGAGTAGTCATGAAATCCCAAAGTGCAGATAAGTTGAAACTGTCTCAGAAAATGGCCCCTTACTTCGCAAGCTTAAGGAAGCACCTATTTTACCTTGCTGTCCTTGGCTTAAACCCAGTCTCTCTCTCTCTCTCTCTCTCTCTCTCTCTCTCTCTCTCTCTGTCTTTCCTATTTTAATAGCTGTGAAAACTAAGAGAAATTTGTACAGAGATGCATAGTTTTTTTGGGGGGGGGGGAGGGTGTTGTAAAAAGCTGGAACTCTTCTCCCATCCACTTTCCTGTCATTTGTCCTTTTTTTTGGAAATGCTTTTGTGGAAGGCTAAAAAAATGTAAGCAGAGAGAGTTATTCAGCTTCCCTTTGGATTTTAGGAAAAAGGACATCGGCAACAAGCGTGGGGGGGTGTCGAGGTGTCAGATCAGGATGTTCCATTTCAATACAAAGAATTTGGAGTGATTGGCACATCTGAATTAAATGCCACCTATTTGCAACTACTTGTATGTTGACATCTGTTTCATCTGTCATTCCTTTTTCCTCCTTGTCTCCACCCACATCCCAATATTGTGTAGCTTGACTAATGAGGCTGCAGGATTGAAAGGGTGCTTTCTTAAAATGACACATGTTTTAAGCAGCATGAGTCATAACAATACCTTACCTATCATAAAGCTAATTTCCCAGTATAGTCTTTGGAACTTTGTAATATATTTACAAGGGAAGAAAAGTTTGTGTGGGATAGCTGAAGGGGGATAGCTTCTCTTCTCCTAACTTGCTCTGTCTTTTCATAAGTATAAGGATACTTTGGGTTTTTTAAAAGTAAGTGATGAAGGTCACTGGAATGTTCCTGATGTTGAGATATCTCATCCTTTAATAGATTAAGGTGCATAAGTGTATTCTGGAATCCTTTTATAGCAAAGGGCTTACCTTTGTGTTTGCCTTAAGTAAAGAATTACACCTGAGTTCTTTACATTTTCCTCCTTCCCTTTCATCTGAGTGGAATAGTGTTGCAGTAAAAGTTGCTGAAGCAAGGCCTGCCTCTGTGCAAGCAAGAGTGACCTTGAAGCACAGCTTCTCTGGGTTTTAACTGTTGAAGGATGAAGTTTGTTTATGCTGTTTAGAGCTGGTGAAAAGAATCAGTTGGAAGGAAGAAACTGGGTTACTAGTACCTGAGAAAATCACTATGAATGACATGAACATCTTAAACTAAAGCCATTGTAATGAAGAGATTTGAACTACCTATTCCCTCATGTCTTCTGTGCCCCACTATTATCCTTATTCTTAAAGGTTTCACGAGGGTAGAGTATTTTAACTCTTCAGAAATCCAGAAACATGACACATTTATGCCTTTCTCTCATCTATAACCATTTACTGGCCTTGAGCAATATTTTGAAAGTTCAGAATAGGTTATTTATTCAGAAGTGACCTTGGCACTCACCTGGCTTGCTGAAAGGAGCAGGAAGTAAGTTCATTTTCTTTCCTCCATCTGTTCTGCTTTGTGTCAGGCTGCTGGTCACTTCCTCTTTTTTCCTTTGCATTTTCAGGAAATAACTATTTTTGGAAGCAGTTTTACAAACAAATGTATATCTAATAGCATCTTTCAATAAACTACTGTGAGAGCTCTAATGGCATGTTCATTCAGTCCTCCCATTTGTCACTGAAGTTTTGGAAAGCAAAGTTATCTATTGTTCATAATATAAAAATGTAGTACATAGCCAGCTGAAGTTTTCCATGTGCATCTTTGAACTAATGGGAATTGTACAAAGTCATTGTTATTTCACTAGGTATTACATGGCTGAGTTTCCTTTTAGATTCTACTTCTCATGTAGTTTGATTACACTTAGAAGCTTATTTTCTTTTTACCTTTTGCAAAGGATAGTTTTAGATTTGATACGATTCATAGACTCCCATTGTGACCCATACTTTTCCTCATGTAAGCAGGTAAACCACCAGATTTATGAAAAAGTAGATTAACTTATGTGTAAAGACAAAATACTTAATGTATACTAATGTATGATCCATACTTTAGCCATAGTACTTGGCTTCATAAAATGTGCTAATGTACAAACCCATCATGCCCTTGTGCAATATGTGAAACCTGCCCACAGTTTATAAGACCTGGTTGCTTCTATGCCTTTGGTCTAGGTTTTAAAAATAATGTTTATTCTATTTTCTCTGTCACCATTTCTAGGCATCTATATTAGTTTCTGTCAAATAGCTTGGTTTTATTAGCAACTTTTAGATATTTTATTATGGGTGTTATTAGTAATGGCAAAAAAGCTGGCTTGCAATACAATTTTGCTGAATTTTTTTTGTCTCTCACCTCAGCAACAATTTTTGATAACCACAGAGGTCCTAAACTATGACTTCCATTTTTCCGAACAAAGATCCATTATTTTTGCTTTCATTTTTTAATCTGTTCAGCATTCTAATTAACATCTTACATGTGTGCTTACGTGTTGACACATTTGCATCGGCCTTGTGTAGCAGTAAGTTTTGGGTTGTTTTCATATATTATTGTTGTGCCTGTTGAATTATTTCATTTGGTTCCCTCAATTAGTAACTAACTTAAATGCTGTGGTTTGTTAACCATGGTTATGATTTAGTATCTGTGAACACAACCATGATATTGGTTTGTCATAATTATGTTAAGCTCTCTTTTTTTTCTTGGTATTTTAATACATGATCTCAGCTACCACTTTTGTTGGTAAATTGAGGTTTATGGGTTAGTATTATATGAATCAGCTGCTTGTAATTTGTTTTAAGAAACATAAGTAAAGCTATGGTTTAATGTACTGTGTAAAACCAGTGACTGTTCTTCAGAATCTCAGATGCTTTCCCTACAGCTTAAATGTTTTTGTACCTTTTTATGGGACATTTATTTTACAAATAAATGAACAATCAAGATGGCTAGCTCAAATTTATGATCTGGAAATGAAAGCAGACTATTGCATACTATATAATATGTAACATAAGGCTCAGAATATACAAATCTACCAATGTGTTGTGTTTTTCTTAAACTCTTATTTGAGCAAGATTTTAACCAAAAGTATTTGCAAATTTAGGTATTAGGAGTCAAATTGTTAATATATATCACCTGATGGTTAAAAAAGATTTGTCCCACAAATATGTATATATATATATATGTATGTATGGAACCGTATGTTCTGTTAAGCCATTGTTTAGCATAATGTGTGAATCCAGTTATTGTTGTTTGAATAACACAATTTATGCCATAAGACATATAAACTTTTCTATAGTAGCTTAGTTAACGCTGATTGAAACAAGCCTAGGCTTTTAAAGTAGTTCATGCTAATTAAAAATACATACTTTCCACTATCTTTAAAGAATGTGGCTTATTAGATAACAGTACAAATAATGCTTAACAAGATATTAAAAGCTGAGAAAATGCACAATTGTTGAGGGTGGTGCTTGAAGCCTGTCCAATGCCATAGTTGTTGCAGAAACCCAAATTTTAAGCATCGAAAATGAATTATTTCGTATGTTCCTTAAAGTTCTGAGGAGCCCACAATTGTTTGCCTTTAAATGGGTAAAAAGTGCTCTTCGTGTTGATTCAATTTTTTCATGTTCTTTTTTGTACTTCTCATAAAGCAATCTATTTTTTGAATATGACTTCAAAATCATTATGATTTATGATCTATAACCTATCACTTTGCTCTTTGTGCATAAGAGCTTATGCACTGGAGACAACTCCTTGTGTGTCCAATCACACTTGGCCAATAAAGAATAAAGAATTATATGGTTCTTGATAGAGAACTAGGATGGTGTTACAAAACGTATACGGCTTGACTTCCTAATATTTCTGTGAACTGTCTCTTCTTTGACTGGCATACAGTAAAAAAGATATATTATAACTGGATTATTGTAAGCCACCAGAGTCGCTTTTGATGAGATGTGCAGCTATATAAATTTGATCGATACATAAATAAGGAAAGAGTTCAGGGATGGTAACTTTGCCCTTGGAAATAGTATAAATTAACTGCCTAGTTAATAACTCAAGAATGTGATGAAGGCAAAATGGCATTCTATGGCAATGATCTTATTTCACAAGCTTGCTGTATTTTGTATATCCACTAAATTATTTTGTCCAGAAGTCTGTGAGAAAACTCAGAAGGGAGAGGGCAAAAAATAAATAAATTATATATTGTGCTGGATTTCTTCCTGTTCACTGTTCACTGCAACATTCCCTCTCACTTGTGTGTAGAATTATGATACCCTAGCAGCGCATTTTCATGGTGTTCAATTTGGGAAGGTAGATATGAAAAGTTTTTATCCTCTTTTCAGTCAACAATCTTTGTGAACTCTGATTACACCTTAATATATGATGTTTATAAGTGTCCCTCCCGTTCCCAGGATCCCTCGCAATTGTAATTTAGTCTATGTTTAAGTTTACAGTGTGTCAGAATTATATCCCTTTAATTGATATTGCAATTACCGGCTGGGTGACTTTGGGCCAGTCACTCATTGTCAGCCCAAGTCACCAATCACCAGGACGATTGTTGGGAAAATTAGAGGATGAAGGAGTATTAGGTATGTTTGTTTCCTTGTGTTATTTATAAAAACAACAAAAGCAGGATAAAAAAATAATATTCAGAGCTTTTGCAATAGAATCTGAAAAAGTGTGATCTGTATTACACTATCTCTGTCTTCTTGAACCTGCCTTTAATACAGGTAGTCCTCGACTTTCAACAGGTCATTTAGTGACATGTTCAAAGTTACAAGGCACTGGAAAATGTGACTGGTGACCATTTTTCACAGTTATGACCTTTGCAACATCCCTGTGATCATCAAAATTCAAATGCTTGGTAGCTGGTTCATATTTGTGACTATTGTTGTGTCCCAAGGTCATGTGATCACCTTTTACAGCCTTCTAACAAGCAAAGTCAATGAGGAAGCCAGATTCACTTAACAACTAGATTACTAACTTATCAACTGCAGTGATTCACTTAACAACTGTGGCAAGAAAGGTCATAAAAATGGGGCAAAACTCACTTAACAAATGTCTCACTTAACAGAAATGTTGGGCTCAATGGTGGTCATAAGTTGAGGACTACCTTTAATGACTCTGAAGTACAACGGTAACATTGACTTCTTTTTCTACACTTATTCTGCACTTGGAAAGTGCCTTGCTCACTAAGGAAAACTTAGGAAAATTTAATGTAACAAGGCGATAGCTTTAACAAAATAAGTCAAAGTAAATGTTTAACTTTTAAAGTACCATTTTTAAATATGCCCTTGAACTGCTCGGTTTTAAAGGCAAGCACAATAATTGATGGAAATAGCAATGCCAGTATGTCTTATTCCTCTCTTAATACATTACTTTTTAAAACTAGCAAGTGAAGCATTTTCCAAATAGCTGGCAATTGAGGTGGGCCATGAAGGAAAGGTCATTTCTTCTTTGGCATGCAGCTCTCCACTTTTCTTCTGGATCATGGTTGCTTGCTGGTTGCCTGTCTGGTCTATAGCTTTATTGTTCAGCTGTACCTTGAAAAAAACTTTGTAGTGGGAAAGTGTTGTGTAGTACTCTGATATTAAGTTTTGTGCAGCAGGGTTTATGCAGTATAAAGTTTAATTTTGTGTGATACAAATCCATTGCGCTCATTCCACCTCAATTAAAATACATAAATTGTGAACACTTAGTGAAAATAAGCTGTCAAAAAAGAGACTTTCTCATAAGCTACAGAAGGGTTTATTCAATATTATTTAATAATTCTGATACTGAGCTGACAACTGGGGAAACGTGAAAATTCTTGTTGACCAGCATTGTCAAATGCTGGAAGGTACTTACCCATCATATATTTTACTAAAGACATATGTGGCAGGGCTTGATAGAGGTAATTTAAATCAGCAACAGGTATTATTTCAGCTAAACTCTACAACAAACAAGTAAAGGTTCTGAGATTAAAAATAGATGTGCCGAGAATAGAGTCGATTAGTAGACCTTCTCATAGGTACCCACATTCTTGATTTGCTTCATTAATAGGTTGTGCCTATCAGAGTTTATTCTGGCTCTTGTTCTTAACATAGATTCTTCCCAAGCAGGTTCTCCAACTTCTCCATGCAACCATGAGAACTGAGATAATTTAATCTTCTGGTTGCTCAGAAACAAAGTTTTGTGGAGGAAAGCATGTATTAGTAAGATGACAGATAAGGTGGTGGATGGTCTTTCAATTACAGGTAGTCCTTATTTAGTAACTGCATCATTCACAATTAATGATGCTAATGAAAAATGACCAGTCCTTGTATTTACATCCTTTGTAGGTCTGCAAAAGAAAGGTGAAGTAAGCATAGTAATTGTTTCAGTTAGTTGCATTGCCAACCCCAATTGTGGGTAGTAAATGAGGACTAAACCATATTTTTATGTCAATAGCCAGTCTTGTGCCATAGTATGGACATAAACTTTTGTTAAAGTGAACAGGTGTATAACCAGACCTTCAAGCACATCAATATATCTCCTTAGACATGGAAACCAGCTGGGTAACTTAGGACCAGTCACTCTCTCTCAGCCCAACCCACCTCGCAAGGTTATTGCTGTGGGGAAAATAGGAGATTTTTTATATATCCCTTTCTCAGGTTTTTTGTAAGGAAAAGAAACCAGATATGGGTTGTTTTTATGGTTGCAATGTGTAACACTTGCATTGATGTTAGTTTCTTTAACAATGTTTGTTGACATCCTCTTTTATAGGATCACATGCCATGTAATTGATTAACAGCATTTAATAATTCTGTATTTCTATTTCTTAATGAATAGTTGTTAAAAAGGAAGATAACATTAGAATTGGTGGATTGGAATAAACCTTGAAGAAAACCAATCCTTGGGATATATGTATGTTCAGACTTTATCTTGAATTATTTCTGATTCTTCCTTTTTTCCCCTCTTATCGATTGGGGGAATTAATGACAGAAGCTGATCCAAGAAAAGCAGACATAAAATAACATATTTTTGAAATAACTTCTGAAAATACACAGCTTTCTCTTTCAATATTGTATTGGAAGATACTTTATTTTACCTTATTTCTATATTTCTACATTCTATATTTCTATTTTCAAGATAAATTGGGGAGTATTAAAATTATCCCTGTAAACCAACAGAGATTTTTAAAATGACAAAAATGCTTACTTTTTTAAAAATAGAAAAACTGAATAAGAGGCAAACATAAAGGCAGTCTGGTCAGGTAATTATAGTTATAATGCCTGAGTGAACAGGAATTTCAATTGTTTTTGTATTGTAGGGAGTAGCCTAGCTTCCATTTTGAGAAAAGATTCTATAATCAGATGGTTTTTACTTAGAAGTTCCACAATACATAACAACTATAGAACAGTGAATTCTCATACACGCTGCTAAGAGTGTCCAGGAAATGGGTATGACTCGCCATCAGATGGGTATGTTGCCATCAGACAGAGTGTAACTGAGGGGTTTCAGCAACTCCTTTGCCCTCAAGGGGGTCAGTCCTTGTCTTCCTTGCCCCAAGGAGTGTCTCCTTCTTTCAGTGTTCCCTAGCCATCGGCCAGCTCATTCTGATTGGGGGGAGGAGGAGGAAGAAGATTATACTAACCCTTCTGATCACAGTCACTACTCTCACTCTGAGGAGGAGGAGGAGGAGGAGGGTGAGATTGTTGATTGCAATATGTCTGTGGAGGAAGAATTTAGAGCTGATCAGCCTTCCTCTACTGGGGTTTTCAAAACTTCCCTTTTCAAACCTTTCTTACACAAAGCCTTGGTTACGGCACAATTGATACCTGAGAAAGTGGCCCCAGAGCCTCAGACGGCCCCATCAGGCCACAATTATTTTCTGTTCACAAAACCAGTGATCCACACTGAGATTCTCCCTTCTCCCACCATATTCCTGGATCTGGTTAGGGAACAGGGTATCTCCCCAGGAGCGGGACCACGGCCTTCATCGCATGATAGGCGATTTTACAATGTGGGACTGGCCTGGCCAATGCCCTCATTGTCCCCATGGTAGATGCTCCGGTGGTAGCCTCTTTCTCCTCATTGGGCACACCCACTGAGCCTGAGGATGTGCTTAAGGCAGAGGATAGGAGGTCTGAACAAACCCTCAGATGCACCCACCAGGCTGCAGCATGGGCTATCAGGGCATCTATGGCTGCCTCGTTTTTCACAAAGTCCTCATTGCGCTGGCTTCAACAGCTTCAAGAAAGACTCCCGGCCACTGATTCCAGGGCTCACCAGGATCTTAACAAAATAATTGCAGCTGTGGAATTTACGGCTGATGCGACCTTGGACTCAGCCAAATTCACCGCCAGGGCAATGGTTTCCTCGGTGGCCACCAGGCAACTCGTTTGGTTACAGAACTGGCAGTCGGATGCAAGGCACAAATGGAAGTTGGCATCGGCCCCCTGCTTGGGGGATAAACTGTTCAGGGAGGCTCTGGAGCCTACTTGGTCGAAACCAAGGACAAGAGAAAAGTTCTCTCTACAGCAGAGAAGAGGTCGGAATATCGTCCCAGTCCGTACTGTCGACCAGCCACATTCAGATCTGAATCCGCATCGTGATTCTCTAGAGGCCAGAGATTGTTCCCTCAATGCGAAGACCAACGTCCTGAGGCTTCAGGCAGGCAACAACAGGCCTTGGGTAAAGGGCCCTTTCGAGGGGGAGATCATTTGTTCTGTCGCTCGAAGTAAAGAGGCGGTTGACCCCCTCCCCATTGGAGGCCATTTGGCTTTTTTCATCTCTTGATGAGAGGAGTCAACTTCAGACGCCTGGGTACTGGAAACAGTACAGTACGCAGGTTTGGCCTGAGGCTTGAGTTTATATCTCCACCCCCATGATTTTTTGTTCAATGCCCTATGTCAAAGGACAGATCTTGACGGGACCTCGTGGAGTCGGCCATTCAACACCTGGTCGAAATTAGGGCCATTGAGTTGGTTCCGATGGAACAATGAGGACTGGGTTTCCACTCTCGACTCTTCATCATCCCGAAGGCTTCGGAGAGGTGGAGGGCCATCCTCGACCTTAAACGGCTAAACAGGCTTATTCTGTACAGACGCTTTAAAATGCAAACTCTGCATTCCATTTTAGGGAGTCTATGAGAGGGCAACCTCCTTTCCTCCATTGATCTCATGGAGGCTTACCTCCACACACCTATTTGGCCTCATCACTGCCAGTTTCTCCGTTTCTGTTACCAGAATGTCCAGTTCCAGTACTTGGCCCTTCCATTTGGTCTTTCATCGGCGCCCAAGGTCTTCACAAAGTTGTTGGCAGCTCTGGCGTTGTCGCTGAGGGCTATTCCGGTGAGGGTCCAGTGCTATCTGCACGATATCCTGATTCAGTTGCAGTCCATCAGTTCGGCCCATCAAGATCTTCGCGTCACGGTACAGTGCCTGCGAAACCATGGGTTCTCGATCAACCTCAAGAAATGCCACCTCTCCCCTACGACCAGGCTGCAGCATCTCGGAGCGATCATCAATACTTCCCACTACCAAGTTTTCCTCTCCCCAGAATGTGAGGAGAGCCTCATCGCCCTTAGTATCCAGATCAGAGGACAACGCACCATTCCACTGTCTCTCCTATCTCAGCTCCCAGGGAAGATAATCTCCTGCATTGACATTGTCCTGTGGGCCTGCCTTCATGCACGAGCACTTCAGTGGTTCCGGCTGCCATTCCAAAGGGCAGGCACCAGCCACTCATCAATCAGAGTGGAGGTTCTACCTCAGGTTCTTCATTCCTTCAGGTGGTGGCAGTCCCAGGCAGTAGGGTGGGGCCTTCCCTTCAGGGAACCAAACAGGGTCCTGCTCACCATGAATGCCAGCCTCCAGGGCTGGGAAGCCCATCTAGAGGGCAAGATAGCTCAAGGCAGCTGGTCCTAGGGAGACAGGACTTGCCCCAACAATTGGCTCGAAATCAGGGCCATTTTCTTGGCCCTGAAGCATTATTGACACAGGGTGATGGGTTGCCATGTCCTAGTCATGATAGAAAATATGGCCACAAAGGCTCATGTCAACAGACGGGGGCACTAGGTCCAGGGCTCTCGTGAGGGAGGCGGAACGCCTGGGGAGATGGGCAGAGAAGCATCTGCTTTCCCTCAAGGCAGATCACATATCGGGGGTCGACAGTGTCCAGGCTGGCTGGTTGAGTTGGTCCCGGGTCGACCATTTGGAATGGAGCCTCCACCTTTCACTGTTTCTGACATTGTCCCACAGGTTCGGCTCCCTGGCAGTGGACCTATTCGCCATTCCCTCAACGCTCAGGTAAGCAGATTCTTCACCAGGTTTTCAACCCAGGGAATGGAGGGGACCAACGCGCTTCGGAGTTGTTGGCCTCCAGGTCTCCTTTACACCTTTCCCCCTCTTCCACTCATTCCAGCTGTAATCCGGAAGTTGTTGGAGGAACTGGCGGAGCTAATTCTCCTGGCCCCCCATTGGCCCAGGACACCTTGATTTGCAGATCTGGTGAATCTGTCTGTGGCCCAGCCATGGAGGATCCCGGACAACAGGATCTCTCTGCATCAGGGGGCCTTGATCCACCTGGATCCTTCGCCTAAAAGATGGCGAGCAGCTAAGGCTGATTGGTTTTATAGTGGCAAACCCAGCTCTATGACATCAGTAGGAGGAGTCATACCCATTTCCTGGACACTCTTGCAGCATGTATAGAAAGGGCATTCTCAGGTAATTCTACCAACGCCCATTTCAGCCTGGAAAATAAGTTAAAGATTTTCTGTATATGTTGTGCCAGTTTATCTGATACTCTCTTTACATTCAAAATCATCTTGTTGTATATTATTATTATATCTACATTCTGCATCTATTTAATTGAACAATCTTTAATGTGTTCTATTTTTGAGTTACATTTTAGCAATAGTTTATAGATAAGGCTCAACAAATGCTCCAAGTTTCATGTTAGGGTACAAGATTTCTTGTCAGTTAGAACAATTAATTAAGCAGTGCCTCCAGTATTTGCGAATTCTCCAACCATGGAGGTTTTTAAGAAGAGATTGGATAACCATTTGTCTGAAATGGTATAAGATTCCCGCCTGAGCAGGGGGTTAGACTAGAAGACCTCCAAGATTCTGTCCTATCCTATCCTATCCTATCCTATCCTATCCTATCCTATCCTATCCTCAAATTCAGTTAGATGTGTTAAGTATTCTCCTTTATATCTGCAGTTCTTTAACTACTGCAATAATCATTTGAAGTTATTTAAGCCACTCAGGAGATGCGACCATTATGAAATAAAAATCTGGAAAAGGGACATTTTAAATCAAGTATTGCTGTTTAAACTTTGAAGTGTGTCAAAATGGAAGATTTTTTTTTTTTTGAATGATTACAAATACTGTCTGATTTTGCAGAGTTATCATCTGAGCATTTTAGACAAGGTTTGTCCCTGAAAATAGTTATGGCAACACTATATGAATTTGGGTGAATTATCATATTGCTTTCTCTCCAGTTATCCTAATGGTTTTCTTAGTAATGATATCATATTTTGATATTGTTCTGTAAATGTTATTTTTTTTACATTGTGCAGAAAAAATATTAGAGTACTTCAGAATAAAGTATTTAAATTAAAGGAAGATATGATGTGAAAAATCATCAGGCAAAAATCAGAGCATGAGTGAGACTTTCAAAACTTTTAAGGACTCAGAAGGCTGTACTGTGTAGGTAGTCTTCAACTTCAGTTATTCGTTTAGTGACCATTCAAAGTTACAATGGCTCTGAAATAATATTTCACGCTTAAAACCTGTGGCAGCATCCCCACGATCATGTTTCAAAATTTTTTGGATGTTTTGCAGCCAACATGTATTAATGATGGTTGCTGTGCCCTGGGATCATGTGATCACCTTTTGTGACCTTCTGACAAGCAAAGTCAATGGAGAAGCCAGATTCATTTAACCGTCCTTAACAGCTGCAGTGATTCACTTAACAATTGTGGCAAGACATGCTGTAAAATGGGGCAAAAGTTAACAGTTGTCTTGCTTAGCAATGGAAATTTGGACTCACTTGTGATCATAAATCAGCTACTATTTATACTGTATGCATATTTTTTTCTGATTGTAATGGCTTAAGAACTTGCTTTAAGGTATGCCTACTAAGACGTGTGGCCTTTAGCTGCACTACTCCTTGGATAGAAGACTAATGACTAAACCAGAAACAAACTCTTTCCCAAAACTTGTTTCTTACTTGAGCATACTTGGTAATCATAGGCTATTCTTTTAGAATCCTCCCCTACCACACCTATACAAATAATATAAAGTAGAGAATTTCCAGTGTTTGGGAGAAGTATCCTGTATGCTGAAGTAAGGAACTCTCTCATAGATAGCACCATCTCATAGTTTTCACTGTTAATGTGGCATGTAGCCTGTGGAAAAGCAATGACAATAGAGATAGGGAGCAATCTCTAGTCTTTCTGAATTGATGGCCGTATAGGTCTAAGTAATACAATTTTATTTATTTTTTCTTTCTATGTAAGCATAGTATTTGAATTAACTAGATAAAGGAGCAAACAAGGTTTGACAAAGGGCAAAATTGCTGTTAGTAATTGTAGCCTAATTTTGTCTTTTAAGGCAATTGCTTTGCTGCTTGGGAGGATAAAATTCTATGTTAGTAGCTAATATAGCAAGTTTAGTTATATAACCAACCCCTGCCAGGTCAAAGCAGATTTGATGGATAGGTTCGTGCTATATAAAATCCATATTGGACATCTTGACATAGGAAATAAGTTGGTACTCATTTCAGTGTGATGCTCTCAAACATTCTAAAGGTTAATACTGCGAATAGGCTCTAATGAAAAAATGTAAATCCCTTGGTGAATTTAACGGTGGAGTGCAGAAGAAGAAACTTTAAATTAGTGGATTTCCCCTGGCTTCATTAGAATCATTTCCAATTTAGCTTATGCTGATGAATCTGTGTGCAATTGCTATGAAACTTCAGCACATTACTGCAGATTCTGATGGTAGGGAGATATTCTCCTCCCTGCTGCATCGAGAGCCCAGGATGGGTTGACTCCTTCCTATGATGTCATTTAGCTGAGTCTGTAGTAAGATATAAAAGCCAGCCCCTGGAAGAGACCCCAGCTTTTGACTCAGCTCCTTTCAGTCAGTAGCTGTGTCTCTGAAAACTTCTGCTAGATAACACTCACCAGCGATCTTCAGTGCCGTTTTTCCTCGTTTCAAGCAGCCCCCAGGATCTGGGCAGCTGCTCTTCCAGGAGAGCAGGGCTTTCTCTCTCTCTCCTGCAAGGTTGGGAGCAGCGTTGCCAGAGCGCTGTTCAGGCAAGTTGGGCAGCGTCTGTAGACCTCCCCCACGCCTGCGGTTTGAGTGGTCGTAAAACGCGATCAGCAAACCGATAACAGCTTCAGCCAGCTGAGGTTCTGTAGATAGCACTCACCAGCGATCTTCAGTACCTTTTTTCCTCGCTTCAGCAGCTCCCAGGATCTGGGCAGCTGCTCTTCTAGGAGAGCAGGGCTCTCTCTCTCTCCTGCAGCGTTGGGAGCAGCGTTGCCAGAGTGCTGTTCAGGCAAGTTGGGCAGCGGCTGTAGACTTCCCCCACGCCTGCGGTTTGAGCGGTCATAAAAAGCGACCGGCAAACTGATACCAACGTCAGCCAGCTGATAGTGTGGCCAGAGGCTGCCCTTTCCTTTGCTGACTTCACTCGGGGCTCTTTATAGCCTAAGGAGAAATTCTTCGATCTCGGAGCCTGTTTCCCATAGTCAGCGGCCATCTTGGATTGAAGCCTTCCACCATGAGGTGAGTGGCCATTTTGTAAGCCCGGGGGCCAATTTATACCCTAAGGGGCTTAATACAAAAAATTTCCAAACAGTTTCTTTCCATAGTAAGAGCCTTTATTCTTCAAAGGGTCAGGCAGAGTCGTTTCCCCCCCCCCCCCAGTGGAACAGTCTCTTAAGCCAATAAGAGAAAAAGTTGTAGGCAACACACCCAATCAGTCCAGAGGGAGGTGGCTGTTAAAGTCAGAGCTAAGGCTCTAGCCCCTAAGAAGGCAACTCAGGCGGAGTTGAGGGCAGAAAAGCGCAGGCATGCAGCCCTAGAGAGGCAGTTCAACAGAACTATTCAACAGAAGGGAGTGCAACTACAGCATGTTTCAGGTGACCTGTGGGCATCAGCCAAGCCCTCCCAGGGGAGGAGAAGTTAGCTATGAGCCTTTCCATCTTCCATCCTGGTCTCCTGAGGCTTTTGCAGTACAATGATCCTCAGGATTTAAGCAGATCTGGCAGGCCTTATTTCCAACAGGCTTCTGGGCCCTATGCTCCTCCCCCTCCCTCCAGGCCTCGAACCTCTTCTCAATCTAGGCCTTAAGCCACCTTCACTCCCTCAGCAGCGGGCCTTCGGCCTTCTGCCCCTACCTTTGAGCATAGACCAGGGGATATCCAAGATGTTGTCTCTTTGGCCATTAGGCAGGGATTGGCTGAAGGCTTCAAGCAAATCCTTCGACCTCCAGAAAGGGTTCAGGCCCTTCTCCCTTCTCAATCTATAAGTTGCCTCATCACCCTGATTTACACAGGCCCCAGGACCTCAGGGTCCATTCTTCTCTACCAGAATGGGAGGAGGTTGATGAGGAGGGAAGGGCTTTACCATCTGAACACAGTTACTCGTTCAGAACGTGAAGAGGGTGAGACCTTTGACCAAAATCTTTCAGAGGAAGAGGACTCTCGCCCAGAGCAGACATCCTCTGCATTGGTCTTCAATCCTTCTCTCTTCAGGCCATTACTCAGCGTGGCCTTGGTCATTGCCAAGCTGTCGCCAGAGGAAGTGGCTCCTGAGCCACAAGGAATTCCCTCTAGCCAGGGAGACTCATTCTTCTCCAAGCCTGTAGTGCATGCAGGGGTTTTGCCTTCTCCCACTTTGTTCCTGGACATGGTCAAGGAACAGTGCGCTTCCCCTTCGGCAGGTCCTCGCCCATCTTCTCTGGATAAACGTTTCTACAACATCAGCACAGCCCTGGACAATTCCCTGGCAGTGCCTTCTGTTGACATTCCAGTTCTGGCCTCGTTCCCATTTTCTGGCACTCTCACGTGGGCATCCATACGGTGGCTGCACCAACTCCAGATTAGATTGCCTACATCTGACCTTCGGTCTCACCAAGGCCTTAATAAGATTATCGCAGCGGCGGAATTCACTGCAGATGCCATTCTCAATTCCACCAAATTTGCATCTAGGGCCATGGCATCTTCAGTAGCAGCAAGAAGACTGTTACGGCTCAGAAATTGGCAGGCGGAGTTATGCCGTAAATGAAAGCTGGTTTCAGTTCCCTTCGCGGGCAATAAGCTTTTTGGCAATGCTCTGGAACCTTATCTCATCGAAATCAGAGATAAACGTAAAATTCTCTCTTCCTCTGGGAAGAGAGCCGACTATCGGCCAGCTCCTTATACTGGTAAACAGCCCTTTTGGGAGGATGGGGGTCGTTCCTGCTGTCGCTCTAAGTAATCCCTCGTTCTCACCACCCATCAGAGGTCGCCTAGCCTTCTTTGCCTCCAAATGGGAGGAGTCAACGGCGGATGCCTGCATGCTCAGCACTATTAGGTCAGGATTACAATTGGACTTTCTAATGCACCCCCCCCCCCCAAATAAATAAATAAATAAATAAATAAATTTTGTTCTGTCCTGTCTCTCGGGACATTTCAAGGCAAGACCTCATGAATCGGGCCATTCAACTCCTTCTTGAAATCCAAGCTATTCAAACCTGTTCCCCCCTCTCAATGGGGACGTGGGCTTTATTCTCGCCTTTCATCGTTCCCAAAGCCTCAGAGGGGGTAGCGAACCATCCTGGATCTAAAATTTCTCAACCAATTTGTAAAATACAGGCTATTTAAAATGCAGACTCTGCATTCTATTTTAGAGAGTGTTCGGAAGGGCGATCTCTCTTCCACTGATCTCATGGAGGCTTACTTCCACATCCCCATTGGGCCTCATCATCGCCAGTTTTTCTGTTTCTGTTATCAGAATACCCATTACCAGTATCGAGCACTTCCCTTCACCCTCTCATCGACTCCAAGGGTCTTCACGAAGGGTCTTCTGGCAGCATTGATGGCATCTCTGCTTTCTGTTCCAGTGAGGATCCAATGCTACTTGGACAACATTTTGATTGTGTCCTCCTTCATCCCTGCAGCCCATTGGGATCTGCAAATTACCCTGTCATATCTCCAGAGCCATGGATTTTTCCAGTCCTGTCCACTTGAATGGTTCCTGCTTCCCTACCAACGAGCAGGAACCAGCCACTCATCCATCAAGGTCCCGCTCCCGCCACAAATCCGGAGATCTCTCAATTGGTGGTGTTCCCCATTAATCTGGAAGGGACTCCTTTTCAGGGTCCCAGACAGGCTAGTGATAACCACCAATGCCAGCCTCCTGGGTTGGGGTTCCCATATGCAAGGCCAGACAGCTCAGGACCTTGGTCCAGGTCAAAGCAGGCCCTTCCCATAAATTGGCTAGAGCTCAGAGCTATTTTTCTAGCTCTCAAGCATTTCAGGCACTCATGACTGACTCTCATGTTCTAGTCCTTATGGACAACATGGCTGCCATGGCTCATGTCAACTGGCGGGGGGGCGAGGTCTATGGTTGGGGTTATGTGCAGAGCAACACCTGTTTGTCTATCTCAGCGGACCACTTCTCTGGGATCAACAACTCCCAGGCCGACTGGCTCAGCAGGAGCCTAGTCGACCAGGCAGAATGGTCTATTCCTCCTTCTCTATTCAGGGACCTTTCCCTCAGATTCGGAATGCCGGTGGTGGATCTTCTCCACTCCTCAAATTGCCCAGGTCACCAGATTCTTCACCAGGTTTCCTTGCCAGGGACCGGAGGGGACCAATGCCCTTCAGTGCAGACGGCCCCAAAGTCTCCTCTATGCCTTTCCCCCGCTCCCGTTATTCCGGCAGTAATTCGGAAGATGTTGGAGGAACGAGCAGAGCTCCTCCTGCTGGCACCCTCTTGGCCAAGGATGCCCTGTTTGTGGACCTGGTCAACCTGTCGGTGGCTTCTCCTTGGAGGATCCCAGCCCATCTAATCTCCCTTCATCAGGGGATTCTGCTCCACCCGGAGCCCCAGTGGCTCAAGCTGACCATGTGGCACTTGAGCGGCAGTGGCTAGAGGTGGTTGATCTTCCTGAAAGGGTCATCATCACTATCCTGGCATCTCACAAACCTCCCACAAGGCGCATCTATGATGCCACCTGGAAGGCCTTTCCAGATGGTGCCTTAGGGAGGGTCTCTCTCTCCCGCTTTAGCCCAGTTGGCAGAGGTTCTTAGATTCCTTCAGCATGATCTGGAGAAAGGTTTGCTCCCAACACCTTACTCAGGCAGGTTGAGGCCCTCTCCTAGGTTCTTTCATGGGGTTCGCTTCCTTCCTTATCCCATCACCCTTCAGTCAGGAAGTTTTCGAAAGCGGCTTCCAACCTGCACCCTCCGGTGGTTCACAGGTATCCTTCCTGGGATCTTCATGTAGTCCTTTATGCCCTTACAAAGCCCCCTTTTGAGCCCCTTAGAACATTGTCTCTCCGTTTCCTGACTCTGAAGGTAGTGTTCCCCGTTTCCATCACTTCAGCCAGGCAGGTATCCGATCTCGCTGCTCTTTCCATCAGACAGGACCTTTGTTCCTTTCACGATGATAGGGTTGTCCTCAGTCTGGACCCCTCATTTATTCCAAGGGTTAACACCTGTTTCACAGGTCCCAGGCATCATGTTGTCTGGCTTCTGCCCCCTCCCGCACCATGACTTAGAGCAGCAGTGGCACTCCCTAGACGTAGGTAGGGCTCTTAGAATATGCATTAAGCGCACTTCCTCCTTCAGGAAGTCTGAAGCCATTTTGTTTCCTTTTCCCTTGGGGCACAAGGCCTCTTCTCCTACTATTAGCAGATGGGTCAGATCTTGCATTGAGCAGGCCTACAAAGCTGCGGCCCTTCCGATTCCTTGAGGTCTGATGGTGCACTCTACCAGAAACGCGGCCACTTCGGCTACCTGGGCGACCCAAGCACCCTCGGAGGAGATCTGTCATGCGGCCACGTGGACATCTCCCTCTCCTTTCATCAGATACTACCGTCTGGATGTCTTTGCCTCGGCAACTGCAGCCTTCGGCAGACGGGTGCTTCAACGAGTGGTTCAACAGTCGGTGTGATAAGCTAGACGAGGACCCACCCGTGGACATGCAAGCTTTGGTATGTCCCATCCTGGGCTCTTGATGCAGCATGGAGGAGAATGGGCGTTGGTAGAAGTTACCCCGAATGCCCTTTCTATCTATGCTGTGAGAGAGCCCAGCCCCTCCCTTGATTCGTCCAGAGAGGGTAAGTCATATTTCTGTGCTTTCAGAGACACCTTTCAGACTGTCAAGTATCTTCGCCAAAGCTGGGGTCTCTTCCGGGGGATGGATTTTATATCTTAGTACAGACTCAGCTAAATGACGTCATAGGAAGGAGTCAATCCACCCTGGGCTCTCTCGCAGCATAGATAGAAAGGGCATTCAGGGTAACTTCTACTAACGCCCATTTTAAAGTGCCTTCAATTAACTAAAGAAACTGACCTGTCCTCCCTTATGACCATCTACAAAGTCTTTTCACTGCATCGTGACCTAATTATCTTTAGCAGCTAGAGTTGAGGTGCCTGTCTTAATACTTATGGTCTTAATACTGGGTGTTTTTTTAAAACTACAGAAGCTTTTTCTGTTGTGAGTTTGCTTATTTCTCGTGCCTTCTACAGTGTAAAAAATACAGATACTGCATACATTATCTTTGTTTGCTTCATGTATTATAATGATTGTCAACTAAATATACATTTGAAAGACCTGATTGCATTTTGTGTATTTATTCTAGCCAATTCTCTAGATATGCTCAACAGAATTCCTTTTTTGCAAGCCATGATACTCTGCATATTAAACAATATTCATCAAAACTTCTTTAACCTGGACACTTAAAAATGTAACTAATTGTAGATATTTTTTTAAAATAAGTAATGTATGGGAATAATTGTTTTTCACTGATGTGTATAAGCAACCTAACTGCTATTAATTTCCCCATGGGATCATTTAGAAGTATTTTTTATTTTAAAAAAGAACTTGCTGTTTTACACTGCATGAGTCAAAATTCATGCTGTAATTGGTTCTGGACAATTTTGTTCCAAACAGTGGACTTATATTGTGGGTGGGTATGGCGGGAGAGAAAGCCAAAATAAAATCTACCACATACAATGGAACATAAGTCGGTGGGAATCATATCCACTTATATTAGAATTATTCTTGGCCTTAAGCCATTTCCCATTACGCCACTGCATAAAAAGATTGTAGGCATTCAAACTTTTAAATAAAGCAGTCTTTTATTTCTCTCACTCTTCTATGCATACTTTGAATGATATAGTTAACACAGTCATTTCTAAAAGTACCTTTAGTATTTTTGAAGAGAACATTTAGCAGATTTAAATTTCATTGGTTGAATCTTGTTTTATCTTATTTTAAAAGGAAATAATCTTTTGATCCAGACTGTTTCTGTATAGAAGCAAACTTTCAGTTTTGCTGTTAAATAGAATTCTGAGTTCTGTAAACGTTCTTTTTAAATAATTTGATGCTTTCTTCTTCTTTTCCAGGCCATCCATGTGTAGGCCTAGTTCCCAAGAAAAGTGCAGTTGTTATTAAAAACTAAGTATACATCAATATCAGTACATGAACACTGTGACCCTTGCATATAATTCATTTTGATACAAACATCAGTAATGATATAATAGTTGTATTAATCAAATTTATATTATCTTTGTATTAATATACATGATTTTAGAGTAATTATTCAATATCTCAGCGTTCTATTTTAATTCCAATGATATAAGCATACATGGTAATACTATCTTTTAACACCTGATCTTTTTCATCAAATTATTACTTATATTCTGTTATATAAATATTATGTCTGCTAATATTCCCGCTATTTCTATTCTATTCTAGCTTCTATAATCAGGTTATCATTGCTAATCCTAGTATTAAATCACATGTTTATATTAAAACATAGTCCTTCATTATTTGGTTGTTCAAAGTCACAATATGCCATTCAAGTACCCATCTTCCTATTATTTAAACATACCCAATAATACCATCTTTCAGCTTCCAATTATGTAACTATTGCTTCATATGAAGG
Organism: Pseudonaja textilis; assembly: GCF_900518735.1. The sequence continues at coordinate 12,444,058 of NW_020769327.1, forward strand.
TGTATATTCTTATTTCTACCACTATTCAAATGTCTAATCAGGCCATAATTATATTAGAGAAAAAGAAAAAAAATTCTATCCATCATCTCTTGTTTGTTTTAATACTTCAATTCTTATTCATTTTTTGGCTTGCCTCCCATACTCCTGTCTTGGATCTTTGTCTTTATCAACACCTGCATCTTCACCATTCAGACTAAATATTTCTTCCATCTCTATCCTCCTAAGCTGCCAGGTCTCCAGAGTCATCCATCCAAACCCTACGTCCCTTTCAAAAATATCTTCTAGGTCAGTGGGGGCTAATCTTTTTGGGCTCCTGTGCCAAAAATTGTGCACCAGAAGGCAATGTGTGCCCCTCCACATCCCCTGTGTGTGCCCCCTTACCTTCACTGAGCCTCCCAGCTGGTTTTTGGTCCATTTGAGGCCTTTTTTGGCCTCCCAGAGGCTTGAGGAAAGCTTCTGTAGGCTTTGCAGGCCGAAAAAGGGTCCGTTTTGTCACTTCTGGTATTTCCGGAAATACAGGAAGTGATGAAACGAGCCTATTTTTCGGCCTACAAAGGCTTTCCTCAAGCCTCTGGGAGGCCAAAAAACGCCTCAAACAGCCCAAAAATCAGCTGGGAGGCATGAGCATGCGCAGTGACGTAAGTTTGCCAGCAGCTCATGTGCCAGCACAAATGGCTCTGCGTGCCACCTGTGACATGCGTGCCATAAGTTCGCTTCCATTTTTAAATTTCTTAAAGTACTTTTTCCTTGGTTTATTTCATCAGTCATTATTGTCTTTATTGTCTTCTCCTTCTCATCTTCTTACTTGGTTTGCTAGTTTGTCTATTCTATCTTTTCTTCCATTCTTTCTGCGATCACCTCTCTTTCCTGGATTTGTTAATCTTCATTATCAGCATATTTTCTATTTTGCCATATATGCCTTGCATTAGGTTCTTTATCTCTCCGTGATTATTTTCCATAATGCTTTGGAACATCAACACCATTTCTCTTGAAATCTCACTCATTTCCTCCTGATGGAGCATCTTGTCTTAATTTAATAAGTCCCGCTCTTACTCAAGTCCAAAAACAATATATTCCAGTCCAATGTTACTCCTCACAAAGTTCAATAATCATAGTTCTTTACATCTCAGGATTATTAATTAGGCAGTTTCCGCAAATCAAATGTCTTCCTTATTCTTCCTTAAGAGTCTTCCTTATTCTCATAATAGAGTCTCCAGTAATCATAAAGTAAATAGTTATAGAACAGTAAGTGTTACCACAGTCCTCCTGATGAATGTTAATTATTTCTCTTATCCAAAGTTTTTCTAAACTTGTAGGGGTCTGGTATATTCTATTCACCAGTAGATGGTGCCCTCAGTGTTGTTTCAAGTCTTATAGATTTGATTAATCCAAATTTAGTTCAATTTATATAGGCAAAGTCGGCTATTCAAGTAGACAGTTCCAGCATTTTATAATTCCTTTTCAAAATAACACCTGCTTAATTTAAAAGTCCTATTTTTTTATGTTTTAAAAGGTCTGTAGCTTTTCTCCCCTTAATTCCTTTCTAGGATTTTTCTCTCTATGGTTGTTCGCTGCTTTGAGAAATAGTTCTAAGAGTCTCTTTTCTTGGATTTTCATCTTTCTTTAAAGTTAGGGTCTAAATAAAAAAGTATCTTCTCACCCAGCTCCAATCGCTGTTCATCTACACTGCTCCTGCACATTTCTTTGTTGCCTCGGCTGTCCCAGCTTCGTGACAAACATGATGGCTGCCTCTTCTCGTCGTGGTTGAGAGGGAAGTCCAGCAGGAGAGTTACTGCTCTCCACAACCTGTAGGGCGTCCCCCTTCATCACCACTACAGAATGGCGTTTGCTCTTTCGGAGCCCTCCAACAGGGAGAACTCTCCCCCCCACACACACACAGTAGTTCTTGTTAAAAATGTTTATAATTGCTCTCAAAGGAATGAACTTCTATTTGATGGGGCTTCTGAATGGAAAAAAAGTCACACCCAACCCTTACAGAAAAGTTACAAATATCTTCTAAGCCTGGATATATTTATATCCTCTTGAGGTTCAGTCCCCACAACATATCTCTGCATTGAATCATTCACTTTAACCTGCACCAAATATTAAGAAATATAGAATGCTATGAGTAGAAATGTGCGATATAAATTGAATACATAAATAAAAATAAATAAATTATATCAGAAAAAGCTGAAAAGAAAAAAAAAGCAGGGAAAAGAGAAGAATCATGGGAAGACACAGAGGGTGGTCTCTTATGAGTGAATACTTTTGGGCCAACCAGAGTCAATAATTTTTTATGTTTTATTCTAGATTGTTCAGAAATTAATTTTTGAAAGATAACTTGCTCTCCATTCTTATTGATAATAAGATACAGACTGCCACCAAAGCAAAATATTAAGGGTTTTTTAAAAGCTGATTTAGGATCCTGGCTTCTATTTCCTCGTGTTTCCCTAGCAGGGTTGTGTAGAGCTTTAGATTTAACTCCCAAGAAATTGTCTGGGATATTGAATGCAGCATCTTTGCATTCTCCTTTAAGAAGCCATACCTTTCCCCAGGATTTCATGCCTCCTTGGGCCTCTGTCATTCTGTAGAGGAGCCACACAATATTGGAAACAGATGTCATAATGAGTTTTCCAGAGCATTATAAGAAGAAGTTAATTTGCAGTCAGAACAAATGCTTCAAACAGTAATATTTAAAATGCATGATGATGTAACCCTACACACAACACGCACACACACATAACAAGTCAGTACAGGTGAATGTAGAAGTTAGGCAAACAGATTATCTGAAGGAATTCTGCTGTGCTTAGCTGAGGATAACTTCTTCATATGAAATAAGTTTATCCTTGTCTTAGATCAGGAGTGAGGAACGATGGCCCTTTTATGACCTGTGGACTTCCAACTCCCAGAATTGCTTAGCCAGCCCTGTTGGCTCAGGGCTGACTGAGAAATTCTGGGAGTTGAAGTCTATAAATTATAAAAGGGCCATCGTTCCTCACCCCGATCTAAGACTAATACAAGTATCTTAATTAAATCAGTGGAAGAGAAGATAGGAAGTTCCTTGACAGATTATGGTAAAGAAAAATGCTTGGTAGAGAAGGATCTTCAAGATCTTCTGCAAGAAAAAAGAACATCAGGAAGTATATCTATAAAACAAAAAATAATTTCTGAGAGAAAAGGTACTCCCTGGATTGATCACTTAGCAGAATAGGGAATAGGAAAAGTATCAGACCTTACAAAAATCCTTGACCAACAAAATTACTTTGTTCCAAGGTTTGATGGAATAAAATCTATGTTGTTGAAAGAGATTTGAGGAAGATCCTCTCTACGTTCTTAGTTTGAAGCTTTATGGAGCATCTTTATTTTACTTTACAATTCATCATATGCTATATATCTTTTAAAACATACCTTATCCACATTGTCTTACATTTAATATATTACTTGGTTTCTTTTCAGTTACCATAATGTCCACGGATGGGGGTTTTGCAGGAGGAAATAGTGATGCACAGCAGTGTCTTCAATCTTTCTGGCCTCGGGTCATGGATGAGATTCGAAACCTAACAGTGGTAAGATTTTTTTTTCATACCATCTTACAGAGAAATTGTTTATAGACCTCTTACTAGCTATATCCATGAGCATTTAGTGATTGTTCATGTTGTACTTTTGTAGGAGAGAAGGTTCAGACTTTTTGCAATTTTAATGACTGTAAAATTTTAAAAAACCTTGACAATCTCCTACATGGATTGCTAGTTACTAGAGCAACTAGAGTGGAAAATCACCCTTTTCTGATTTTCCAACAAGAGAAAAATGTTTATCAGCTACCCCTTTCTATATAAAATATATTGTCTAGATACTTCTAAAGAAGGACTAGTAGATATATTTCAATCAAAAGTATTTGAACTACATAAAAATCTTCCTGCCAGGGTGCTGGCATCTTCATCTGCCATTTTTCATTTAGTTCTTCATTGAAACAGGGTCATTAAAATATAGTATTGTCCACATGCTTAGAAATATTAAAAATACTTTGCTCTTACTTTCAAGTCAGAAGAAGTTCCATAGTTGCATGTTGAGCAGTGTATTATTTCAGCAGTTGACAAGCATCCATTTCTATGTATGGCTTTCTGTGGTTAAACATACCCCATTGAATGGTCTGCACTACTGTTGATTATGGAGCCATTTGGTCTTGAAAACCAGTCATTCCATCATTTAGGAACAACTTCAACAATATACTACTAAAACATTCATGTTTGTAATCTCTAACAATGCATCATAGAATAAAACTTTTTGAGCCAAGTTGCCTCAAATTTACCTTTTTTTATTCCACCTTTACTATTTTTGCAAGGTAATGAAACACACATTTTGCCTCTTATTTTACCCACAACAACAATGCTGTGAGATGACTTAAGCTGAGAGAGAGTGGCTGGCCTAAGTCACCTAGCTGGCTAAGTCAGGACTTGAACTCCGTGTTTCTAGCCTCGTGTCTTAACCACTAAACCAGACTGGCTGTCTATATAACAAGGATAATGGGGGCATTGAGATTGAAAAATCCCCCCCTGCGCTTGAGAAGGCAACACCAAACATGCTACCTTCTTGAAGCTAAGCTCCCCCTTCCCTAAGGAATATAAAAATTTTACAGTCTGGCACTTACACTCCTAGAAACCTAAGAGGGAAAATGCTCAGGTCCCCTCACCCCAGCCTGCTGATAATAGCAGACTGATTAGCATAGATTCATGCATGGGCATCACACTGGCACCCCAGCTAACTAGTTAGCCAGGCTCAGAAATTTGACTGGCATCACACCACTCCCAGCTGGCTAGTTTAGCTGCACTCTGACCTTTTTCAAGAAGATATCGACATCCATAGACAGTCAGATTAACGCCCCCACCCCACCCATCCTTAGCCTAGAAAAAGGAAAAATCAATTCAGAGGATGTGTAGATAAGGTCCTTTATTTTTATTAGCATAGGAATTATTGCCAGTCCAAATGTGTCAAGAAAATAGAATCCTAGGATTCAAAATAGCTTCACAAGAGTATAAATTGAAATTATTTGCCGATGATGTTGTACTAACTCTTGCTTAACATGAGGTTTTCTAAATAGTATTGATATACAATAATATAATTTGGTGTCAGGCTAATGAATCAAGGAGAAAACTCAGATGTTGATATGGAATTTGACAAAGGATGAAAAGCAATTTATATATTGACTAACAGATTTTAATATAAGAAGATATTTGCTTCCTGATTAATAAACAATTGTTCTTAATTACTTTTTTTAAAAAAATCTATTTGGTTTTTTTAAAAAGTATTTATTTAAGAACAATTGTTCACTAAACTGGAAGCAAATAACAGATATTTCCAAATAGAAGACTTTTACCTTGGTTAGGCAGAATTGCAGCATTTAAGATGAATACTTTACCAAGCCTAAATTTTCTATTTCAAATTATTCTAGTTTCTAATGAGAGCAAGGTATTAAATCACTTGCACAAGTAATGAATTATATATGTAGTAATACAAGGGCAAGGATTAAATTCAAGAACTTGCAGGATTCAAAAGAACTAGGCAGCCAAGTGGCTCTGAATTTCAGATTAAGCTATCATGCTGGCTTTCTTAACATGGATTTCAGAATGGATTATATTTCCTTATGGTTGTATCACTTCTGTGGAAGCGGTACTCCTGGAGGGGTTGCATAAATATATTTTAAGTTGATACACATAGAAAAATACCATTTCAACATACTATATAATACTGAATGTTTAAACTTACTAAAGATCAGCACAAATCGAGGAAAAAACTACATCCAGATTTTTCCATTCTTGCTTTGTTACCAAATGACTATTTTTTATGAAGAGGATAGTACTAAAACTAAAAGAAAGCAATTTCTGCAGCTTGTAAGATATTATTAACATGAGGAAACTAAGGTCATTCAAGTCTTGGCTATTCATTGTGCTTCCACACTTAATTGATTTCCATGCTGCAAAATAAACAGCACAGCAACAAAGCAGTTATGAAAATAAGGCAGAATATTAGAAATCTAGCAGTGGCAGTTCCAGCAGTCCCTGTTTACTGTTCTTAAGTGAATCACATGAGAAGAACCTTATATGATCAGGACTTCTGACTTCTTGCCAATTTCCCCATTGAAATTGATCGTGAGAAGCAGCCAGGGAAGGTCACAAATCATAATCACATGACCACGGGACACTGACAGTTGGAAATATGATCATGTGATCCCAGGAGCACTGTGACTGCAGGAACTTTGAAGACTGGTCATAAATGTCACTCGTTTGGCACCACCGTAAGTTTGAATGGTCACTGAATGAGTTGTTAACTGAAGGCTACATGTATAGTCATAAAGATGGAACAATGAGAATTTCAGTGCAATTTTTTTTTTTAACCTCAAATATTAAGCTTAGAATTAGTATAAAATATTTACTTCTAATCAGGATTGCTGAAATAAGCAACTCATTTTCTGTGAAATACTGGAAATGCAATAAGCAAATTGGTTCCTAGTTCCAATTTATTACAAAGCCCAATAATACTGGAAATTAATTCATTGTAGAATGCAACACATTTTGAAAAATCTAATCCCACCATCCTGATACATTTTTATTAAACTTTACTAAACCATACATTTTTTCCATTTTTTAAAAAAACTGGTATTGTATATGTTAATGTGCACACATATTTTATATGTTCTTTATAAAGTTGTAAAGTTGCTGCCCCAACACATATTTAGAGTCCCAGTTTTGAGCAGACTGTCCTGGACAATGTATATAGATTACTTGGCAACTGGAATAAGTAAGTGGAATTCTTATGTCCAGAGGTGGTGTTGTTAGGTATTAAAAGGACATGATGGGGAAAGACAGCTAACTATATGGCCTTTCCAAAGACTTCTGTTAAAAACTGGATTGGGAATGTGGTAAATCCTTGTAGCTAGCATTTTAATAGGGATCTTTTATCCAGGTAATCCCTAATTTACAGCCAGTCATTTAACAACCATAAGATTATTGTGATGGCTGGAACCATACATTGGCTCAGAAAGGGTGTTTTACAATCCATAAATTACTTTCAATCAGCATTAAAAGTCCTCCCACTCGCAATCACATTATTATGATTTGGGTGCTTGGCAACCTATTTGCACTTGCAGCAAGTTGCCAAAGCGTCCTGCTCCGTTCCCCTAATGACCTGTGTGGTTGCTTAACAACCACAGCTAGGAGAGCTGGAATTGCAGTCATTGAATGAAGCACTCATGTGGGTACCTCTTGAATGACCGCTCCACTCAACAACTGAGATTCTGGTTCCATTTGTCATCGTAAATCAAGGACTACTATCTCTATTCCAAGTTGTTTGGGTCATTGTCCTCTGTGCTGCTTGACAGATTTGTGTAGGATGGGACTTTTTGTAGAGTTCTGCGGTTTCCGTCCCACGGCTTGAATATTGAACTCTTCAGAGGGAAAAAAGACAAGACAAGCAAGGCTGGCATCTAATTGCAAGGAGGAGAACTAAATAATCTATTAAATCCTCCTCCGCGAAGCATTACTGATTTTGTCAAGCTTTATTTAAGATGCTTGCATGAAGCTAAAAATAAGCAACTGGAACTTTTCAATGTGAGGATTCTTAACAAGACCTTATAAGAGAATTGCATCTCCACATCATTAACTGTAGTCCAATTTAATTGAAAATCCACTCCCCACCAGTAAAAAGCTGCTTTCATTTTAAAAAAATGAAATATAAAATCTCAGAACCAGGCACAAAACTAGCATGCTAACAAAAAAGCTTTGCATTTATTTTCATTTGACACTTGGAGCCCAGTAGAGAACATAAAAAGTAGAATTAATTCCCAGAGGTTTACTACATGGAAGCGTTGAAATTTCAGCTTTGTGTGGTCAAGAGTTTTACTCTACAAGCTTCCAGGGAAGGGTAGTTGTTTAAAATTTTGGGCATTCGTATGTATGAAACAGTGTACTACACTTGAGTAAGTACAATCTTGAATACTGAGCTGTAACCTTTCTGCTTAGGACTATGGAAAAATATTTACCCCAAAAGAAGAGGGGACTCTTTATCTGTTGGTATCTTGCTTGTAACTAGTTCTGAAATTCTGCTGTAGCTGTGCCAAGTGATCAGCAAGAGTACAGAAGTTCAGGTTTCCTTTCACTTGCACTGACCTCAGTGTTCATTGTTGTTAATCCATACAAGAGATGTGCACTTAGTTGAATACCTGATCCGAGTGAGACAGGCATTTTTGGCAAGTGCTCTCAGGATGCTGCTGCACTGAGAATATGGAAACACCTTGTATTTCTTAGAATAATCATTTTCTACTTGTCTTGTTTTAGTGTTCTCTTGCAGACTGACTTGTCTTCCCTAGAAATGCCTGCCTGATAGGGATTTATTTTATGGGGCTGAGACCATGTAGCACTTTCCCTGCTTCCTCTCACCTTGTAGTCACCTCATAAAAATGGAAGGAGCATCCTGAAGGTCACAGACATCATCTTTTTTCGGAGGGGGAGGGAGGAGAATCTTATAATTGTTCTTTCAATTCAATATTTTCAGCTCAGACATTTGTCAGACGTGTGGCCTTCCACTCCCAAAATATTCTGCCACCATAGCTGTTATTGAAAAGTTGGTCCACATATCTGAGAAGTTCCCCGTTTGGGAGGGACTATGTTTAACAGAAGAATCCCGCCCCCTGTTCTAAATGTCCCAGCAACATGGAACCACCAGATTTGGTTTGATTACTTGGAGGAAATATCTGGCTACACCGGGTTAGCAATAACCAGAATTCTCACAAAAGGAGCTTGATGGAATTGCTGACACAAGATGGGGTTATTTGTAGCCCTTTTAATTGCTAAGGTTGGATCAAGGTTGTAAATGGTTTTTTAAAGTCCACCTCATTCCTTGGATTTTCTATGGCTCTTTAAAGTTCCCAACACTCTACAGTAATGGCCAAAATTGTGGAAACCTTTTGAGAAAAGTGTCTCATTATGTATTTTATGCTTTCACTACCAAACAGAGAGATCTTGATCTCATCCCTCCAAATAACACTGTCCCATTGTTCCTCTGTCCAGGTAACATGGGTTTTAGCCCAGGCTAGTCTTTTCAACCTTTGTTTGAGAAATAAAAGTGGCTTTTTTTCATGGATTTCTATATTTTAGGCCAAATTCCTGCAATCCACGCTAAACAGTCTTTGCAATCAACTTCACATTGCATTGTGCCATTTCATCTTGTATACACCCAGATGATTTTCTTCTGTCACGTTGACAGTCCCTTCATTCTTCTATCTTGCTGTTGTGCATCTTTTCAAAATGAAGTGTGATTTTGTGGTGTCTTGAGTCTCCTTATACCTCTTCAAAAACTTAGAAATGCCATCTTTGGTTAAGTTTCCACCAATTTTTCTTCTAATTTCTTGATAACTGTAGCGTTGTCCACTTAATAATACTATTTTATATCACTTTCTGGGCAACCAGTCCTCTTTTGCACCATTACTTTATTTTTTTTTACATTTTACAAGCTCACTAAAAATGAAAGAACACAAAAAACCCAACCAACTTGGTAGCAATCACATAACACACTGATAAACTCGGCTTCAATACATGACATTAATAACTGAATCCTACTGTGATCTGATTGGCTCATTGCCAAAACAAGATGACACCTGATTGGCTCTCTAAACACTCATGCTCATTGGCTACAATCAGATGAAGGAAAGCTACCTGATATCAACCTAAGCAAGTTGTGCTTCCTTTTTCTGATTATTTGGCTATAACTTTTCATAGAATACAGATAATTGAACAAACTTTGTTGCATTCTTGATTAAATTATTTTTCCATTGATATATAATTTTATAGTTCTACTAAAAAACCATCAAAGTTCAAAAATATTAGCCATCAAAGTTCAAAAATACACTTTTCCCAAAAGGTTTCCAGAATTTTGGCCCTACTGTAATATGACCTTCCCTACCTGTTAATTTTTACTGATGTGGTCCTTGTTAAAAACGGAAATGATAAGAACCAAGCTCTTCCTTCTGACACTCTTCTTGTATATTTTCACCGCTAGAGGCGAAGGCCAAAAATGGCTAAAAATACAAAATGATGGCTTTTAATCCCCTCCTAGAATACACACACAAAAAAGAACAGGAAAAGCTGAACCTAAGCTGAGCTCAAACTGGCATATATCCTTCTCAGCCTATCCTCACTTTAGTTATTCTGGGAGTGGTTTAAAGCGGGAACTGAATTTTATTGTATTTTGACTCTGGTCTGCTTATGCTACTTAAGTGAGGTTTCTGCATTTTGAGTTGCTGCAGTTGGAAGGAATAGGCTAGCCCTATGCCAATTACCTTGGTAAGTATCAGCAAAAAAGCAGTTGCTTTTTCTGTGCGCTCAATATTTACCCACAGACTTTTGAAGTGGTGTTTTCCTTCTAACATTTAGGGGAAAAATGGGCAGAATGTTATTTGTTCAAGCATGATTGACTCTGTGGTATCAGACCTTGGGTTATGCTACATATTTTCATTCTGGGGAAAGAAAAAGATTGAAATTTTAATTGCACAGATCTGTCTGTGAGACATGAAGTTTCCTGAGCTGGTACAGGCGCTTGAAGGTTATGGAGTTTACCTAATTTGGGAAAAGAATGACAAGGAATTGTCAAGAGAAGTTTGTTTAGCTGGATGGTTGCCAACATATATTTTAATAGATTTCAGTGTAAAACAGACTTCGGGTTGAACATCCATGGAAACCCTTACCAATCTATCTGGTTGTATATTTACCCAAGCATCTCTGAAGAGTTTGATTGTGTTGCAGCAAATCATGCTGTTCTTTGCAGTCCTGAGATCCACTTGCCTAATTTTAACAGTGGATCACTAATGAAAAAGAGTAGGGAGAGCAACACACAAGACCTCATCATATCTTGGGAAGGTTTGTGCAATATTCTGCACCATAACTGTTGGATAGCTGTCTCATCCTTTACTGACTATAGGTTTGGGGGAATAATGTCAGGCTTCTCTTATGTTACTCTTCGCAGAAAGACTTCAGAGTTCAGGAGCTCCCATTGGCACGCATTAAGAAGATCATGAAACTAGATGAAGATGTGAAGGTAAAAAAAAAAACGTTTAAATGTAAACCCCTAAAATTTGTTCTAAGCATATTGGACTTCCCTGCATACTTCCCTGGAGACTTGTCTATTTTCAAATTAGAAACTAAACATAGACTGGCTTGGAGTTGAATAGAAACTTAAGATGCAGTACAGAGTGGGCAGTGGCAGCTGGGTGGGGGAGGGAGATAGGTGGGGTACCAAGTGAGGATTGTACTTTAGTTTGAAGAGAGTGAGTTTCCATTTTAGTTCATGTTTCGCTTTTCCAGTTTGATTTTCCACTTGTTTTCTGGAAAGGAAGAAGTTGCTTTCTCCCTGTATTCTCGTTCTCTCTTTTCTCTCTCTGCATATATGTATCAAAGGGAAAGCCCTGTGTTTGCAATATAGCAATAGCATTTAGACTTATATAGTACTTTACAGCCTGCTCTAAGCGGTTCATAGGATCAGCCTATTGCCCCCAACAATCTGGGTCCTCATTTTACCTACCTCGGAAGGATGGAAGGCTGAGTCAACCTTGAGCCTGGTGAAACTCAAACTGCTGGCAGCCTGCAATACTTGCATTCTAACTACTGTGCCACCACGGCTCATATAGCTGAAACACAATGTAGTATGCTAGGTGGATATGCTATTGTTATTTGCTATTAAAGTAGAATGATGGACATTGTTTAAATCATAACTTTTTGGCGCATCTGGGGAATTGCTGGATTGATCAGAAGCACCACCAGTCATTACAAGTGCCAGTACTGGTGAGATCCCCTAAGAAGTCTACAATAAGAGCATTCTTTGATTGTTGCTGTTCCCAGCAACTGACATGCCATAGTAAACAAGTTTCTAATTGTAGATTCCCTTTGATATTCATTTCTGAATATAAGTAAACTTCTTTAAAACAGCCTAGTGTCCATTACACCTTATAAAAGCCATGTTATCTTGATCTTACTCTTTAACCTGCAACAGCAAACTTAGTCCAGTTTCCCTTCCTTCTCTCGCTCTCTCACTCTTTCTCTTCTCTTCCTCCCCCCTCTTAGTATCAGGATTAGGTTCCTCCAGGCTGATTGTAGTTCTCACAGGATGGGAATAGGGTCACTGAAACTGACACCCTTGCAAAGGTGAAAATCTTCATTGGTTTGGATCAGGGCACTTTTGAAATTGTTCCAGTTGATTAAAAACAGATTCACCTGACAGGCGCATTTGATAGTGATATATATATTTTATCTTGGTCTCTGTGCCTCTCTTAACTTTCTTTGCAGATGACCTATGGTTCCTTGGAACAATTTCTCCTCTTTTATGTAGAAATTGAATCTGGTTGCATGGACCATTGTTCAGACTTGAAGTAAAAACTGCAGCTTCTCTTCCTCAACAGGCTAATGCTGGAAAACCAAGTGATGTTTGCCCTATTCCTTTTGAGAATTGGCCAGGCTTTGTATATAGACATGGCTGTCTGGGAAGTAAGCTGTGTGTGAAATATTGTCCCATTTCTAAGGAATTACAGATTGAGCCAAGGTTGATTTCAAAGGCTGCACATGTTTGATGTCTACTCTTCAGTGCAAAACTAGAATTCTTCAAAGAAGTTCCTGAAAACAGGTTTCTTAAAATATCAGATGAGATCATTTTCACTTCCATCTTAAAACCTAAGGGATCAACGTTTAGTCCATTATTTCATTAAAAATATTTTGTTTAAAAGGTTCTGTGACCACTTAAAAATAATGGACAGCAGACTTTTTTTAAACAAGAATACATAAAAACTCTTAGATGCTTAGTATAACCTTTGAAGGAACTTAACTCACTAGAGAAAATGCTTCTTCTGAAAAGCATCTCAAAACAAGGTTCACCATGCTTTATACTGCAGAATGATAATATTACTTCATAAATATATTTTACTGATTAAAATTCCAGGATCAAGGTGCTTTTATATGACAGCATTATTTGTTATTTGGGATTGTAGCCTGAGAAGAACAAGAAGTTCACTGAGGCCAGCAGTGCAGTCAAAATTAAGAGAGACATTTCCTGTGTGAGGACTAACCAGGAAGAAGCTGTTAGTCTTTGCCAAAGGCTTGGACCATGCCATGCTTGTTCTTATTTGGAAATTGTAGATAATATTTGTAGCTTGGGTTGTAGATTTAGGCAGAGATTTGTGCTCTGAGCTTGCTGCTTGGCTCCCAGATGTTTCGTTATCAAAGTTGGTAAGTCACAAGACCAACTGACCACCCAGGACCTATATAAACAAAGAAGACACTTTGGCCAAAACCCCACTGAAGATGTTACCTAGTTTGGTAATGAAACATCCAGAGGCCAAGAACAAACTTCTGCTTGCTT
>NW_020769327.1:12457462-12502964 GCF_900518735.1 Pseudonaja textilis
CTTTCTTTCTTTCTTTCTTTCTTTCTTTCTTTCTTTCTTTCTTTCTTCCTTCCTTCCTTCCTTCCTTCCTTCCTTCCTTCCTTCCTTCCTTCCTTTCTTTCTTTCTTTCTTTCTTTCTCTGTTGTATGCTTGTTCTTAAACGGAAAGACATGCACATTTGTCTTCTCTGTCACCTTCTTGGGCTTGAGGCAAGGCCTGGAGATGAAGCCCTTTCATATTTGTATCCCTTGAGGTTCAAAATCTTGAATTCTCTGGCTGGAAAATGGCATGTTTCAATCCTAACATATCCGGAAGGCAACCTTTGACAGGGTGGCAAAACCTAGGGAATTTCAGGTAAAATTTTCAATTAATCCAAAACAGTCAACAAGTAACCTTGAACTAGCCTCTAATTCCGTCTATCTGACCTTTTGGGGTTGCTGTGAGGACCAAAGGAATAATTTCCATATGCATCATTTTGATCTTCTTGGAAGATAAAGTATATTTATACTTTATTTTCCAAGATATGTAAGTAATAGCTCTCACTCATCCCAAAGAAAGCTTTTTGGGTGGGTGTGTTCGTAGGTGGGGGGTAACACAGGGTCCTGTAATTGTGTTCTTTTGATACAGTCAGTAGATTAAATGCACCCTCATTTCTGTAGATGATAAGCGCAGAAGCCCCTGTTCTGTTTGCCAAGGCTGCTCAGATATTCATCACGGAGTTGACACTGCGAGCTTGGATACACACAGAAGACAACAAACGCAGGACTTTGCAGGTAAAAGGCTGCTTATCACCCTGACATTATGCTGTCTCCTTTACTTTGTTTGCCTGTTCCTGCTTTGGGGGTGGGAGCCTAGATTGAAGCAAGAATAGATTGTATTAAGATCTTTACTAGTCAGTCTTGGTAGGCAAATGCCTAATGATAGCATCTCCCTTGCAAAGCCAGTTGACAGTAAAAAGCATCTAACAAGAGCTTAACTCTTCTTTCAGTTTCTATTTCTAGGTCTCTGCAGACACATGTCCAGCATCCCATGGGGGGAAGCGGGAGGATGGAGCAATGGGACACCAGCGACGTCTCTTTTGATCTTTTGAGCATTGGCTTCAGTATTCATTGAGCGTTCATTCAATATTCAATATTTATATTCATGTATGAATTGCTCTAGAAGAGGCGTAGGTGACATTTTTGTACCAGAAGGAGGATTCCACCCCTTCTTCTCGTTCTTTCTCTCCTCTCCTCTCCTTCCCCCCACTCTTTTTAGCACATCTCAGAAAGTTGCAACAGATGTGGCAGTGATGCTTCTGAAGGGAGAATGGGGGGGTTGTGTGTGTGTGTGTTTTATCAAATGCTTCCTGTGACTTATTTGCACATAGCTTTATTGGAGATTGCAAACGTTGAATATCTTTTTATTTATTAATTAATTTTTATGCCATCCATCTCTCCTGTAATGTGACTACTGAAATGATTCCACAGTGCAGGTGTAAAACTTGTTTCAGCTTGTTTTAATTTTTGTAATTTTAGTCCATGTTTATAATCAACGAGAATTAGTTTTATCTTGGTGTAAGTTGCTCACAGTCGCCTGAGCTGCGAGATGGTCGGCAAATAAATTTGATCAATAAACAAATACTGAAAAAAAGCAGCACTGGCCATTTGCTCTGGGACAAGATGCTCCCAAGGCATAAAAAGGAAAAGAAGAGCCCTATGCTACCCCATGATGGATCCTGGATGGCCTGTTGTTGTTACTGCTGCTCTAGAAATGTCTAACTGATAGCTGAGCACTGAAACCAACTGGTTACTATTTACTCCTCTGCCCCCAAAACTTCTCGCGCTTTGCAAGTCAGCAAACAATTACAAGAGGAGAGGAAAAAGCCTACATTCCAATATGTCACCATTTCAAGAGTCTTGGTGGACTATTTTACCTCAGCAAGTCTTGCAAGCCAGCAAATTGACAATCCTCCTTTTTTTCTTTCAACCAGCATATTCAAATTTTCTTCTCTTGAGCTAGATTGTGAAACACATTACAGGATGGGTGGTGTTCAGTGCAGGGTTTTTCAACCTTGGCAAGTTTAAGCTGTGTGAATTTCAACTCCCAGTTCCCCAACATGCTGGTTGGGAAATTCTGGGAGTTGAAGTTCACATGTCTTAAAAGTTGCCCCGTTTAAAGAATACTGGTCTGTTTCATGCCACAAATTTAGGATGACCTTGCTTTACCCTACCTTTGAAATGGGTAAGACTATGTTGTATCATGACAATGGGCATCAGCCGCAGGCATTTCAAATGTCCCTTATTCCCATCTTTCGCCTTTCCCAAGAGGTGTTTGCAACAGTTAAGTGTTGGTATTTTGGAATAAAACAAGGGTGGGCTATCTTAGCCTCCCCTTTTGTGGCACAATAGCCTTGTTTGCTGAAGGCTGACAGCATGGTTTATAATACTTGAAATGAGAACCGCACAGAAATTGTATTAACAGGCTTGAAGAATTAATTACAGTTGAAAACAAAGAATTCCAATGCTTTAAGTAGTCCATGCCGTCCTGCAAAATATTAGCTTGCCACCCCAACATTGCCTATTCCTTGTATAAAGGGAAAAATGAAAACTGAGATTCTTGAGCTCCCTGTTTCATACAGGGGAAAATGAAGCATTCAGAACATTAATTAAAAGCAGATGAGAAATAACATTAACGGCCATTTTTCTTAGTGGATGCTTTACAGCATTCATTCATTTTGGAATTATTAGTGGTGTTATTGCTAAGCCATTAGAAATGTTTAACTGCTTAATAAATGTCATGCAGACTGTAAAAGATAACACAGTCTCTGCTGTAGCCTCATAATCTAACAGCCACAACATAGAGGCAGCAGGGAGAAACGGTAGTATTGGACCGGAAATGCCTTCTCTTGCCATTGCGTAGAGTCATCTTGTTTAAGTTTGAAATAGTTGTTGTTTTTGACTAGAAAGGGTAAAGCCAACTCTCTGCAAACTGTAATTATTTCCTGCTCTGGCTAGTGGATGACGGCAGGTTGTCCCAAAGGTGCTTTTTCAGGAGGCAACTGGGCTTTTTGGAAATTACCTCTTGAAAAAGCACCTTTGGCACAACCGTTACCTGGATGACCGAGAATCTCCATTTGAGGGCAGGTTGATCTTCCCTTTGCCATGGGAGAGCCTTCACGCCTCCAGTTCTAGATCAAGAGTAGTAGTCCAGCATGCTGTAGAAAAGATACAGGGATTTCAAATTACCCAGAGTCACTTTGAGGTAAGGTAGGCAGCCTATAAGTTTTACAAACAACAAACAACATCTACGTGTTACAAGTAGTCTTCAACTTATAACCAGGGCTGGGATTCTACCGGTTCTGTCTGGTTCTATAGAACCGGATGTTAGGGCTCCCAGTAGTTCGGAGAACTGGTAAAATGGCCCCCTGGCTGGCCCGGCCCCTCTCCGCCTGCTTCTCCGCTTCCTGCCCAGTCAGTCCCTATTGCACATGCGTGACATGCCTGCAGCCTGCTATTGCCTCCCAGGCAGCATTGCTGCCTGCCTTTTGCTCCTGGGCAGCAGAAAAGCAACCTGGTTGAATCCCTTGTTGTGTGTGTGTGTGTGTGTGTGTGTGTGTGTGTGTGCGCGCGCGTGCGCTTTTATATGTGGAATTCTTAGCCTTCGCCTTGGCCTTCCCCAGCGACCCACTGGGAGCGATGGTTTTTGCTGATGCTAGCGATGGTCAGGAAAACAACCTGACCATCGCTCTGAGTGGGTCACAGGGGAAGACCAAGGCGAAGGCTAAGAATTCCACGGCGGACATGTGCGGTTGGAGTCGGCTTGCAGGAGAAGAGTTTGTTTGGTGGGATGCTGGTGCTCGAAGCGGCCCGTTGACCGCTCTCCTCCGCCATAGTCTGGCGCTCCGTGCGGGCGTAGAGAACCGTCCTTGCTCTCCCTCTTCCATCCATTGCCATGGATGTTGAGAGGCTTTCACATTGTGGAATCCAATGTAAAGTAGATTTTAGAAACATATGCCCCAGGTTGTTTCATATTAAGAAATTATCTGTGTGTTTAAGCTCCAGATAGATTCCTTAGGAGCCATTTTGGTGTAGTGGTTAAGGCATCAGGCTTGAAACAAGGGGGCTGAATTGTAGTCCCACCTTACCCTAGTGCCTGGTCCCACCTTAGGCCCAAAGCCAGCTGGGTGACCTTGGCCCGCTCGCTGTTTCACTAGCCCTAGGAAGAAGGCAGTGGCAAATCCTTTCTGAAATCTTGCCAAGAAAACTGCAGGGATGTTTCCAGGAAGATGTCAGGATTGACCTGAAGGCACACACAAAAGATAAAGTTTGCATTACATGGCTTTGCAGAATAAAGAGCCCTGGAATATGTTTTTTGCAGTAATTAAGAAAAAAGTGAAGTGAAATTGCCTGTCCAATGAATAAGTGGCATACATATTATAATAAATGAACATGCAGCTTCCTGAAATTCCCAGCCATTGCAACCATTGTTTAAAAGTTGCTCTTTTTTAATAAAAAAAATCAATATTTACATCAATATTTATAATATTTACATACAATGCCCAGCCAGTCACGTGACCACCAAGCCACACCCACCAGTCACATGACCACCAAGCCACACCCACAAATTAGGCCACACCCACAGAACCGGTTGTTAAGAAATTTGAATCCCACCCCTGCTTACAACCATAATGGACCCTGCCCATTACAATTGTAAGTTATGTTGGTCATAAAGAGGATGAAAACTGCAAGTAAATGTCAGTTTTCAGCAAAAACATTGTAAAAAGCAGTTGTGGGATGATGGGACCCTGCAAACAGCTGTAAATGCGAGTCAAGTGCCCCAAATGCAGTCACATGATTATTTGGGAGCAGCCTTCACAACTTCAGTACTCTGCTTTAAATACCTCTGGGGAGGTCTGTCGTGACTTCAGTGGTTAAGCAACTGGTTGCAAGTTGAGGACTACTGTCTGAGTGCAACTGAAAATGTTTCATATCTTTGCAAAAGTAACTTTGCATAATGCAAAGCATTACATAAACATCAGAGAGCTGGGAAGTTTGAAAATAGTCTTCCTGTCAAATATTTTAGTATATCTTCAGGTTGTTAAGATTTGATGTCATCTTCGTCACCTTTTGTTCTCTCTACCTTTCTTGTTAAGCTGATTAAGGCCAGTGTCAACAGCATTCGTTCAGCTAGAGTTACAGAAACCAGATGTTACTTGCGCTTCCTTTTTTGTTACAGAGAAATGATATTGCTATGGCCATCACAAAGTTTGATCAGTTCGACTTTCTCATTGACATCGTTCCAAGGGATGAACTGAAACCTCCAAAGCGGCAGGTGAGGGTGAAAGAGAATCCGTGCATGTGTGTTCTCTTTATATATCTGCACCTGGACCTGATCAGTCCAGAAGGAACGTGCTTTGTTTGCCCTTCATGATGATGTAACATGCCCAAATCAGATTAACCGTAACTTTGTGATGTTATCACGGTCAGTGGAAATTAATGAGAGAGAGAAAAAAGCTTTTCTTCTTGATTAAGACGTTAGCAAACAGATCAGCACGGACCAAAATGTAATTTTATCCATGAAAAAGAATGTGTGGACTGTTCTATGCGGTCAGAAAGTTCTTTCTCCTCTCAAGATGTGTAAATATTTTGTGTAAACCAAGCTAAAATCCTATTTGATAGTACTCAGGTTCCATCTGATTTCTGTACCATGATTTCTGGGACATTAGGTGGATTTATATCTTATTCCCCAGACAAGAAGCCCCCTGGAGCAAATCATAGATCCAATAAATACAAGAAAACGTGTGTCTTAGATTTGCAATCTAAAAAGACAGCATACAGTACAAGAGATAAAAGATGCAAACACCAATAGAAGGTCCTTGCAAGAAAACTAACACTGGTGACCATAGAACATGGTGCTCTGGCCAACTGAAATGGAAGCAGTTCAAACAGAGGTAGAACTGCAAATTTGGGGTACATCAGCTCTGCACAGGGGCATAAACCTGTTTCTTCTTCAGTTATCCTTCTGAAAGCCACTGAACCTGGCTCCCCTGAAGGTATGAAGGCAGCCTTGTGTTCCCTCTCTGTAGTCTGACTAGACTAGATTAGGGTTCAGCTGCAGCAAACTAGTGAAGTTGGCTTCTGGGTGAATGTGGAGTTCCTTGTAGCATTGTTGTATATGTATGTCTTAATTCCCCATGAGGGTTTGTAGAGTCTAGAGGGTACTTTTAGCCATGCTCTTGGCTAAAAGTCACCCATGGAGCTGCCAAATGTGTTACCAGCATTACTTAGTCAAATCTGTACAATGCCCAGATTTATATGCAGGATTCAGTTGGACTTGTTGAATGCAGTTTGAACTTTAGCTGGCCTGAATGGCCTGCCAAACTTTACATTCGGTCTTGGGAATGGAACAGCTTATTCCTCCAGCTTTGGCAGTCCTCCCCTTTTCAGATGTGTGTATATAGCAAGCATAGTTATGTTTAGTCTGCCAGTTGTATTTAATATAGAGCCTTCCATTTTTTATTTATTTTTGCTCTCATCTCAGTGTTACGGGGTATTGCTGCTGCTTTTGACTCAGATGATTGAATGTTTTAGGAATTGTGCAAAGCAGCTTGAGGATAAATTTGAAATGCAGTGTATGCCATCCCTGCCCTGGCCTCACAACTGGCTCCTTGCTTGCCTACCCAGCTGGTTCCCGTTACATAAGCAATAACCTGTGCATGATGTCACAGGTTTCTGCTTTGTGCATAGAAACAGGACACGTTTTCCAATTAGCCATTTGGAATTTTGCCTGGTCAAAAAACCTTGTCCAGTGGACTGGACAAATGATAGCCAGAGAGTTAACTTAGTCTGTGCCTGCTTGAACTGAGAATTATGTGGATGGGGAGCCACCCGTCTTCCTTAGAACTCCTAGTCTTTCAGCACATTTGACGTGGAATCAGCCAACACGTGCAAATACCATGATTTTCTTGCACCAAGGAATCCATCATCCTGGGGGAGTCCCATTGTGAATCTATCCAGGCAGTTGTTGCCCCTGTAAACATCCTTGACTGGAAGCTGTGCAGGCTCAAAGAGGCTTTCAGTCGGATGTTTACAGCGGCAGGCTGCCACAATCCTGCTGAATCAGAATGGGTTCAAATTGAAAAGTTGCCCTTGGCTGACACCTGGCTAGAGAAGGCTCCAAACTTGGAATCTAGTCAGTCACTACTTTCTGTTAAACCAGCCTTAGAATACAGAAGAATGTTGGATGCGAAATGTTCTTTGAACTATAATGGTCATAGCATTTACTGCTTACACTACCTCCAGAGACCTCAAGATAACGTATGTGATCCCTTTCCTTTGCCTCTTAGTAAAACATGCCTTCTTATGGCAGTGGTGATATGCTTGGAAGATCTCCAGAGAGGAGTTTGGCTGATAACAAGGACGTCTGACTCACAGGAACAACAAATAAAACACACTTCTTCCTCCTATATTAGGTCACTGAAGTACAAAAATGCCTGGGAAAATTGGGGAACTAGGAGTAGGGTTGTGGTTGTGGGAGGATTGGGGAGAGGAACCTGTGAGCTTTAACTGTTGTACTGAAAACAAATTCTTGAACTGCTAAGTGTACTCAGAAAATACCCAGTTCTGGAATCCCAATCATACATCTGGCTCTTCAGTCCCTGCTTTACATTCTGGGTCTTGATGTTCATACAGAAAACCGGGCAGATCTTTTAGGCCTGAAGTTTGCCCCTGTCCTTTATCTAAGACATTCCATGGAGAAACCGCCTGTTGGGGAAGTTGACTTTCCAGATTGCGGAGAGAACCGCTTAGTGCCACTGAAATACAGTCCCATGTCTGTACATCAGCTTCCACTTGTGACGTTCAGTGACTACAGAGAAGCCTTGTCCAAATGTTATTTCTGCTGGTATAGCAAGTATATGTCTGGAATTTTTGTAGGGAGGATGTAAAAAGAACACTGATCCTAGTATAGTGTTTGCTCTCCATGGCTTTAAATCTCCCCTCCACTTAGAACAAGGCAGACCTTTCCAGCTGGAGGATCAGAGAAGGGGTATCTGGCTTTGCAGAAATATCTACATAACAAATACATTTGCAGTGTCCCTCAAGAGGCCTCACTTTGGAAGTGGGGAACTTGCAGTCTTCCAGATGTTATTCAGCTGTTGTTCTCAGCTTGGATGGCAGGGGAGGGGGTTAATGGAAGGTTCCCACCCTTGCTAGATGGTGTTTTTATTTTATACTGTTCCTTCCATAAACATAAAATCGGGAGTCACACTGATGTTCCAAAGAGCCCTGTAATGAAACTGCATTTCTGGACATTGATAACAGTGCACAGTATACAGGTAGTCCTCAACTTACAACAGTTCACTAAGTGACGCCACTGAAAACAGATACTTATGACCATTTTTTCACACTTATGACCATTGCAGCATCCCCATGGTCACATGATCAAAATTCAAAGGCTTGGCAACTGATTCAGGTTTTGGGGATCACGTGACCCCCTTCTTCAGCCTTCTGATAAGCAAAGTCAATGGGGAAATCAGATTCACTTCACCTCCGTGTTACTAATTTAACTGCAGTGATTCACTTAACAAAAGTGGCAAGAGAAATCGTAAAATGGGCCAAGACTCACTTAACAAATTTCTCACTTAACAACAGAAATGTTGGAGCCAATTGTCATATGTTGAGGACTACCTGTACTTCAAAAACATAGCAAATCTCCTTATGCCACAGCAGAATAACAGTGTTGTGCAGGTAGATTAGATTAAGGCTTCTGTCTCCTCGAGAAGCTCAATGGCACTGCGTAGTTTGCTAGTCATGCAGGATCCTAAAGGATCCAGGTGTGCCACAAAGCGGGGCGGGAGAGGAACATTCTTCAACGCTGCACTGTATGAACGTTCCCAGCAGCAGGGTGGATAGCAGCGCTCTGACGTCTGTTCCACTTTCTCTCCTTGGTAAATGCCAAGACAGGCTTGCTTTGGTTTCAGAGAAGTCTTGACGACAAATATAGAACAAGCAAGCCGCTGTTGTATATCTGTCCTCCTGTTGTCCCTTGAGGTCACATGTGGGAATGGCTGCAGTTTCAAGGGTTACCGGACTCCAGATTTCATGAGCAGACTCAAGTAATTCTCTGTGGCTTTGAATAGATGGCATTCTTGGCTCATTAAAAAAACATATCATTACTGATATAACAAATATAAGTCCTTACGGAGCAGTATTAAATAAGGCATCTATGCTGAGTTAACAAAGGGAGAACAATGCAGAAATATAAAATAAAAAAGAGTGACATCTGTTAACTTTAGGTCTGCATACAGACTGACTTGAGGTCTTGAATAAGAAGAAAAGAAACACATGTCCTTATTACCAAATCTTCCAGGAAGCTTTAGGTGTCAACTTAAAAATGTTGCTATGGGCCAATTTAAAGTGGCCTGCAATAGTTTCGTAAATTATAGAAAAATCCACAAAGAAAAAGGTTCCTTTTTCTTTGTGGATTTTTCTATAATTTACGAAACTACTGCAGGCCACTTTAAATTGGCCCATAGCAAAATTTTTAAGTTAATGTTTTATGTTTTGTGACTATTTTGTGTTTGTGAGATAATCTTTTGTAGCTATTTGGGGAATCCAGAAATCACAATTATAGCTACCTAAAGAGAGTTTTGCATCTCTGTGATTGGTTAGATTAAGTTTTGCATCTCTGTGATTGGTTAGATTAATGAAACAGATTTAATGAAGCCAACTTTGGATGCTTGTGGATGTCTTGCTTTTTTTTTTTCTTTTTCTTTTTCTTTTTGCACTGAGTTCTACAAATACGTTGGCCCATTGTGGCACTGCCTTATCATGTTTTTATCATGTTCCTGAATTGTACATTGCAGAGCTCTGGATGAAAATCATACTGCAATCAAGTAGATAGACGCGTTTGGATTCCCATTTTGGCAGCCCTGGACTGCTGCTTCTTGTTTTCAGCCTGTCATTTCCTTAATAGGCACTCCTGTTAGTCAAGTTTTAGTTTGGAAACAAAATAGAGCTGCTTAAAATTAAAATGAGGAGCTTCCACATACTGGTTGACTCCTTATTGTACAAAAACGTATAAAGTATCCACATTGGAATCTTGGGGAAGAAAAGTTAAAAACAGTTCATCGTAGGATCTGTGAGTTTTCAAGAAGCTGAGGCCAATCTTGCAGTATTGCAGGAGGAGATGAGAGATGAAATATATGAAGAGCACTTGGATTGCTTGATGTGTTGAAGGGAGCAGTCACGATTGATATAGTTTGGAAAAAAAAATTAAATAACCCTCTTCCAATCATTATGTAAAGGATCTTCCTTCAGCTTGGTGTCCTCCAGGTGGTGTTGAGCTACACTTTCCACGTTGTGCTAGATTTAGTGATTTGTCAACCACAACCATCCATAGTTGCTTGCAGTGACCTTTAAAACCTTGAGCTTTCTAGCATAGGTTTACCAGCTGGATCTTTCTCATCACACTTACCTCTTTCATGGTGAACAGAGCCCTAACCTCATGTCTAAGGGTGCCCTGAAAAATGCAGGAAGCCAATTATGTCAGCTTCCCTCTTTTCCAGCTCAGTGACCAAATGGGAATTTGTTTAGTGCTCATGTCTTGTGGCAACATGAATCTGGTTTTAGATAAAAGGGAAGAGGAACGACTCTCGTCAGCTTCCATTCTGTCTGCACAATTCCAACTCTTCTAAAGTCAGCAAGGGATTTTCTTTCCCAGAAAGATTTTTCTCCCACCCTGTAGGTCCAGGGTCAGCTGCTTTGACGCAGGCCAGTGACTTTGCACAAGAGATCCTTATGTGTTATTGATGGAATTCATTCTTGGCAGCAGGATCTCTTGGCCGTGCCCACTGACATGGTTGCTGGCAAGTGGGCCAGACAACAACAGTTGTGTAGTGCTTTTGAAGCTCTGATTCATTCAAACTTAGTAGTCGTTCCAAATGCCAAATGATTTTAAAATAGTTAAAAATTGTACTTGAGTTTAGGGACATTATAAAAATTATACCTGTCTTTTTGAAAAAGTTCAAGAAGAAAATAACCTACTGGATTTTCTATTTAAAACCTTCGAAGGTGGGACTGAATTTTTCTAACTAGATCTTAACATCACCTTTGAACAATGAGTCACTAAGACTGAATTTAGTCCCCACCACCCTTCTATTTTTTTTGCCTCAGCCATTTCGCATAGGAGGTGGTGGATGTTAACTGGCCAGCAGCCCTCGTGTGTGTTTTACCAATTTAACCCTAGCCATGTAGCAGTGTGTGTAAACATCCTACACTCTCAGCTGTGACTTTGTGGTAGCTGGGAGAAGGTTGTTTACGCCTCCTGGCATGGACTGGTCCTCTCGGAAGTTGTAACTCCTCATTATGACTTGCGGGACTCGATGTACCTGCGCATGGCTCCAAGCCTGTCCTCTCAACGTTCTGTTCCCTCATCGTTTGGAGGGAGGCGGAGAACCAGGAAAGGTAGGTGGGGTGAGGTCTTGATTGGAGAGTTTGGGTAGCCACATGCCTGGCGTTCACTTAAGATAAAAATTGCTCCAGTTGTACTGCAATAATCATCGTACTAAGATGTTATTCTTGCCTGTTTCTGTGCTGTGAGTGCATTTTATTGTTTCCCTTCATAATCTACCACAAGAACCACAGTCATTAAGCAGGTCAACTTCCCCCATTGACTTTGCTCATGAGAAGCTGGCTGGGAAGGCCACAAATGGTGATCGCGTGTCCCTGGGATGCTACAGCCATCATAAATAAATGCTGGTTGCCAGGTGCCCGAATTTTGATCTTGTGATTGTGGGGAATAGTTGCAAATGCAAGGACTACTCAGAAATCACCTTTTTTCCCCACTGCCGTTGTAATTTGGAACAATTGCTAAATGAATGGTTGTAAATTGAGTACTACCTGTAGTTTCAAATCTCCCTTTAAATCTCACTTTAAGTAAGCAAATGGCATCCTTCATCAGCTCGTTGGCTTCACTGCTAATAATACCTCCTTCCTTTCATTGGCCTGGAAAGCTTTTCCCCCAAAGTAGCAGGCCTGTTCACTCTTGGATGCTGCTTGTCTTTCAAGAAAGAAATGGAAATTCACCAGACCTGAATATTCTGTCAAGATGGGAAAAAATAAAACAGGCGGAACATCTGGCTGATATGCAGTGTCCAAAAAAGAATACTAGTCGGGGGGGAAGGAAATCTTGACATTTGTATACCTCTAATACTAATTTTTCCATACCTGTTTGCATTTCTGCTTACAATCCATGTTTCAGGCTTAGTTTACCGTATCTGACCACCTTCTTCTCCATTGGCGTAGGAGGAGGTCCGCCAGGCTGTGACTCCAGCAGAACCCGTCCAGTACTACTTCACTCTGGCCCAGCAGCCAGCAGCTGTCCAGGTCCAGGGCCAGCAGACGGGCCAGCAGACAACCACGTCCACTACCACAATCCAGCCTGGGCAGATTATCATTGCCCAGCCTCAACAAGGGCAGGTCGGTAGGCAGGCCTTTCGTGGCTCTTGCGTACTGAATTGGAAGAGCAGGTGGAAAGGGGTATCGGGTGCTCTCTGCGTCGGGAAGGAGACCAAAGCAGCGTGTTAAAGTGAACAAAATGGAATATGCTACATTGGGGTATCTTGGTGCATTCAGACAAACAAACGAATAAAAAACTCCCCAAGGTCTTGTGGCTTAATATATAGACCGGGTCCTCCCAACATTCGGTGGTTGCATTCTTACAGTGTGCTGAATCGCAAAATACCCATCCCTGTTTTAGGCTGCCCTTCATGTGTTATAAGGACCAGCCTGTTGGCAAAACTGCAGATTAAGACTCAAGTCAACTGCTTAGACTTCTACCCAATGAGGGTGGAGATGGGGATGGAAGTATGGTCAGATTTCTCACTGCCTTCTTAAGTGAGAAGCAAAGAAAGAAGACAGTATTTGCTGCAGATCCTGTTCTCCCTCCCCAGTCATATTGGCTGGGACAACATGGAGTTAGAGTTCCAGCAACATCTGTCTGGCCATGTGTTGTCCACATCTCCGCAATTTAGTTAATGGAGCAGATCCATAGGCTCTATCTAAAGTACACCAGTGAGGAGAAACCAGTGCTCTCCTCATGAATGCTGACAGTCATTTTGGAACATTCAAGTCTGTCTGCTCCTGTTTTACAAGGTCAGACTGAGGCTTCCTTTTCATTCAAATCCATCTTTGGCTGTGGAAGCTCTGTAGATGATGTGTGGCCACTGTTGTTGTTTGCCAATGTTGTTCTCAGGGGGAAAAATTGGAACAGTGTCTTGGATGCCATCTTGAAAGACTGAAGGAAGGACAGGATATAATTTGAATTTTAAAAGAATGAAATAGGGACAGTCTTTTGCTTTCAGAGCATTAGCATCTGAATTTTTTTATTTTTTTCTGCTATCTTGAGCCTTTTCTGTCTCAAAGATTGTGACACTGAACAGAGGGGAGCATTTCCTCGTGAGAGAGGAGTTGTCTGGTCCGGGTCATGTTGCAGGATTGCAAAGTGGTAGCTGATCATTGTATCTGAGATGTCCTCCATCTTCTCCTGTGTGCCTCTCTTCTTTCAGACCACTCCTGTGACCATGCAGGTGGGGGAAGGGCAGCAGGTGCAGATCGTTCAGGCCCAGCCACAGGGGCAAACCCAGCCGGCGCAAAGTGGGACGGGGCCAACTATGCAGGTCATGCAGCAAATCATCACCAACACGGGCGAAATACAGCAGATACCGGTGAGAGTCAAAATTGGTCTAAAAGTTACAGAAGCCCTGGGCTTGATTCGAGAAGGGAGTTGTGGACAGCTGCAATATGTCCTCAGGGAATGGCAAAAATATGGTGGCTATGTTGGTATCCTCTCCTGCAGAGACTCCTGGGTGATCAACACTAGTCCTTTTTTGCTGGCTGGGTTGGGTTCAGGTTCGTGTGTGGGGTCTGCATCGTGACTGCCAAGTTCTAGAACCAGGGGTGTCTAGCCTTGGCAACTTTAAGACTTGTGGACTTTAGTTCCCAGGTTTCCCCAGTTAGCTAGAGTTGAAGGCTACAGGCCTTAAAGTTGCCAAGATTGGACGCCTCCTTTCTAGAGAGAGAGAGAGACCGCTCCAAAAAGCAGCTCGTTCAAACCTTTGCTGAAGCCATTTCTCCCCTCCACACTCATCCGCTCAGCTCCTCGACTTTCTTTCTCCCCTTCCTTCATTCTCATCTTGTGAAACAGGTTTACATTATATTCTGAGTTAATATTTGAAAGTCACACAATCACTAGGGCCGCACAGATATTTGCAAAACATTCCATGCTTATTTTCATAATCAGGCTGGTTTTGAAGGTCTCTCTGCAAACTGCCCCTTCAAGCTTTTCCACTCTTATCTTTAACAAGTGGTTTCCCAGACAGAAGCGCCATGGTGGTGTGCACCAGAGCAGTAAGCCGAAGCCCTTAATGCCTGCATTGTCCATTTTAAGTTAGTTATTCTAGTTAAAGTCTAACCAGGGCCTCTGCTTGCAAACAGCTCTTCTCCCTGCGGGCATATTTCTGTGCCTTCAGAAAGACAGCTGTGAAGCTTTCGCTTGCAGAAAGTATGCATTTGCAATGGGGGGCTACCCTTTGCCTTTAGGGACTGGTTATTTGGGGAGGTAAAAAAAATCCCAGTTGTTAGAGAAGTCAGTGGAGGGACGAGGTCCAAGGGTTGTAATTTCTGCTCGAGGAAATTTGGAGCATCAATGACAGATTGTCTAAAGATCTTATCCACCTGTTCCTTGATTAAAAGATGCTGTCCTGAGCACAATATAATTGTGTTTTGTACAAATACAGCAGGGCGGGCAGGAGGTTAATTATTTCTAAATGTTGTGAGGTTGTTCTAAAACAGAGCTGAGCAAGCATTTTTACACTTTTTAAAACACAAAAGAGCGAACCTGGGAGATCCAGCAGTGACACCATAACATCACCAGAGGGGGTAGATTGAGATTCCTGGCATCAAAATCATTGCCTTAAGCACACATCAGATTTAATGTGTCCATTTTCACGTTTTTAAATGCCATTGTTTCATTTTTTTAAAAATGTCATTATGCCACTGAAAATCAATGATTAGATACCATATTTTGTCGGCACAATTTTGGGAGAGTGTCACAATGGGGCAGGATTTGCATTAATCAGAAAATTAGGAACCAAGTCGGGTTCTTTCAGGTTTGAAAAAGAAGTATGGATATGTGCACCTTAGGTGGTTCTTTCAAGTTTCCACTTAATTTCATCTCAAAGTCTCTACACTGTTGAGCTTCGGATTTATGGTTTTGATGAACGAAAAAAAATATACAGAAGACTATAGAAATAAAAACAAAAGTTGTGATTGTAGAGCAAAAGGTGAGTTTAAATTTACACTTACAGCTGATGTAAAAGAGAATCGGAAATTAAGATAACAGGAAGAAGCAACTTTTCCACCCCAAGCACATGTGTTTATGGTTTCATCTTTGGTCTTATTATGTCATCTTCCTGTGTAATCTTTCCAAGCCTGTCTGGGAAAGGAGAGGCTAGTTCTGTTTTCAGGTGACCTCTTTCATGTGTCCCCTTTCTCCCTCCTGCTGTTTCTAGGTCCAACTTAATGCCGGCCAGCTGCAGTATATCCGCTTAGCTCAGCCTGTGTCTGGAACTCAGGTAGTCCAGGGCCAGATCCAGACGCTTGCAGCCAACACGCAGCAGGTATCAGCTGACCTCCTGGATTTCTTGAGAAGAGCTGTTAAAATACCTGCGACCCTTCGAGAAAGGGATTGATTTCTCCAGATACAACCACTGAAACCAGGGGTGGTGGGAGGAGTTCTGATCTTGTATTTCTGCTGACTACTAACCCCCCTCCGCCTGCTTTTTTTTAAAAAAAGAAATCCTCAACCATTTGGAGAAGTTGTATCAACCCTGCTCCTTTGCATGTGGAATAGGACAAAATCTATGACACAGAACTATTGTCATAAATCTGCCCAGACATAAGGCCTTTTATGTTTGCTTGGCTGTGAAAAATATAAATCATGTTTTGTTTGGTAAACACCCTGTTTCAGGGGCATCTCTTGTGGAGTGTCAAAGAAGGCGGATGCAGCTACATCTTGACTTTTTTGACAACCCTCCTCCACTCGGACATCGCCATTCTCATTAAATGCCTTGTGTTGGTTAAAAATGAAACCACACTTTAAAACACTTCAGTATGGTAAAAGGCCTGGTGTTTGGAGGCTGGAATCCAAAATCTCTTTCTTATTTCAAAACTTTATGCAACTTTCAGCGAATTTAGTGAAACTCTGTTCCTTCCACCACCAGGCCTTTGTTGTCGGTCAGCTTTTCTGTTTGAGCCACCTGCCAGCCTTCCTGTTGCCATTCTTTGTGTTCAGGCGCCGTATCTAATTTCCCCTGCTTTGCAAAACCTTTTTTAGTAACTGCTAAATGTATTCATTAAAAGCAGTACTTTTGTTTAGGTCCTGGCTAAGAGTAGCCTTCACCTCTTTCGGATCTGATGCTTCATTGTCTGCAGCCTGGGATCTGCCTTGATTAGTATCAAATCGGATTGCTTTTCTCTGTCTGTCTTCCCTTTCCTCTTAGCTTTTCCTAACACATACCTCTCTTTTCTCAAGAAGGCTTTGTGTCCCGGTTGCGCAGTTTCTATTGTCATAGACTTTCAGACTTTGCTTATGGAAGGCCATTTACTTGGAAAAGTTCACAGCTATATCTGCAAATGGACTTCTTGCTCAACAGACTATCTAAATGGCTTGCGTATTGCGCCCAATTGCAACAGCAAAAAGAACACTAATGGTCCAACACACACACACACACACACGCCCTCGTATCCTTTTATCCCCAACTATGTGGGGAATGTTACTTTTGACAGGGTCTTGAACCTCCTTTGAAGGGATATTTATTTCTATTGGTAGGCAAATTTCTTTGGGAAATAAATAATGAAAACCACAAATTGAAAGGGGTTCGCAGGAAAAAGAGCAGACCAGAGATTCAAGGCGTCTCTTATATTTCGCAGTTCTTCTTTTGCATTTATTTTAAACACTGATTCCCTCTTGGTCAGAGGTGCAAATGTCATCCATGTATGTCTTTCCAGATTGCGCAGACAGACGTTCAACAGGGGCAGCAGCAATTCAGCCAGTTTACCGATGGACAGGTATAATATGTCTTTGCAATTGGGGCTGGGTGAAGGGGTGGTTGCTTGAAGCAGCTTGGCATGGTCAATTTCTCCTGAAGGAAACCAGTTTCGTGGGAATGTTGTTGACCTAATAGGAAGAAGCCAGAGACATTGTTCTGTGGATTACATAATATTTACCCTATCAGTTCGTTCCGCTAATTGAGAACTAGCTTGGAGTGGAGATGGCCAAACTGACTGCTTTGATTAAAGGAAAAACACAATTACTTTTGTTTCTCCTTGGAAACTGCTTTTCTACTTTGTGCTTGAGAAAAAAAAAGAAACTTTGATTTTGGGCTTTACCAATTACATAGGTTTGTTGTTACAGAAATAGCTGGTTTATACTATTATGTAAAAGTAAAAAGTTGAGGTTTGATCGTCATTATCATAATCTACTGCAAGGAGTAGACAAACCTAGCTTAGAGTTTCATGCTTCGGATGCTCCCTGGCAGTTCAGGGGGACTGATTAAAGTTGTGAGTTTTTCTCGGTCGAGGACTATTATAGAAGAAAGTGTTTGTCGGTATCACTAGCAGTGTGTAAATGAATCTGAGGGTGCAGTGCACGCCATGCCTTAAAAGGATCCACCAGAAACAGTTTCACAAGCTTCTCTTTGCTTCTTCCCTTCCAGCAACTCTACCAGATCCAACAAGTTACTATGCCTGCTGGTCAAGATATCACCCAACCCATGTTCATCCAGTCTACCAATCAGACAACAGATGGACAGGCGCCACAGGTCACGGGAGACTGATCAGCTCCGGCCAGAAGCTTTCCTGATGTGGCGGAATTCATAGCGACTTGATTCATGTTCCCACTGATCAAGTCCAGAAGCAGCCTTTAACTAGTCCATTCCCTCCCCACCATGTGTCTTCATTGATAGAAAGATGTCACGGGTTGTGTTCGGCATTACATCAACTGCTTACGTTGGCTGGGAGGAGAGGATACCACAGGAACTGACTACAATGCAATATATGTATTTCTTCTTTTAAACATTTTGAATTCCTCAATAGTTCCAATTTGACCATTTTATAGAGGGCTCTGCAGGCAGCGCAAGGCCTTCTCATTTCTCCATGGTCTGGGATCTTTTCTGTGTCCTTTCTGTTCTCCCGTCCATTACATTTGAAATCAGAAGATCTTTATCCTGTTTCACACCTGATCTCGCATATCACATTGTTGTCATTAAATCTGAAAGTGTGTTAGTGTGTACATGTATATATACAGTGTGTGTGTGTGTTTGAGAGAGAGACAGAGAGGGAGAATGGGCAGAGGGATTCCTCTTTTTTTTTTTAATGTCCCAAATCCAGGTGCTGCTACCTGCAGCTCCCAAATATGGAAAAAAAAACCAGGAAAAATCCAGCTTTTCCTTCATGAACCTATTTTCGAAACGCATTAAATTTAGCCTCAAACTTTTTTGGAATGACTTAAGGGGATTTGGACATGCAAATGCAATTTATTGGGTAATGATATAAAATTCAGCCATGCATGTTTTTTTTTAAATGCATGAAATGCAATAAACTCTTTTTTGTATAATATTCTATACTATGTGTCTTTCTCACCTCAGCTCATCAATTGATCCTGATCCAGAGCAAGTTCTGCTTTGCCAGATTTAGACTTGCCAAAATGCTTCAGAACCTGCCCAAATTCTATGGATTGATATGTTTTAAGTTGGTGCTAAGGAAACTTAGATCAATCCATTGGCCAATGGGTAAACCTCTACCTCATTTTTATTTCCCGTTTCTTTGTTCCTTAACTTTGGGCCACCACCGGCTGATACTTTGCTGCACTGCAAGTTCTCCATTAGGAACGAACAATAGAAATCAATCATTTGGGGGGGGGGGGTGCATAAAAAGGGAGAATCCTTCAAAATATCTCTCAATACCTATAGGAATAATGATGGCAACTCTTTGGAGGCTAGTTTTTCATTTCATCTCCAGCCATTTAATTAAAGTTACTTTAAAATAAGTAAATTTGGGTGTGGGGTGTGTGTGTCTTAACAGAGGGTGTTATGAATCCAGGGATGGATCCGTGGTGCACAGCTTCTCCTTCCTTTGGTAGGGGTAGGACAGTTGTAGCTTTAAATGAGGCTGGGTTACCGGTAGAGTTCTACTCACTGTGGCCTTCTCCCGAGGAAACACTATGATGAGCAGGAGAGGAAGAAAGTGAGAGGAATTTCCTACACAGGCATGTTTTTTGGCAGGCATCTGGTATATACGTCTTGAGGGAGCTACTCCAAGAATATAGCGACATTGCTGCGCTTGAATAATTTTGAAAGCTACCCAGCAGATGAGGTCTGCTGTTCACTCTTTCCATCCCCCAACAGATTAAGAGGGGCAAAACAAGGAGGCAATTTGTGATTAACTCCAGGCATTGCACTGTGATTTTGATTCAGGCTTAGCATGTGAACTCAGCTAGCTGTCCCTCGTACATACACTGTGGTTAAGCTCAAGGTGCAACCCTCATCATAAACCAAGAGAATTAGCTCCAAACCAGTGAGCACTTAATTGGGAGTCAGTCCCATTGGATTCTGGGTGGGGTAGGTCTGATTTAGCATTTCCCTGTAAAAGTTTTAACATCCCCTCTATCTCCCAGAAGCCTTTGCAATACCTAATCAACATCTTGCATATTTTCAAAACAATCTCGGCACAATTCTGGTGAATCAACCAACAGTTGTGTTTTGCTAGTGTAATATACAGGATGAGGCCAGAGGAGTAAATTCTTTCAGAAAGAATCTTGTGAGCACCACCAGAGGGCAGTAGATTCTCTATTCTGGATCTGTTGTTTTTTTTTCTTAGTAAGGTCGATGTTGATCTGGTTTGTGTAACAGTCAAACTTTGTCAGACCAATGCACAAGTTAGCAGTGGTGGATGAGCAGCTCTTTCAATAATTACGTTTCGTGCTTGCCGATCACAGGAAATTGGATTTTTAATTTTTTTTTTTTGCTGTGATCTTCTCTTGACTTTTTAATCAGTACTTGGAATGCAAGGGCTGGCGAAAAGTCTCTCTGGATGGCCTTTCCCATCAGTTCAGAAGACATGCGTAGGAGGGTCCAGAGTGGTTCTCCAGTAGCTTTACCTCCGCCACCCCAACTCTGCTGTAGTTAATGAGACAAATTCATAAGTAGAAATGTATGGGCTCGAAAGGAACTTCTACGTAAGGAAAACTTAGATTGGCTAATTCTGAAAGTGTAGGGAGCTGAGCCATTTTTAATATTCCTAGCTGTGCTGGAGAGAATTATTAAGAATAATTAGAAGAATGGAATGGAGTAGGGAATGGGAACAGGAACCAGGAATAGAGGTAATAGAATCCAGATCAAGGGAGGCTACTAATACCACTTTAGTAAGGCCTTAGTAAGACCACAACTAGTCTATTACATCCAGTTTTGGTCACCACACTATAAAAAAGATGAGACTCTAGAAGGAATGCAGAGAAGAGCAACCAGGATGATGAGGGGACTGGAGGCTAAAGCATATGAAGAACGGTTATAGGAACTGGGCATGGCTAGTCTAGTGAAGAGAAGGACCAGGGGAGACATGATAGCAGACTTCCAATATTTGAGGGGCTGCCACAGAGAGGAGGGGGTCAAGCTAATTTCCAAAGCACTGAAGGCCAGACAAGGAATAATGGAGAGATTCAATCTGGAAATGAGAAACTTTCTGACAGAACAATCAACCCATGGAACAGAAGTTGCTTTTGGAAGTTGTGGGAACTTCA
This sequence comes from Pseudonaja textilis, assembly GCF_900518735.1. The sequence goes on from NW_020769327.1 coordinate 12,478,280, forward strand.
TCACTGAAAGCTTTCAAGAAGAGACTGGATTGCCATCTGTCAAAAATGATGTAGGATCTGCTTGGATGGAGGGGGATGGACTAAATGACCTACAAGGTCCCTTCCAACTCCCTTAATCTGTAAAAATCTGTAAATAGCTCCCAAGATCCCTTCCAACATTTATTCTGTTAATTCATAGAGGTACCCTGGAGCCAGCATAATGAGAGAAGTAATTCATGTGGCTGGGAAACAGCACAACCACCAGGTTTAACCAAATCCTGAATTTGAGTTGAAAGCTAACTGATGCAGAATAAATGGTCACAATTATGAGAATATGGACTTCAGACACGGGTTTTGTACCTTGGCTCAACTGTAAATGTGGCTTAAAAACCAGTGGTTAAATGCATATATTGCAAGATTGGTGAAGCAAGAGCAAACCATCCACATCATACATTAGTGCAACATTTGCACGTGTCTCCTGTGTTTTTTTTCATTAATGAATGTAGGCTAGATTATAAAGATTGCCTGAACGTTTGGTTGCAGAATAAATCAATGCAGAAAGCAAGAAAGGAACACACAGCAATATGGACATTTGTGGGTTTTGGGATCAAGAAGCATACAGCTGACTTCTGTAGTGAAAATGGTAACAAAGCAGCTCTGGTCATTTGAACTCTGGCTAAATTGACTCTTTCTCTGGAGTGTATCAACTAAAACCACACTGAAACTTTTTTAAAAAATTGGAATTCAGACCCAGGGATAATAGCAAATTCCTCAATGCCCCATTCAACCACCAGGTTTTGGATAGAGATAGTCTTGGACAGAAGGAAGGATCAAGCAGAGAATCAGCCTGGGATCCTTATGTGAGAAGATTGCTGTGAAATACGCATTGAGCAATAAAATAGCTAGTTTAATACTCTACACTTATGGGAAAGTGTATTTGTTTGTGCTGACACTAGATCAGTTAAAAATCAAGAAGAGGCAGGGGCAGGTTTGGTTGACTAAGAATATCAGAATAACCTAGCCAATCCTTGTCTCTCATGTGGCCCGCCTGATGTAGCTAGAAGTCCACAAAGAAGAGTTCAATGAATTAATAAATTAAGAACAATTATAAAATGTGAGCCAATAAATAACTATTCAATAAATCTGTAACCAGTTTTGGAAGCTACGTGAGCTACACACTTCTTCGGGAAGTCTGTATTATGCATCAGTATAATGGGTGAATGCAACTGCTGCCTACACGGGAGACAAAAAGGATATTTAGTAGAGAAGTAGTGTCATCTATGCCATTAGAGTCTCTTCTTCTGAAAGAATAAGAATTGTTAAGAATAAGAACGCAACATAAAAAGCTAATAATATTGACTGCATACCAGCAGCAAAAGTCTTTCCTGATCAAGCTAGCAAAATTACAACAATAGGATTCCCCCTTGCCCCTAATTTCATTTTTGTCATGATTTTCCCTGCAAGTCCAAAGCAGGATTAGGCTTCCTTAACACCTGGGTGGGCTGCTCTCAACAAATGTCAGGGTGCTCAACTGGATTGGAAGTTGGAAAATGAACTATGCGTGAAGTAAGAGCAAAATCTTATTGCTTTGAAGAGAAGAGGGAGATGGCTGGTAACTATGAATGGGTTTTCTTTTTTTTTTTCCAGATTATAAAATGGATGGATTTAATTCAGGCTAATACACATCTATTGTTTGTTTATTAAATTCATTTGCCCTCCATCTTGCTACAAGCAACTTTTACTGCTTCCAGCAGCTCTTAAGAGGCTTTTGCTGATCAGTTCCAAACGAAGATTTTTTACAGTTTGATGTGGAATGAAATGTAGGAAGAAGAGGGTTTTGTAAAATATATATATATATATATATTAGAGAAGATGTTAAGTCACTGCAATGGTTTATACTGGTATGTCTGGTGAAGTCTTCTTTTCATTCTTTTTGCTATTTCTTTGTATCCCTAGTTTCTATTTTTTCTTAGTTTGTTTCAGATTTTTATCTTCGTAATTATAAACTTTAATCAAATTATAGGTAGTCCTCAGATTACTAACATTCTTTTAACAATATCAATTTATTACCTGTCCTCCAGTTATGACCATCACACCACCTCTTGGTCACCTGATTACAACTGGACACATGGCAACCAGCGTGTATTTACAACAGTTGCAGTGTTTTGTGGCCACATTTTCGCAACCTTCCCATCTGGCTTCCCACCAGAAAAGTCAATTGGGGAAGCAAGATTTGCTTAATGATGATGTGATTCATTTAACAACCACAGTAAAATTGACCTAAAATCAGGTCCAGTCATGATGATTCATTTAACAACCACATCACTTGGTCACTTAGCAAGCAAAATTCCAGCAGGAATTGTGGTCATCAGCTGAGAACTATCCGTATTATTAACAAAACAACAGCCTGATTTTAAGGAAGATTTCACTTGGAGCATAGAGCCTGGGCTTGGGCTTTCAAAGCCCTCCTGGCCTTCATAGCTCACCTCAAGAGTCAGACCTGGCTCTCCGTCAGATTCCTCTTCTTCCACATCTAGATCAAACTTTAAACCCCCCAAATGAAGCCACCTTCTTGGCTTTGCCTTTGGTCCCAAATAAGTCATTATCGACACATGTTTCTGGTAGTAGCCGACATATCAGCAGTTGGGTCGGGCTCTGGGTCTCTCTACATTTGCATGGCGTGTTGTTATTCTCTAAGAGCCTCCACTTGAACATATTAGTTTTAGACTTATGCACTCCAACTCTCAACTTATTTTAGAGTCCTCCAGGTAGTATAAGGGAGGCTACATCCTTCAGCCATATTCTCCTTTAATGTTATTCCTTGCTCGATGGTCTCCTTCCTCCACCTTTTAATTCAATTTTGTTTTTGCGTACCCACAAGAATGTTCTTTCCATAAAACTGCTCCTAGATCTGAGTTGACTGGCTTAGGGCATATACCCATTCAGAGATCTTGCTTAACTCTCATTCTGCTGCTACTTTTGTCCTGACCTTAGGTGGGGCAATGCCAGTAACATATTGTATTTTCTCAGTTGGTGTAAGTTTGAGATATACTCCCCCAGATATACTGCTGATACTATTACAAACTCTTACAAACTTCCTCTAAATTCCTACAAGTTTTTTTTTTCCCTTCGCTCAAATCCACCTCCTATTATTGGAGCAAACAACAGCAGCAGCCATATTAGGTGTCTCTTTTGTTTTTTCCCCCCCCTTAGTTGCCAATTCCCTTTCCCATTTCCAGAGGAGAAAGGTTATATAAGCTCTGGACAACATATCCTCCTGCTTTAAATAGCTCTGGCAGCCATTCCTTTTCCCTAAGGGATGCTAGGAATTGTAAGTTGGAAGGGAAGAAGCAAAAGACCAGGAGCAGAAAATGACAATGCAAAGTATTCAGGGAAGATTTTCTACTTTTAAAGCAACAATGTTTTGAAATCTCACCAAGGAAGCAACCGTCATGTTTCAGGGAGAAACCACTTCTGATGGCTTCATGCATGCATCAAGGCAGGGGTTTTGGGGGGGCAGTGTGACAGAAGCAGGTTGCTACTTCTTTCCTCTAGGATGCAGGTTTGATTTCCCAGCTGGGAGGTTTCCTGGTTGTCTCCTATATGAGCCCTGGCCAGATCCGGTTCTATTTGTCTTCTGAGCAGAGACAAGATTGGCCTAGGGTTTGCTGGCTGGAATCTTACCTTCGAGCTCTTCGAACTGGCAGGCTTTCTCACATCAACCCAGTCATTATGTTTGGTTTGGCTTTGCTGGTTGTGTGAATCTACACCTTATACTTTGCCGTGGCTTAAAGTGATGTAAAAACCGAGCAAGGAGGAGGAGGAGGAGGAGGAGGAGAGGAAGAGGAAGATGACTGGACGACAGCTTACCATGTTGTATGAATGTATCTGCACTGCACTGCACTGCACTGCAAACAGAGACATGTGTGGCGTGTTATTAAAAAAACAGGATTAAGTTTTTTGGGTTTTTTTGGCTTAGGATGCTGCATGAACTTGAGAGTTTATCTGGACCAACTTGTGGACTTTCACATAAATATGAACAATCCCATTTATGGACCATTTTCCTGTTAGGAATTCCTATGGACTACTTTCTTTTTAGCTCTGAGTAGACGCGCTCAATAAAATTTCACATGGACACAGTTGCTAATTCTCTTATCAACACAATTTGTAGATACGAAAGATACTTCATTCTTTCTGTCATTTTCACTTTTTTCTCTCAAAAGAATGGCTGTCAAAGGAGCAAAGTAAAGATGAGGAGCAAGTAAGACAAGCATGAAGTGACAATATTTCCTCCTGAGGTAAGCCTGAAGCTTTGATAGGTGACCATCATTCTCCCTTCTCCATGGGCTAGCATTTAAAAAGAGCAACCCCACCAAGAACCAACAACTATAAACAGAGCTTGACTCTTACACTATGATAACTGATCCTAAAGTCTCTGGATCATGAATGGTCCCTTTCCTCTTTCTAAAATAGAAAGTGCCAGACTGCATTTTGGGTAAGAGACCCAGATAAAAACTGACTTGGTTGGCAAGTGGGAAGACTGGACTTGGAACAAATGAAAACAAATGGGATGAAAAAACATTGGAGGACTGGCAATAAGAGTACAGGAAATAAATGCCTTTTCTACTCTGCCCTGGGAATTCTGGGTCCAATTCTGCACAATACAATTGAAAATGGAGGATCAGCATGGTCATAGGATACAGCCGTGATGGTGACGAATCTAGAAATGAAGACCTAATAGGCACAGATAAAGGATCTGGATATGTCTAGCTTTAGGAGAGATATGATAGCAATCTTCAAATATCTGAAAGAGTTGCAAATAGGAGTTGTTGTTTTTCTCTGTTGTCTCACAGGCGAGAACTAGAACCAATCCATTACAGTTTCATGAAAAAGATGCAGGCTAAACATTTGGAGAAATTTCCTGACTGTACATGCTATCAGCCAATGGAATAGAGTGTCATGCAAAGTGGTGACATTTCTATATCTGGAGATCTTCAGATGGAAACTGGACAATCATCTCTTTGAGATAATCTAATCAATTGAGCAGTTGAATCAATGATCTTTAAAACCTCTTCCAGCTCTTGGATTCTATAATTCTATTAACCGTGCATAACATTTTGGGTGAGAGTAAGAGAACCATTGATGCAATGTGAACAGGGTCACGCCACAAACACTGGTGCGGGCCAATATTTCAGAGTTTTTTTTTCTTGGGTTTGGGAAGAAAGTTTGAATTTTGTCTTTAACACTGGTGAAACCATAATATAGGGATTGTATCTTAAAGTGATAAAAAAGCTGGACTAGCAATTTTCAGCAATCATGGGCAGGAAGAGGCCCAAGAGAGACAGTTGGCCATGTTTCAGTTCTGAAGCCTCAAATTGCCCTCCTTTAAAGCATGTTGTCTTCTCAGATGATGAGAAAATTATCAGATGATTCTCCTACCAGAAGACCATTTAACTAGCTGGCTGGTGAAAAGCTGGCTTCTTGGCCATCCACTTTTGGATGAATCCTGAGATCTTTCTCCTTTATTTCAGCAGAGGGCACTCTTTGCATGACGACGTTGCCACTCTGTTAATAAATGGCCTGTTTCCAAAGGAATCGCACACTGAATCTCCCCATGGAATTTAGCTTGGAGGATCAAAGTCACATCTTTTCCCATCTGGGTATTAGGTTGGTGAATTGCCTCTTCACAAACTCAGCATTTTTGCCCTTGGAACTTCTACTTGCTTTGTTGTTGAACATGGAGGCTGGAGGGATGACAGGGAGAAGTCTTATCTTCCATACTCTCCTCTCATAGTCCCTTACAGATGTTGCCTCTGATTTCTGTACCTAACTGGAGAACCTATTTTGTATTCATAAACTAAACTTACCCAACCTGTATCCAGAAAGCCAGACTATTCACCTTATAGTTTGAGAGACCTCTGGAGAAATGTTTTATCACAGAAGGAATCCAGTTCCTGGACTTAAAAGGTCCTGAAGGATGGTCATTTTTAGGTATTTAGATTTGGAGCTAGAGATGTCTTAAATCAGGGAACGTCCAACCTAGACAACTCTAAGACTTGTGGACTCCAACTTCCAGAATTCCTCAGTCAGCATGTCAGGCTGAGGAATTATGGGAGTTGGAAGTCCATAGGACTTAAAGTTGTCTAGGTTGGACATACCTGCCTTAGACATTCTGAACTTTCTGTTCTGCATCCAGTTCCTAGGCAAAAGGAAACTTAAGGGAAATGTGGAGAGAAACAAATCCGAAATGGAAACGTATCCATCTTAAGAGGACAGGTGAATGCATGCAAATCCCTGGAGAACAAATGACATCACCTGTCGGTAACATGTTGCACATGACTTGTTTAGTCTATTCAGGATGAGTGAAAGTTCAAGCTCAGCAGATAAGGCCCTAAAGAGGAATGGACCTCTTCATGAATAAAGAGCTACTCAATTGCAGAGCCCTACTTCTGAGGAGCAACTGTCTCCAAGTGATTGGGATTACGTGCAACTGGGACCTAGTTAAGAATCTTATAAATCCTTATTGTTGTGCATGCAGTACTTGCATCCTAGCTTGTTGATAACAAAAGGGCATTCCTGGGTGTACGGTGTTTGTCTTTAGAGGTGTCCCTGGGATTTCTTTGCCTGTGATGAACCAGGGCGTGGCACAAAGGCAACACAGTCAGATAATCAATAAGAGTCCCTTCAATAGCTCCAACTTTTTCCCCAATGTCTAGGTTACCTTCTGGCTGGAGAAAAACTCTCCCAGGAACAGCCTTTGACTATAATGAATCAAGTCCAAAACATGGTCAACACAAACTGTAATTATAAGTCCACTCAAGCCAAAATGAGGTAATTAGTTTGGCAGGGCAGGAGCAAGAATTCCAGATGTGCAGGCACAGCAAAACTCACACGGTTGGGAAGATGCCAGGAACACAGATAAGTAACAACACAGGATAAAGTCATGTTTGCTCCCAGCAGCTGTCACAGTCAGCATTCAGTTCTTTTAAACTTTCATTCCCAGCTGTGGCTAATGAAGTAAATCAGGGCCCTTTCCTTCCCTGTAAGCCATGCAAATCACATTGCTCTCTTCTCCGTTCCTCCCTGCATGTCCTAGGATGAAGAGGGGGTGGGCCTGGGTCTTCCTATGAACTCCCTCTCCCTTGTTCTATCTCTTCCCTGCTCTGCCCAGCCGGACTTTGCCCTTCCTCAGCCTCCTCCACAGCCAATGGAGCCACACTCCCACTCCCTGCCAGCTGTTTGTCTTCCTCCTTGGATTCAGACTCTGACGGGGCATGACACTGATTGGAACCCTCCCCTCACTAGATTGGAGCCCTTCTGACTGATTCCTGGGAGGCTCTGTGAAACAGTGGGCTTGACTCTTCTGCAAAAAACAAAAAACAAACAAAAAACAAACCCAGAGAGGTTAATAGATGCTCTACCTCAACTAGAGCTAAATATCCATGATTGAATATGAATAAGAAGTGCATAGCTTGAATTCTGGAGAATTCTGGAGAATTCAAGATATGCTTATTTCATAATTGAACACCATGTGTCCCTGTACTCTGAGGTGAGCCTTCAGGCTTCTTCAGTTGACCAAACTCTTGGTGGCTGCAGGAGCTCAAAATACAGGAATTTTTGATTTACAAGGGGTTTCTTGTAACGTTAATTTCTGGACTAAGTGTAGGTACTTAACATTTGTGTGATATTCCCAGCCTAAAAATTGAGGTGAACATATTTCATGTAATTAGTCTGTGGACTTGGAGGAGGGGAAATAATTATTTTAACTTACCAGTCTTTTTTTTTGTCTTGCTGTTGATTGAATGCATTAATAAAGAACATATATTACATATGTGTTATTTGAAAATCTGAGTAACCAGTTTCCTTTGTTATATAGTCCATCTATGTTTTATTTCATGTGTACAAGTTCATTTTCCCGAGAAGGAGTCATTGTGTTTGGCTAGGTTTCTAAAAGAGCCCATGACAAAAGAAAGCCAATAATTCCCGATCTATGAAAGGGAAACCCCTCTGCACAAGAATAAAAGAATCAGTCATGCCACAAACTCTGGGATAAAATGGCACTTTGGAGCTTTCCAAGGTTCTGTAAGTCTAGCTTGATAAAGGTCCCAGTAACATTCATTTAACACCACCAATATCTCTTTTAGTTGAGACACCAGGTTGATTAGCTACGGCCGGTTTTGATCCACCACAACTCACAAGGGGACAGGAGAGTTAGAAATTCCACTAGGGGTGGGGGGCAGTGTAACACAATGGTTTAGGAGATGAATGAGGTCTAGGAGACCATGGTTCTAATCCACTTGGATCTCATGATGCTGTTGTTAGAAAAGGATTGTACAGAGAGCTCTTGAAGAGAGAATATAATCTAGTAAATAAAAAAAAAGTAGAGGTTGTGTTTGTACAATATAGTTAACCAGGTCAGTACATGGCCTAGCAGATGCATTTGCAAAACATGTGGAATGGGGCTACTTTATTTCTGCTTTGCTTTTCTGTGCTTTATAGAGTTTTGTATTTAAAGTGATTAAAGGATTAAACTACAAGCAAGCAAGAAGACTTGAACTGTAGTCCTGCCTTTGCCAAGTACATTCAGAACCAGTGGTGGAATTCAAATTCTTTTTACTACTGGTCCTGTGTGAGTGGCTTGGTGGGTGTGGCACGGCTTAGTAGGTGTGGCAGGGGAAGGGTACCGCAAAAGCCCATTCCCTCCCCACCCCATTAACCTGCTTTCCAGCTCCGTTCTCCTGTGCAGGGCAACAAAAGAAGAATAGAAAATAGATGGGGGCGGGGTGGAATTGGCTGGTTCTCCGAACTACTCAAAATTTCCATTACCAGTTCTCCAGAACTGATCAGAACCTGCTGAATACCACCCCTGATCAGAACCATTTGTAAGGTTACAGCACACAAGAATCTTGTCGACTAAAGTTCAACATTAAATTGGCACCAGATAAGGGTCAATGTAATTCATGAGAGGTTCGACTTGAAGCATATGTGGGAATGCAATGATTCTAAACTGATGATGTGCTTAACTTCATCCCCCAGCTCTACCTGTTCTTCTCTTACAGTTTAGTCAGAAGCTGATTGGGTGACTTGGGTCAATCCCTCTCTCCCAACCATAATGTTAGGAAGAAGACAACACCAAGCCACTTCTGAAAATTTTGTCATGGACTTGTTCAAGAAGTTTACAAGAGTCCTGAAGTTTACAAGTTTACAAGTTGGGTCGAATCAGGTCTTAGGATTTTTGATGTTTTGATATGTGGAGTCACCAATAAAACAACCAAGCTCAGACAGCACCAAGGACCCCACAGTTTAATCCTGAACTACAAATATTTTCTTCTAGTGAGCTGATATAAGGAACAAATCTGGAAGATACATTAATTTGATAGCTAAGCTAAAAATGTTGTCTGAAGGTGTCTTGTGGTTTAAGATGGAGTTCCTATATACTTCAGCTACTTGGTTTTATATTAAGAGAAAGCAATAGCTGGGTTTTCAAGATACGTTCTGTTAACAGAACCATGTCTACTCAGCATGTTTTCTGCAGAGCCTCTGGTATTATTTCTCAATTTTTTAGTTGGGATTTGCACAACAAGCTAAAGTGTGATGGGTTATTTTGGAGGTCAGTGCATCTTGTGCACAGCTAACATAGTCCTGATGGCCAGTGTGTTGCTCTGACTACCCGCCAACTCTTAAGTCCAATCAAGAAAGAGGAAGGTGGGTTTCTGCAAAGAACAGTTGCAACCTCAAGTATCAGAATATTGGGAAGAACATCTCAGGATCCATCATGGGCCCATATACTGTTTTTGAAAGCAGAAAGAGTGAATGAAGTAATCAGTAGGATTAATGGAAGAATAAATGGATGTTTGAACAGTCAGAATCATGACCTTCACCCTACCATTTTGGAATAACCCATAGATATTTTGGTTGAAGGCAATGTTGGCAAGTGTGCATGTAAGATACATGCAAATATTAAAATATCCGCGCTGCTTTTCTTGTCATTATGTTCACTTATTTTTTAAACCATCGGGTCAAAGGGTGACGGTTTAAGCAACCAGATGGACTAGTATTCTGGACTAGCAACACCAAAGAAAAATGGAGATAGAAAGTTGATCAAAAGTGTCTCCTGGATTCAGGCGTAGATTGGGAGCCACTTCAGCAGTTTATCTTCTGAAGAATGGATGTTTCTTTTGTGAATAGGCCCTGAGAGGGAATTGTTTTCCATTGGTACTTACAATGTTGTTTTTTTTCAATTTCCTACACATGGACATAGCCCTGCAAAAACTGACTTATTGTCAATATAGCAGTCTTCCTCACAAGTGTGAATTTGCTAATCACCTGTCTGACTGAAAGTCACATGGATTTAAGGCTGATTTCCTCTCTTTCCTGCTTCATAACATACTGTCTAGGCATTGCCTTCACTAAGGTCTTTTCAATAACATTCAATGCTCTGAATTAGGATAAAGTTTCCAAGGGCAGATCTTGGAGAATCAATGCAAAACCTGCCAGCTAATGAAATTAAGGCAGGCCCAACCTTGGTATCAGGATCCTAGAGAAACCATTTCTTTGTTTGTAAATTAAGATAAATTTGGGAGAACTTTAGTGGCTCATCAACTTGAAGCAAGGCTCTCCTCCCAGATCTTTGCTTTCTGGAGCAATTAATATTCTAGAGGCCATTTGCCTCCAAGGGCAGAGATATATAAGACTGACTGGAGAGGGAAGAGAAATAAAAATTGTAAGTATTCTTTAGCTTAAAAACACTGAGAGATGAAACATCTTAATCATTCAGAAGTTGGTCATTAAGGCTTAATGTTTTTGCTTTCAGCATGCATTTAGGTACATATGATGTTAACAAATGCAAATATTATTATTATCGACCCTGATTTTCTTGGCATTGCTTTCTTTTTCTGTGGCTTAAGTAACCAGGTCAGAGGGCAGATTCAGAAATCAAGGGCAACTTTGAGCAAATTTTGAGAATTAGTAGCACCAAATACTCTGGGGTGAGGCCCTGTTGTTGTATATTCTCCAGAAAAGGCAAGCATTTAATGACCATCCAGTTGATTGTGGTAATGGTGGATTATTGAATAATGATTTATAATTATTTAAAAGGAAGAAGAACCTGAATTTAAACAAAAATATTTGTAGCTCAGAGAGGCTCAGTGGCTTAAAGGATGCCAGAGAACTCTGGCAGTTTGAGTCCTACTACCATGTGATGGATTAAGCTCCCATCACTTGCCACAGCTCCTGCCAACTTAGCAGTTTGAAAGCATGTAAATGCAAGTAAATAAATAGGTACCACTTCAGTGGGAAGGTAACAGTGTTCTGTGCTTCCCTGCACACTTTATGCTGTGATGTGATGCTGACCACATGACTATAGAAACATCTTCAGACAGCACAGCACTAACTCAAGGATTCTACATTTTTCTTTATTGTCCTCTGCTGGTGTCCATAGGATAGGATCAAGTAAGTCAAGACGATGGCCACGAAGGTATGATTGAAGTTCCGTCTTAATTTATGCACATTGTACATAAAAATAGGCAGAGCTTTCATAATTGCGGCGACTATCTTGACTTTTACTACACTTTGTGGACAACCCTCCCTATAGTACCTACAACACCAACTTATTTCACTTCAGTGTCCTACAGATGTGTTTCCTCATTACTCCATTAACTGAATTTGTTGGTGAGAAAAATTGTGACTCCTGTTTAGGAAAGACTACTTAATAGAAAGCTCAAAGTGGATTCTTGAAGATGCTGTGCCAGAAATCTATTAAGAGAAATGCCAGGGGATGATTCTCTCAATACCCCATGTCCCTAAGTGAATTAAAATTCGTTTGGTGCTAGAACTGCTGGTTACTACTTTATGGCTGAGGACATTAAAGAGCTGCCCAGGGTGAATCTTCATTTTTAATGTGTGGATTTTGATCTGCCTTCCCTGTGGAGCTGCATTTGGGCTCTGGATAATTGATGGTGACTGGAAGCCCCCATAGAATTCAGAAGACTCTCAGAAATTCTGGTGTGCTCACCTGGGCCTTGTTCATATATAAAGACAGTCAAGAGTCTTGCACACTGGATGGAGGTTGGCAATTCAGTCACTTTCTGATGTTTTCTCTTAGGTAGAAATTATCCTGCACAGTTCCTCAAGAGAAAACAGAGGGTGACTCTTCACCATCCCTTCAGAGTAGGCAGTACTCAAAACATTCAGTCCATTTTTTTACCAAGAAAGGGGAAAATGTTTACCTTAAGCCTTGGTTTTTATGGCACCCATCCCTCTCCTTTAACTTGCCCCTCAGAAAACCAGGACTACCTTGGCTCTTCATCACTCACTTTTAGAAAACACCTGTGACAAGGCCTGGTGTGACCCTCAAACTGACGGAAGCTGTGGCCCTCAGGTTTAAGATTTATTCATTTTATTTAGAGACCATCCATCTCACTCTCAGACTGATTCTCTGTGTTTGAGAGCTTATGAGGAAGGTTGTGTTTCTCTGTGAACCTCTATGCAGTGTTTATAAGCAAAGATGTTCCTCACATCTGGATTAAGAGGATTTGGAGAAATCACTCTTTGTTCTGGTGTGAATTATAGAATCACAGGACTGGAAGGGACTTTGGAGCAGGGGTAGATACGATAGGGTTAACTACCAGTTCAGGATTTACGAGCTTCCCTGCACGCCGGGCGCCTGTAACTCGTCATCAGCATGCTGTGTGCAGAGACGCAGCCTTAGAAACAGCCCTCTTTTCCTGCTTTTTTAACTGCAGCTGTGCCTCATTTGGCAGCTGAAGTTAAAAAATCAGGAAATAAAGATCAGGTAAGAGCCCGGGTGGGCAGGTGGGCAAAAACATCAGCAGATATAGAACCGGTTCTACATCTGCTGCTCTTCAGAGCTACCAGTTCTACAGAGGTGGACAGAACCGGTAGAGACCCACCCCTGCTTTGGAGGCCTTCTATGCGTTTTGCTTCTAGTCCAACTTTGGAGGCCTTCTAGTCAAGGCAGGAGACTTTATTGCATGCTAGATAAATGGCTGTCCAATCTTTTCTTGAAAACCTCCAGCAATGGAGTACCCACCACTTTGAGAGAAGAGTTATTCTGTTTGTTAATTGTTCTTACTGTCAAGAAATTTCTCCATAGTGCCAGGTTGGATCTCTCTTTAACAAGCTTCTATCCATTGCTCCTTGTCCTGCCCTCAGGTGCTTACTCAAGAGAGTAAGCCAACCCGCTCATTTCTGTGGCAGCCCCTCAAGTATTGGGAGACAGCAATCATGTCACTTCTAATCCTTCTCTTTGTTAGGCTAGAGACATACCTGATTCCTTTAACCGTTCTCTTTGGCTCTGTTGCCATATAGAAGTCACTCCAATGAAAAGTTAATTTATGGAATGATTTTTTACAGCTGTTAGAGAGGGTAAGCCACTGAGAAGATATGACTATGCAGTATTTCCCCATCAAATCTGTGCATAAAGCTGTGCATAAATGCAAAATATGTCAGGGTCCACCAAGGTAAAGGAGAACAGGGGAAAGTCAGCTTAATTGAGTCAGAATAAGGAGTCTTTTCTTCCTAGTGCTCCCCTTCTCTAATTGCTCAAGGCAGAGGTTGCAGAAGCTTTAGGGCATCCTTCCCTCCTTCAACCTGGACTTCGAGGCCCCCTGACCGTTGGCTATGCAGTCTAAAGGATGCTGGGAACTGAAGTCTAGAGGGCACCAGCAGGGGTGGGATTCTACCAGTTCACACCTATTCGCTAGAACCAGTTGTTAACAGTATAAGCTGTTTGGAGAACCAGTTGTTAGAAGAAATTACTGGCCTAATCCTGTAAGGAAGGCAGGAAGGAAACATTCTGGTGTTGCTTACAGAAACTGCCTCTCCGTTAACCCTTATTATATTCTTGGCAGGAATAGACTTCCTGTCTCTGGAACGTCTCTGGAGTTTTTTTCCCCCTCCTTTGCTGGTACTTTGCTTGTGTGGAGTGACCATTCAAAGTTACAATGGCACTGAAAAAAGTGACTGATGACCCTTTTTCACACTTAAGACTGTTACAGTATCCCCACAGTCATGAGAGGCCAGGCGAGGAGATGCGTGCCTCAATGTGAGTGATGTTGAGTTGGCCATGCCCAGCCAGCCACATGACCACCAAGCCATGCCCACCAACTAAGCCACACCCACAGAACTGGTTGTTAAAAAATTTGAATCCCACCCCTGGGCACCAGGTTAGGAAGAGTTGCTCAGGGGTGGACTCTTGGTCCAGGTTACCTGAGGGGACCATCTTTTCCCAAGAGTTTCTACCCATCCAATCAGATTCAACAGATTGTGCATGCTGCAGATCCCATCAGGCAAGCAGTGCCAACCGATGGGAAGTAGAAGAAGGGCTTTTTCTGGTGTAGACCTTGACTTGTGGACTATTCTCCCCTTAGAATGGGCTTCGCCCTGTTACGTTTTTGCAAAGCTTTAAAAACTTGGCTATGTATCCAGACCTGGGGCTAGGAGTGTGTGAAGCGCCCTGTTAGTAGGCATTATTATTAGTTAGTTAATCATCATGGCTCATCTTTGTACATATTCATTCTGTTGAGGTTTATATTGTTTTAATGTCTGTTAAAGTGTTTGAATTGTTTTAAAACTTTAGAATTGTAAACTGCCCAGAGTCAATTGGTTGAATTGGGTGGTTATAGAAATTGAATAAGTGAGTGAGTGAATGAAGAGCCACAATCTCCTGAATTATCAGGAATGTGAAGAATTACAGGCTAACACACTGGAGGATGCCTAGATAGAAGGGCAGCAGCAAAATTTTAATGTTGACTCTCATCCATGGATTTGCAAGTATTTGGAATTCTTGCAATTAGTGGTAGCTGTCTGAACTCCTGAATGGCCAACCCAAATAGAAATCTCAGGAACCCCATCCTCTAGCCAACTTAGCAAAACTTGTGATTGCTGTCCAACCTCTTCAGCCAGACTCTGGTTGGAAAGTCCAATCTTTCAGGTTTAAATTCAGATGTTGTCATTCCTGGCATTAGCCTGAGAAACTGAAATCGAATTTCCTGCATGCTGAGCAAAGACTTGGTCTTGTGTTTTTGTCACATTCAGTTGGCTGAAAAAACAACAACTAAATTTCAACATTTATTTCAAAGGAGGAGAAAAATTCAAGAGATATTCCCATGGGTGGAGTTAGGCATTCTTATTTAGTGAAGATGTGGCCAAGAAGGTATGTGTGTGTGAGAGAGGGAGAGGGGGAAGGAAGAAAGGAAGGAAGGATTTCATCACATAGTGTTCTCTCTAATGGTTTAGCATTTCTCTGGCTTCCTGATTTCCAATCAAATCCCAAGAGAAGACATGAAGTACCCAGTTGTTCTTTACTCTGCTGAAAGTTAAAATCATCATATTTCCTTCTATTAACTAGAGGGCAAAATGCTCTTTCATGGCTCTGCAAACTGAGAAATACAGTAGAACCTCTGGACACAACCATAATTCATTCCATAACTTTGGTCACAACCTGATTTGGTCGTGACCTGAACCTACTTTCATCATTATTCCCACAACAAGAAATTTGGTGCTTACAAAAAATGGTGCGGAAGGGAAAATTGGCCGCAGCCATTTTTTGATCACTACCTGAGTATGTGTTCATGACCAGATTCAAAAATTTTATGAATTTTTTAGTTGGAACCTGATTTGGTCATGGTCAGAAGCATTCATGACCAGAGGTTCTACTGTATGGGTACTGTAGTCAGGGAAACTTCAAACATATTGAAAAATAAGTAATAAACAACAAAGCCATCCCAACTACCATTGTTTTCTCTCACCTCTAAAGGAAGTTCAGAAACATCATCAATGGAAATATGAAAGCAGTAGGTCAGTGTAAGGTTGCTTGGAATTTTCTGAATGAGTTCAGCATCATCCTTGACCAAAAGGATCTGGCAAATAGCAGTCTGAAAGGAGGTAAAATTCGGCTGAGCAATGTAGCTGCTTTGCTCTTAGGAACAGGTAGACCAGGTTGTTTTGTGAAGCAACTTGGAGGAGATGTGTCACTCCAGTCCTTTGACAATGCAAAGCAGTCCTCAAAGAAATGAACAGTCCTAATTCTTGAGCACCTTGACAAGATCTCAATGTCTTTGGAAGGAGAAGAACCTTTCTGAAAAATTCCAAGGCAGATTTCAGAACTGTCTTAAATCTACTACACTCTCATTGCATCACGAAGACAGTAGGACTAGGTTCTAGATACAAATACAGATTAACAGAGTTGGAAGGGACCTTGTAGGTCATCTAGTCTAAACTCCTACTCAAGCAGACCCTACACCATTTCCAACAGATGGCAGTCCAAACTCTTTTTGAAAGCTTCCAGTGGTGAAGCTTCTACAACTTCTGAATGCAAGCTGTTCCATTGGTTGGTTACTGTTACTATCAGAAAATTTCTCCTTATTTCCAGGTTGAATCCCTCCTTGTTCAGTTTCAGTGCTTTGCAAAAACAGGTTGACCCTCTCTTCCTTTCTGTGGCAGTCCCTCAAATATTGGAAGACTGCTATCATGTCTCCTCTGGCCCTTCTCTTCCTTAGACTAGCCATGCCCAGTTCCTGCAACTGTTCACTGTATGTTTTAGCCTCCAGTGGTCTCTCCAGTGCTTGGAACCCAAATCTGCTTTGTTTCCAGGGGAAGAAGGCGATCCTTCATTGGCCATTTGGTTTTGTGTCCTGAATCTTGTAGGAAGATCCCAATGTTCTCTTGAAGTACCTGCCAGGAACTGTAGTCTGATTCCCCAAAGGATTATGGGCTCCAAGTTCTCAGAACTCCTTGTTCTGATTAGCGTAGATCTTGGAAAATCTCCAATAGAGTAGAATATCTGTAGCTCAGGGTTGAGCTGTGTGGAGTTCCTGGTGCTCTCTGAGCTTGATTGTTTGCTTATTACGGAGAGTGATTCTTTGAAGTTGTAGGTGCTCCATCACTGGAGATTTTAAAGAAGAGATTGAACAGCCTATTTGTCTGAAATGGTATAGGGTCTCCTGTTTGAGCAGCGGGTTGGACTAGAAGGCCTCTAAGACTCCTTCAAAGTCTATTACTCTGTTATTCTGCTTGCAGATGCTTCATTACTGATTATGTTACTTAGTTGGATAATAAAATATCCGCAAGTAAACAACTAAGCTGAAACAATATAAAGAGCTCCACCTTTGGAAAACCTTTCTAAAGGCTCTGGAGGAGGAGCGAGAGGAGAGCTCTGAGCTTCATCCGGCTAACCAAGATTATGGTGACAGCAACTGCCAGGGAGAAAGCAGCATGCAGGCTGGCTTCCCAAAACCCATGTCAGATCTGATGGATTGGTTGCTGCCATATTGATTTAGACTCCTTGGCTTCGGACCAAAGCAAAAAGGAACCAAAGGCATTCTCGGTTATGAAATTGATCCAACGAGGTTTCTAGGTTCGAAAGAGCCACTAAAAAGGAAAAGACAAGATAGAACAGCTGTCACAGCTCATGAGGGGGCAATGACTTTTGGGGTGTGTGCGTTGGGGGAGGGCGCGGGGGAGAATATATGTTGCCAAAGACAAGGCTTCACTGCTTCTAGTCTCCTAAAGCGGTTATCTCCAACCTCGGCAACTTTAAGACTTGTGGATTTCAACTCCCAGAATTCCCCAGCCAGCATGGGAGCTGCAGTCCACGAGTCTTAAACTTGCAAGGTTGGAGACCCTTCTCTTAAAGAGAGGATTGTCTACGGTGACTTCTGAATGAATCTGCCTCAGCCACCAAACAATTGGAGAAGCAGAGCTCTCTATTTGCTTTGCGTAACCAGATCTTCCCAGTTCTTCCCACATTAAATCTCACTCTTGTTGTTGCCCTTAGGCAATCTCCGTTTGGAATGATTTTAGCACAAGGGTTGGCACCTGGCGAGAAAATGCCTGAGTCTACACCCTCACGGGCATATGCTCCATGCACCAATATCCATTTCAGCCTTTCTGGAGAGCAAGTGGAGACTTTTGGACCTTTGATAGTCTCTCCCTAGCCCATTCCCTGGGTGCCAGAAGAAAACAACCTCCCAAACCAGCCTGTCTAGTCAATGCATGTGTGGGTTTTTTTTTTGCAACTCCCATCCTCTCTGCTATCCAAAAAGTCACCGCTTGCAGAATCCAATCTGGGAGACTTTCTATTTTCAGTAGTCAGGTTACAACACTTCCACCAAGAGACCCCCTCATCAGCAAGTTGCTGTGCACAAGGCCAATCCCAGAAATAGAGGCGCCAAGTCTTCTCTCTTACACTGTCAGCTGGCAAGTACATCAGAACAACTCCTAGTTCCTCCCCCATCCCCCTTATTTATTTCATTCTTTTAGCTGACAACAAGGATATGGCGGTCAGTAGACATCAGCAGACCTGGTTGGATTCAGTTGCTGATCCCAGAGAGTAGATTGAGGAGGGTAATCTGAAACCCACAGGGTGTAGGTAACCTGAAGGTTAGATGTGGGACTCGACAGAACCAAATAAGTTTGTCTGGGCATCTGATAGAAGTTCCAGCTCTTTCTCAGCAGCCTATAGCTTGAGAGAGATGAAAAAGTTAAAGGAAAAGGAACCAGGAAAGAAAAGATCCAACCATCCACATTCAGTTTGGGGTCCCTTTCATTGCTTCAAGACCCCCGGAGAGCCCTATGGTTTAGTTTGCTAGATCTGGCTAGGATTGTGCTTTTAAAAACATCAGACTTCTAAAGGAAGTAGGTGGATTTTTGGGGAAGAGATGAAGTTAGGAGATAGGATTTACTCTCTTGTCTGTTTCCTGTGGTGTTTGGGTTAATGATAGAGCAAAATATATATATTGCATTTTGATTATTTTGTACTGAGGGATCCAGGATGCTGCTACCAGTTTTGATGCCACAATCTGGTAGGCAGATGAAATTAGATTGGGGGGAGGGGCGCAACGTGGGATTGGAGGGGTCATCTGCTTTTGGACCATTGATACTCCAAAGCAGTGTTTTTAAAACCTAACAAAACTAACACTTTGGAAAATAGACTTCACATACAGAAAGATCTTAACAGACCTGAGCTTTGGGCCCTATCCAGAAAGATGCAATTCAATGATGAGAAAAGTAAGTTCCTGCACTTAGGCAGGAAAAAAAAAATCAAATGCACAGCTATAGAATAAACCTGACTGTGAGAGGGATCTAGGTGGATCACTGTTTTAATTATGAGTCAGCAGTGTGCTGCAGCTGCCAAAAAAGCCAATGCAGTTCTAGGCTGCATCAACAGAGGGGTAGCATCAAGATTCACGAAACGTGATAGTGCAGATCTGTAGTGCTCCAGTGAGGCTATACTTGGATTATTGCATTCAGTTTTGGTCACCATGATGTAAAAAAAAGATGCTGAGACCCTAAAAAGATTGCAGAGAAGAGCAACAAAGATGATTAGGGGTCTGGAAGCTAAATCACAGGAAAAACAGTTGAAGGGATCCCAGTATGTCTATTCTATGAAAGGAAAAATTAGGAGAGACATGATAACTGTCTCCCTGTACTTGAGGGGCTGTCATAGAGTTGGGAGGCCAACATTCTCCCAAGTATCAGAGGGCAGAACAAGAAATAATGGTTGGAAGCTGGTTAGAGATTAGCTAGAAGTGAGGAGAAATTTCCTGGCAATGAAAACTATCAATGAAATAGCTTGCCTCCCAGAGTTGTGGGTTCTCCATTGCTAGAGGTTTCAAGAGTAGACTGGACAGACATTGGATTGGGATGATATAAGGTCTCCTTCCTTGACTAGGGGATTTTATTAGAAGACCTCTGAGATCCCTTCTGACTCTATGATCCTATGTTCCAACCTTGGCTACTTTAGGATGGATGAACTTCAGCTTGCAGAATTCTCATGGCTAGCTGGGGAATTCTAGGAGTTGAAGTCACTTATCATAAAAGAGTGAAAGTTGAGAAGAACTGCTCCAAACTATCTGAAAGGATCCAGGAAAAAGGAAGACAGCCATTGAAATGAAGTGAACTTCTTTTGACATGGGAGATGAACTGGAAATGCAGGGTTCTCTGACAACTGAAATCCATGAAGGCCCCAAAAATAACAGTGAAATCCTGTGGACAAAGCCATTGAGAAGGTAACCATGATTGGACGATCTGATGTCCATGAAAACAGGTAGAACTTTGATTGTGCCATCATGGCTGCTTTCTTGCCTTTTTTTGATTGTTCTGATTGTACTGTCACGACTGCTTCCTTGCCTTTTTTGACCAGGCCCTGCAGACACCCCAGAAACACTTAAGCAAACTGTTTCCTAGAACTGTGCATTTCCCTGCTGACTCCTGAGAGATTGGATCTTGTCCATGTTTGCCCCCAGCTCTGCAGCTAGCAGGGAGGTCAAAATAAGTGGTAGATCTATTACTTACTGACGCTTTTATGGCTGGTGTTTCTGACAGTCTTCCGAGTGCAGTGGTGCTGCTTAGGCTGGGTGCCCTGCCAGAGTTCTTCACCACCTGCTGAATAATTCACTAGCACATGGGCCTTTAATTCTCATGCTCCTTCCTTGTTGTTTGGAGAAAGCTACTCTCTTGAGTGCATTGGAGGAAGCCTAAGCCATTCTCAGAGATGATTCACTCCCCACTTCCGCCCCGCCTACCTTGGGTTCAGTCCACATTGAGCAAAGTGGTTCTTCCAGGGAAGTAGAAGAGCGCAAATCAGGATTTGTCACTGCCAAGGCAACTTAATGGCTGAGGTTATGCAACACAGTTAGGCAACCTGGGATGTGCATGGATGCTGAGTAGTTCAATGTGATTTGGGGATTCAGCCCCTGGCTGGGTCCATCCAACCCAGGTTTACTGAAATAATTTGGGTTGGCTACTTCTTGTGCTTCTACGACACCTTTATTCTAAATTAACCAATGGGGCTGAAGCCACCAAATAACAAGGCACGAATAAACTAAAGGCTATCATGTTGTGCAAATGCAGAAACTAGGTATATGGCCCAACTGGTTCTACACAGATGAACTCTGACATCGCCTTAACATAATGTGTGACCCAGGCCATTGCATCAAACTGAAAAACAGGTAGTCCTCAACTTATGACCACAGTTGGGACCAGAGTTACTCTGTGGGAAGATGGGTGGCCAATAAGAAAGATGATAGGTAGATACAGGGGAAACTCGAAAAATTAGAATATTGTGCAAAAGTTCATTTATTTCAGTAATACAACTTATTCTAGGCTCAAAGTGTCCCACTCTAATTAGCTAATTAAGCCATAACATCTGCAAAGGGTTCCTGAGCCTTTAAATGGTCTCTCAGTCTGGTTCAGTAGGAATCACAATCATGGGAAAGACTGCTGACCTGACAGTTGTGCAGAAAACCATCCGTGACACCCTCCATAAGGAGGGAAAGCCTCAAAAGGTAATTGCAAAAGAAGTTGGATGTTCCCAAAGTGCTGTATCGAAGCACATTAATAGAAAGTTATGTGGAAGGGAAAAGTGTGGAAGAAAAAGGTGCACAAGCAGCAGGGATGACCGCAGCCTGGAGAGGATTGTCAGGAAAAGGCCATTCAAAAGTGTTGGGGACTTTTACAAAGAGTGGACTGAGGCTGGAATCAGTGCATCAAGAGCCACCACACACAGATGGATCCTGGACATGGGCTTCAAATGTCGTATTCCTCTTGTCAAGCCGCTCCTGAACAACAAACAACGTCAGAAGTGTCTTACCTGGGCTAAAGAAAAACAGACCTGGTCTGTTGCTCAGTGGTCCAAAGTCCTCTTTTCTGATGAGAGCAACTTTTGCATCTCATTTGGAAATCAAGGACCCAGAGTCTGGAGGAAGAACAGAGAGGCACACACTGCAAGATGCTTGAAGTCCAGTGTGAAGTTTCCACAGTCTGTGTTGATTTGGGGAGCCATGTCATCTGCTGGTGTTGGTCCACTGTGCTTCATTAAGTCCAGGGTCAACATAGCCGTCTACCAGGAGATTCTGGAGCACTTCATGCTTCCTTCCGCAGATGAGCTTTATCTGGATGCTGACTTCATTTTCCAGCAGGACTTGGCATCTTCCCACACTGCCAAAAGCACCAAAACCTGGTTCAATGACCGTGGGATTACTGTGCTTGATTGGCCATCAAACTTGTCTGACCTGAACCCCACAGACAATCTATGGGGCATTGGCAAGAGAAAGATGAGAGACATGAGATCGAACAATGCAGAAGAGCTGAAGGCCCCTATTGAAGCATCCTGGTCTCCCATACCACCTCAGCAGTGCCACAGGCTGATAGCTTCCATGCCATGTCGCATTGAGGCAGTCATTGCTGCAAAAGGGGCCCAAACCAAGTACTGAGTACATATGCATGCTTATACTTTTCAGAGGTCTGATATTGTTCTATGTACAATCCTTGTTTTATTGATTGCATGTAATATTCTAATTTTCTGAGGTTGTGGATTTGGGGTTTTCATGAGCTGTAAGCCATAATCATCACAATTATGACAAATCATGGCTTGAACTATCTTGCTTTGCATGTAATGAGTCTATCTCATATATTAGTTTCACCTTTTAAGTTGCATTACTGAAATCAGTGAACTTTTGCACGATATTCTAATTTTTTGAGTTTCACCTGTAGATAGATAGATAGATAGATAGATAGATAGATAGATAGATAGACAGACAGATGATAAATTTCAGTTGCTAAAAATGTGATTGTTCAGTGTGTCATGCCCACATTTGTGACCTTTTTTCCCCTTAGTGGTAAAGTGAATCATGTGGTCATTAAGCAAACCCGCTTCTTCCATTGACATTGTCAAAAAAACAGCTGGAAAGGTTGCAAATGGAGAACCCCCTGGGACTCTGTAACTGTCACAAATATATGCCAGTTGCCAAGTACCCAAATTTTGATCCCATGACCGTGGGGATGCTGCAACAGTCATAAATGTGAGAACCGGTCGTAAATCACTTTTTTCAGTATGTTATGACTTCAAACAGTGGCCAAATGAATGACTGTAATCAAGAACTACTGTTGAGGATGCAGCCACCTTAATCCTGCATCAACCCAACCAACCAGTTCTTTCTCAGTCTCAGGGAGAGCTGCATTAAACTGATTACCAATGTCAAACTAGTCTGAAAATGGTCAAGTTATTCAGCATGCCAAAAGCCCAGCTGGAGAGCTCTCCAAAATGGGAGGACAAGAAACCACAATGTAATTGCAATTTATTGTCTTAATTTAGTTGGAATATAATACTCCTCCCCCAGTGTGCTAGGACTGCAGCTCTAACAATTCCCAGTGCATTCTCAATACATTTAGAGGGTGCCAAAATGATATTTAGGCAATATACAAACCAGTGTGGTCTATTGTGTGTGCTGTAAATCCTGCCTCCAGGGTTGATTATGATTAAGGGGCTTCGTACAAGCAAGCAAATGTAACTTGAGTTTCAAAATCAATCTATCTTGATTTTGGATTTGTACAATAAGATGTACAATCTGTGATTGCATGATAACATGACCTGAAAATTAATCAAACCAGCTGGGTTTTTGCAATATTTCAATTCACATCTTAACATCTAGATGAAATCTTTGAAATCACCCATTGATTCGGGGTGAAATGCCATTAGTATAGAGATAACACTCAGTTGGCCATTGCCATCCAGGATGAACCAGAGATGTTGGTAACCCTGAATAGTGTAGAGAAACTCTGAGAGAATAGGAAATTCCACCAAACTGCTTTCTATTAATAAAGAGCTAAGAACATCAGTTTGGCAGTGATCTGACTTGGATGGGACTTCCCTTGAAGGAGATCTGGAAGTCCCCTTGGACTTGCATTGCTGTATTAGCAGCAGGGAGAGACAAGACTAGTCACGGGGCACTTGCCAAGTTCAAATGGCATGTCTATTATTGATGGCCCTACCTGCACCAGGTTCCATTGGCAATGATCACTTCTTCTCTGATCATCAATCAACTGGATTACAGTAAGATACTCTACAGGGGGCAGTCTTTGAGGATAACCCAGAAGCTGCAACAGGGCCAGAATAACAGAACTTGATGACTGATGGGGCAACTACAGAAACTACTGTTAAATGAGTTTTGGACCCCATAGTATGGAACTCCTTTCCTTTGAAATTTTGGGCAAAAATACCCAATTCTTGGCATTTTGCGAAGTTGGCCAAACAGCCCTCTTTGAGGGGCTTCCAGGTGAGAATCATTGGCAAACTAGACATCCCTGAAGGAGCTGGGACAGTAGAGATTGGCAATCAGATTGTGAATTCTGGTTGGTGCAGATTCTCTGGATAGATTGTGGGATTATCCACATGTACTCTGTAAAATAGCTGGCCCTAGTAAGTAGACAGCAGAAATGTAGATTTTTGCGGTCAACTCATAAGTTGAAAGACTGAGAATAGAAGGATTTCAATCAAGCTCACAGTCGTGATGCAGTCTATATGGACATAAGGTTCGTGCAAACTTCACTTTCTTAAACTATTTTGGATGTCATTAATTTTCAGGTAAAGAGAAATATTTTTGAGTGGCAGGATAAGGCAATTCAACTTAGTAGGTCACCATTCTTTAATGATTAAAAAGAAAAGTAGGAGTTTTAAAGATTGAAAATTTTTGGGCAAAAAGCTTAACAAAGACTGTAGGAAAATTTAAAACAAATAAAGGAGACAGGTTTGTTTGAATTTTTTTTTTTAGGATAGAAATGTTTTTGAATAACTTGGATTTAAAACAGACAACAAGCTGGACCTTTGTGAATTATTATTATTATTATTATTATTATTATTATTATTATTATTATTATTATTATTATTATTATTATTATTATTATT
>NW_020769327.1:12502974-12535024 GCF_900518735.1 Pseudonaja textilis
TTATTATTATTATTATTATTATTATTATTATTATTATTATTATTATTTGCAGACTTTGGTGAATTTTACAAAACAAAAGATAATGGTAGTATATGAGCCAGACTGTGATTTTGACTCTTATTATGAAGTACCATTTAGAATGCCATTTAGGGCTCATAGACATAAGGAGAGAGAAAAATGGTAATTCAAGAGAGTACATCTACTTTTCTGAAAGACAAAGATCCTTTTCAAGAATAGATACGATACAAATTTCAAGGAATTTGGCTACTAAGATTTCTAGAGATATTACCAAAGATGTTTTCAGATCATAATCCTGTGAGTTTGGGTTTATAAAATGAAATCCAATTCTTTTAGATGGAGACTAAATGATATATTGTTAGAGAAATAAGAAATCATGGGGGATTGTAAAAAGAAATTAAAATACATTTTTAAAGGATTTAAACAAAGACAGTGGTTTAAAAATGGCTTGGAATACAAGTAACATTTTTATCACAGTTTATTTTATACAACTTAATGGTGAATTTAAAAGGGGGGCAAGAGAAAACACAAGCTGTTTTGGATAAGATGAAGCAAAAAGAGGAATTAAAGAAATGTGTAGATAAATATTTCTCAGCAAATTAAGTTTTTACAATGATAGTTACCTAATATGTTAACAAGAGAAAAGGAAATATAAATGAACTATGCAGAGCAAAAAAATCTCTTTGAGTTAGCAAAGAAACCAGGGCAAAGGTTGACATAAATTATAAAAATAAAATAAAATGACATTGCAATTACAATGGGCAGATACTGTACTAATGGGCAGTCTGGCCATACCAAAAGCATTTTATCAATATTATTCCAATTTGTATAAAGCAATGACATATCTTTAGAGAATTGATGAATATCCAAAGAAACAAAATTGACAGAGGATTACAGAGGAACAGAGGAACAAATTATGAATGAACCTATCACCACGAGAGAAGTTTCTGAATCTATTAAAAAAAAAGATTAAACTAGCAAAGGTGCTTGGACCAGATGGATTATTAGCTTTTTATTATAAATGCTTTGAGGATGAACTTTTACAACCTCTGCAAAATGTGATGATAAAAGAGGCCAGGGAAAGAGGCCAATAGAAGTGAAATATATAAATTGTTGATTGTTTAAAATTTTATTCAGAACTATATAGGAAAGCAGAGAATGTACAGAATAAAAATAGAGAGGCCTCTTTAAATAAAGTTAACCTACCATAGTTAGATGATACACAAAACCAATGTTCATTTGCTCCTCTATCTGAGGTAGAGATTAAACAATTTTAAAAATGGTGAGTGGTAAAATTATTTTCTTCGTCATTTTAATCTGCTGTACATCACCAGGATTTATCAAAAATGTGAAATAAACAAATAAATGTCCCAGATCACCCCAAAAATACAAAATAAAGCACAATTAAATTTAATCTCAAAGCTTTGCTGTTGTGTGAAAGCCCCCTGGACTTGCTACTGCCCTGGTTCAGAGCATCCTTACTTAACGTCCATTTGTTCATCAACTCTTCAAAGTGATGATGACTCGCATGTATGGCCATTGCGGCAGCCCTCCCTAACTTTCACATGCTTGTTGAATATGTAAGCAATCTTTATTAAGGTCGCAGACCAGCAAAATTGTTGAAAAATAATTTTCTTGTGAGAACACAGTCTTTCGGCCTTGTAATAGTGGTAAAACAGCTTTATTTATTTGGGTGTAAACTTGTAGCTAGCAAGACATAAAAACACCAGCCCGCTTCCGGGCAACTGTGAAAAGGGCAAACTTCATATGGATGATTTTTTAAATATGTTGGAAATAAGACGGTCACTATCGTACGGCTACTATGCATATTTGAAATCCACATGTAGTTTTGAACAGTGAAGGTGAAAAGAAGAATTGTAGCACAGGAGATTCAAAGGACAAGACAAGTTCACAGAGACTAAAAATTGTATTTTTAAAAAGAGAAGGAACAGTGATTTAAAAAATATTGCATGGGCATGAGATTGGATCTTTTCCCCTGATGTTTAGTTTATTTAGTTGTTCTAGGCTGTTAATGTATATAATTACAGATAGTCCTTGACTTATGGCCACAATTGGGGATACATGTATGCATGTATTTTTGTGTGTATGGTTCACTAATTCTGCATAGTACATGAACAGAGAAGGTTCTTTGTCTCTCAGTTATCTAATTCTGTAAATTAATAGTAGCTCCAAGGAATTACTAAATTACAGTTTCCCATAGTATCTAAAAATTACCTTCTAGAACACACTGCCACAAGACGCGGTGAGAACCCTAGCCTGGAGCCAAACAATTGTGTGATTCTAGATAAAGTTGCATTCCATTTATTTTTTTAAAGTCTCCATATTTGGAAAAGGGTCCCTCAGCCAGGAAGGGTTCAGTAGCTCACATGAGGCAAGGTTTGCATCTAATGAACTAGCTAACCCAGTTCATTCTGTGCACAGCTTACTGTATCTCTCAAGAGGCTGATTCTTAAATTGCCAGATCTTTATGTCGGTTCCTTTGGGGAAAGGTGACAGGAACATACATCTCCTGTTTCCAGCCCTCTGGAAAGAGAGACTAAATGAAAGCAGCCAAAGCCCATTGGGAAGGGTCATAAAGCCAACCTCCATTACTGTATGTTGTAAGTTTTACAAATGCTTCTTCTGATGCTTTACTCAGGGCACCTTGCAGCATTTAAAGGCAATTAACACGTAAGCTGCAGCGGAGCTTTTTAAAATACATTTTTTTCCCCTGCCAATTTATTGCCTGTATACTTGGTGTATTTTTTTTAGGTGCTCTTTTAAAGTGCAGTTCTTTTTAATTTTTCAATTGCATTTTTAGAACATTGCAGGTTGCCTAGGGGGTGAAAAAGCATAGGAAATAAACTAAGAAATGCACCGAGCATGATAAATAATTTTGCTGATAAATGATGCTTTATGTGAAGAACTACTCCGCTGCTGAAGGCTCTAGTGCTGGGAAAGGTGGAGGGAAGGACAAGAAGAGAATGAAGCTCCCTACAAGGTGAATGGACCCAGTTATAGCGATGATGGGGGCATCATTGGAAGACTCAAGTTAGGGACAGATTGGGGTTCTTGGTGCTCTCAGAGTTTGGTTGATTTGATGCAGACCTTTCACTATCCAAATTAGGTTAACATCATAAGTGCTAGTAAGGAGTGGAGTTTGCTCTTGGTTGATATTCTAGTGCAAGGGTCTTCAAACTTGGCAAGTTTAAGCCTTGTGGACTTCAACTCCCAGAATTCCTGAGCTAACATGACTGGAGGAAGAATTCTGGGAGTTGAAGTCCACAAATCTTAAAGCTGTCAAGTTTGAAGACCCCTGTTCTAGTGGCTTGCCCTGTCTGTGTAGGTGAAGGTGAAGGTGAAGGTGAAGGTGAAGGCTTTCCTTTTATTGGACATCTTCAATGAAGATCAGCAAAACATCGGCTGGAGACTTTAAACTGAGAGTTCGGTTCTAAGTAGGGATCAGACTTGATGACTCAAAGCTGTGCTTTCTCCCCCCCCCCCCCCCCAAAAAAAACCTGGCAACTTTAAGATATGTGGACTTCAACTCCCAGAATCCATGCTGGCTAGGGAATTCTGGGAGTTGAAGTCCACACATTTTAAAGTTGCCAAGTTTGAAAAAACACCAGTCATTTCCAGTCCTGTCATTCTAAGTGCAATGTGAAAGTAATTCCTCACCCTTTATTTTCTTTACAAGGATTGGAATATGCCCTGGTGGAGTTACATGTTATTATTTTAATGAAAGCCATTTTGGAATCTTTTGCAATAAAAAAAAAGAATAGAAATAAAGCAAATAAATAAATAGACAGCCAGTTTGTATGTCAGTGCTGACCTAGAAACCAGGAGTTCTATCTTGATTTAAGCCTGAAAGCCAGTTGGGCGACTCTTTCTCAACTCACCCCACCCCACAGGGCTCTTCTGGGGAAAATAGTAGGCAGGGCACCCCTTTCTCTCTCTTTCTCTTCCTCATCCAGCCAGCAGGGTGATGATTGGTGAAGGATCATTTTGAAGTAGGGGGAAAATACTTTTTGCCCACTCCTATGTGAAGAGCAAGAAAATCCTCTGGATGCCATCTCTATTCACCACCAATTCCATTTCGCATTTGTTTTCCTGTCCAATTAAAGCAGGCTCCACCCAATTAATCAGCTTGTAGTTAGGATTCTATTAAGAGGATCCATTAAACTGAGCACTCAGTCATACTTCAAAGCTTTGGCAAGGCTTTCACAAGACCACAATGTTGGCAGAGTTGCCAACTTTGCAAATCACCTCAAACCTCTGCTTTTCACAGACATCTGATTTGCGCCTGGAAAAGGGAAAGGTTTTCCCTGTCCAGCCATGTCTGATCCTAGGAGGTGGGGCTCATCTCCATTTCTTAGCCATGTTGTCGGAAGACATTCCGTTGTCATGTGGCCAGCGTGACTATATACCGAGGCACATGACATACTGTAATATTCCCACTGAAGTGGTACCTATTTATCTACTCGCATTTGCATGCTTTCAAAAGGAGCTGGAGCAAGGAACAGGAGCTCTCTCTGTCATATGGTGCTCAGGTCTAGAATCCAGGCAGTCAGCTTTCTAGCTGACAAGTTCAGCATCTTTAATTGTTGAGCCATTGTGCCTCTGATTTTCACACATAACGCTGTAAAACTGAACGATCTTATCCTGGAAAAAGAATGACTTTGCCTTTTAATATCAATATTGACAGCCAATGAGCAAAGTGGTAAGTTTTCTGCTAATTGGCATTCTTGTCTATCTTCCTGTCTCCAGATGGAACTCAAAAGACTTTCTCTCAAGGTGGCATCTAATTCACAATGAATAGAATAGAAGAATGAAATAATAGAATAGAACAGAACAGAATAACTTTATTGTCACTTTGAATGTGCACTAATCGGCATATATTAAAATGAAATTTTGTTGCACACAGCTCTCAAAGGGTCACCACCTCCAATATGCACCACATGAACATGACAAAATAAATAAATAAGTAAATACAAAAATTTTCAAAATTTGAATATATTTTCCAACAATTAAATTCCACAACATTTGAATATCTTTTCCTTTGCAACTGTGTGATCAGTTGCTGGTCTGTGGCATATTTCTCGACTTTTCTTCTACAGTTGATGGCTGATCCTAAGAGGCAGGTACTTTTATCTTATTATCACTTCCTTGTCTCCACTCTTAATTCTAAGGTTGGTTAAAATTCTGTGGAGATTCTCAGTCATCCAGGTTGTGGTTGTCTCAAAGGTACTTTTTCCTAAAGCCAACTGGACTTTCTTAAGGTTTTTTTGTTTGCTTGAAAATGTTTCGCTTCACACCTAAAAAGCATCCATAGAATGTCACAGAGGGCACCATGGCCTGCACAATTCTGATCTTTGTAGGTACAAACACATCACAATATTTGAATATGGCCTTTGCAGTGGTGTGATCAATTGTTGGTCTGTGGCATATTTCTTGACTTCTTCTTCCTTTACAGGTGATGGTTGATCCTAAGGGGCAGAATCTCTCCCCCACTTCCTTTGCTCTTAATTCTAAAGACGGTGGTTCTACCTGCTGTCATTGGGTACATCTAATGGGTACCCAAACCAGTAGCTCTCTCCTTCCACAGCCTTCATCCTCCTTCCAAACTTGGCAGCTAATTTTAATTAATCATGACCAAGGAGGAAGCAATTAAATCAACTGCCCTTAATCAAAGACATACAATTGAATACAATTCAGTCATGTGAGTGTTGGTCTTCACTGCCCTTACCAAAAGATTGGGAGGGCCAGCATGAGGCCCAACCTGCTCCCCTTTATCGGAAGGGAAAGCTGAAACCCTGGAAACGCACCTCAGAGGTTAAGAACCAAGAGACTCCTTGGGCTGAGCCAAACCTTGGAACTGCAGGAAAGAGGCCTGCTTCAGGCAGAAAGGGACAATTCACCACAGCCAACTCTTGTTATGGTCAACAGCCCAACTTCGCCATAGACAATTCAAATCAATTTAATTAGTAAAAATAGTTTTAAAAATATTTAATTTTTTGTCATTTACAGTACATTTCATTTGGTCCCTCCTTTGCCATCCTTTCTTTAATGATTCTATTTCTTCCGTATTGGTGTAACTTTTCTTCCCTACCGAATGGTCCCACGGCGAGTTGACCCTTGCCAATTGGCCGTGGTGAGCGGGCAATAGCCAATGTGGGCGGCAGAACCGGCTGAATGAATGAAGAAAAACAGAAACTTGGGCCCAGGGCTCGTTTGAAGGAACTTGTCCATTCTTCTTCGTGTCTGGAAGAAGAAGGCGCAGTTCAGCGCCCGCGTCGGAGATTGAAAGTGGCGCTTCCTTCCAGCCGCGGTTAGTCGCCTGTTCGGGAGGAAGAGGAGGAGGAGAAGAAGAAGAAGGAGGCGGCGGCGGCGGCAGGCGTGATTGGCTGCTGGGTGCCCGGCCCCTTCAGCGTCGAGGGTTCGCCGCGTCGTCGGAAAGACGAGCCGGCGAGGCGGGGGTTGTGAGGTGGGGGTGGCGGGAGAAGGATGCCATGTGAGTTGGCAAAGCAAAAGGCAGGTGGAAAACCCAGCAGGATGGAGAGGGGCCGAGGGAAGAGGAGGAGAAAGAGCCAGCGACGGCACCGGCAGAAATTGCTCTTGCTGCTGCTGTTGGCGCCTCTGTTTTCTCCGGCCGCGCTCTTGACACTGCCCAGCTCTCCAAAGCGCAGCGCCACGCGAAGCCGGCAACTCTTCTAAACTTGGGCGTAGGCGGAGAAGCAGCATCCAGCCGAAGAAGCGGGGAGGGAGATCCGCGTCCCTCCAGTTGCCTCTCTCACCCCCCACCACCACCTCCCCACGCCTTCCCCGAGTGGCTTAAAGAACCGGGGGGTGGGGGGGAGCTCGCAAGGCTGCTCGGCAAGCGTCCCCGTGTGCGCCCAGGGCGCATCCCGCGGCGAAGTCCCGGGCTCCGTCTCCCTCCTGAGCCCGGGCGAGCGAGGCTCCAACCTCCATCCTCCCTGCCAAGGGAAGGACGGCTTCGGAGGGCTGGCGCCAACGGGTAGGATCGCGGCTGAGCCCCTCAGCCCTCCGGCAGCAGGGGCCATGCCGGGCTGACCTACCGCGGGACTCAACCCTCTCCATGCCGTGAGCGCGCTCGCCCTTTCCCGTTCAGGGCGATGGCCGGGGCTCCTGGCGGGGACCGCTCCGTGCTGCCTCCGTCCGCGGTTCACCGCAGCGGCGGCGGCGGCGGCGGCGGCGGCGGCGGAGAAGCCCCGCGCTTGGAATTCGTAGCCCTGACAGCCGTGCAGACCGAGAAGAGCGAGGCGACCCCCGCCGCCACTGGATCCAGCCCCAGGCGCCTGGGACTCCTTGGGACTCCCTTACCGGTCCCGCGCGGGGGCTCCGGAGCTCGATCCGCGTCGCAGAAGCGATACCGCCGCCTTCAGAACTGCCTCTACAACGTGTTGGAAAGACCCCGAGGCTGGGCGTTCATCTACCACGTTTTCATGTGAGTTCTCCGATCCAGAACTTTTGTTTCAGGAGATCCGGTCGGTCCCTGGGATCTCTATTGGGTTGTCAGCGGGGCTGCCCCGCGCGCGCCTCAGAGTCCTTGAACTCTTCTGGTCTTGTAAGAGGGCCGTGTGGGTTAAGGAGAAGGCGCCCCGGCGATTTTGTTCACTCAACGCAGGGGACTTTCTCACCGAACTCACCCCTTTTCTAAGCCTGGTCTAGAACAACGAACCAACCAGATGTGTTGAGTTCGTGCCCCTTACTAAACCTTAGAGAAATTAAGCAAGGTTCGTACGAGCCAAACTTAGCATGTGTGAAGGTTGTTCTTAGAGTGTTAAGTGGCCAGGTAAGCGCTTTGCAAGAACACAGCCTCTATTTCTGTCTTTCCTCTTTGTAGCTCATACCCACGCAAATTCCTCCACCATATAGTTTAAAAACCGTTTTTTTTTTTTGTTGTTTTTGAGGTGGGAGAATGGCGGTAAAAACATTACAGAGAAACATTACGAAGAAACATTACAGCAAAAAAACTTTATGCCTGTTTAATTTCTTGGTTAAATAAGCATATTAAATAATCTGTCTTAGGACCGAACTACATCTGGCAGATAAAGTGCAGCTGAGTGCAGAAAAGCTCACGCAATAATTCTTCCAAAGGTTCTCAAGACTATTGAAATGTGCATGCTGATTGCTCCCGATGGGACCGTATAGATTAGGTTAGATTAGCTGAGCAAAACATCCATCCGCACTTGTCAGGTAAATAAGGCAGAGCAAAGTTTTGCAGGCATGCTTGCGGGTGGGAGGCTGTCACAAGGCAGCTTTAGAAGATGCTAAACCAAGCACCGCTTCTAAATGGGAAGCTATTGCTAAACTCAAAGGATCCTTGGAATGCAGCCTTGTCCCAAAGGATGCTCGCCAGGTGTGCTGGGTCACCGCTTAGAATGCTTAGACAGACAGGACTAGGTTTATTAGCAGGGTCTCTCTCATCCTCAACTTTCACTTTTATTCAAAATTCAAAAGCAGATTTCAGCCAATCCATTCTGATCGTTGTAAAGGAAAGAGTAACCGCCCCCCTCCCTTTCCCTCTCTTGTCTTGTTTTCTTTTTCTCCAACTTATAAGAAGAACCAGAATCATCAGACTGGGAGGGACCTTGGAGGTCTTCTAGTCCCACTGCCCACTGCCCAAAGCAGGAGTCAATAGGCTTGCTTGTCCATTGTTGAAGCCAGACGAATCACAGTCCATGGAAAGATTTATTTCTTCTTTAACAAAGTCTGTCCTCCTTCACACACACACACACCCCATTCAAGACCCTTATAGATGCTGACCTGTCCCCATCCTTACCTAGATGCCACTGGTTTCTACCATTACTTGCATAATCTTGTATGGTGTTCTGCCCAGAGTCATTGGATACGAGATGGGCAGCAAATAAATTTTATAAATATGTAAAAATATAAATAAATGATGTTCCACCCCATCCTGAAGGGCTTCCCACGTGCAAGCAATGCCATGGTTTTTCTACTCTGTCTAGCTAGCTGCCTTAAGTGGCAAGACAATTCCAGGAAGAAACTACATTTGCATCATACGATCAGATCTAGATTGTCATCCTGGGGATGGCGAGTCCAGTCTGATATCCTGGTTTAGAGCTCACCAATCCCTGCTAAGTGCTGGAATCATCATCAAGGGGGAACACGGTCATCCCTGGGAAATTTGGAGCGGAGAAGCTTCTCTTCTTGCTGATTAAAGGATCAAGAAATCATTGGCACAAAGATTTGCTCTGTGTAACTCGAAAGCTCTCGTGGCTCTTAGTGGAGAGAAGTTGAGTTGGGAAGATGCCCTGTGCTTTAAGAGTTGCGTAAGTTCCAGAGAGTGACTCGGTCTGCAGCTGCGCCCTGCGCTTCACCAGCTCCATTACAAACCCACATCCTGTTTTTACTCAACATGCCAATCTGATCGTTTTTGACAGGTTTGCTTCTTTCTTTGTGGCTTAACTTGTGATATGAACTCAATAGGTTGGATTAGTTTTAGGTATCAAATTGATGAATTCACTGAGGAAGTTAACTTGGTTGAGCAAGATATTCCAACTTTTTTCCCCAAAGAAGTTTGCAACAAATTTCAGCAGATGGAAGATGGTGAAAAAAAAAAAAAGCTGCTCAGACTCTCCCAGTGTTTAGTTTGCATTTAAAAAAGTGCCTTTAAAGATGGATTTAGTCCTGCATTTTGCGGCAGCCTTGTGGTTCCTGTAGCATCCCAGATGCTTTCCTATTTAATCTCCAGCTCAGATATTTCCAGATATATACTTTAGCTTCATAATAATAAAAAAAAATATTTATCTGAAGTGCACCCACGCTGGTAGACGCAAATCTGCATAGGCTCATTTACAGCAGTCAATTTAAATTTAGACATAATTACTAGGATTTATTTAAATTTCAGGGAGATTAACCTCTAATGACCCGTCCAAAATAACCTTGATCAAATTAAAATTTAGTTAATTTGACTCCGTTGCTAACCCTTCAGTTATAGTTAATTAATTTGCAGTAAATATAAACAGGTGTAAAAAAAAAAAGCATATAACAGTGGCTGGTAGATTCCTTCCTCTTCCCCAAGTCTTTTCTTTAAAATCACTCCCCCAAAAATAGATAGATGCAACCAAATGATTTCAAAGTTTTAAACAAGCACTAATACAATATTACATTGAATTGACGGTGGGGATGAAGTTTATTTCCCATTCTAATTCCTTCCAACCTTCTCTAAAATTAAATAAGCTCGCCTTCAGTGAGTAACCTCATTCATTTCCTAGAGCTATCTCCAGAAATTGAATTTAAGACACAATAATACGTTCAAGATTTGATGGTTGGTGGAAGGAACCATAGAGAGTGAGGCAGAGGAGGAAGAGGAAAGGTAGGGAGGAAGAAGATTGAAATGGGGAAGAAAGGAAGGAAGGAAAGAAAGGAGGAAGAAATAAAAGAAAGAGGGAGAGAGAGGAAAGAAGGGTACTAAGGAAAGAATAAGAAAGGAAAAGAAAGAGAGAGGGAGATGAGGAAGGAAGGGAAAACAGGACCTATAAAAGGATATATATACAAGTTGTACATAAACATTTCAATTACGGCTGCAGGATTTGGGTCTGGCTAGTCTAAAGAAAAGCATTAGGGGTGATATGATAGCAGTATCCCAGTATTTGAGGGGCTGCCACAAAGAAGAGGGGGTTAATTCCACAAAGCACCAGAGGACAGGACCAGAAACAATGGATAGAAACTAATCAAAGAGAGAAGCAACCTGGAATTAAGGAGAAACTTCTTCACAGAGAGGACAATTAACCAGGGGAACAGCTTTGCCTTCAGAAATAGTGGGAGCTCCATCACTGGAGGTTTTGAAGAAGAGTCTAGACCAGGACTGTCAAGCTCCCACCCACACCCACGGCCAGTTGAGTGAAGGGGGAGAAAGTCCTGATACACCATGTGATGCTGCCATAATGATGATGTGAGTTTGACACCCCTGGTCTAGACAACCACCTCTCTGAAATGGTATAGGTTCTTTTGCTTGAGCAGAGCGGCTGGGTTAGAAGACCTCCAAGGGCCCTTCCAACTTCACTTCTCCTCTCCTCTCGTTCTATTCTATTCTATTCTATTCTATTCTATTCTATTCTATTCTATTCTATTCTATTCCATTCCATTCCTTTCCATTCCATTCCATTCCATTCCATTCCATTCCATTCCATTCCATTCCATTCCATTCCATTCTATTCTATTCTATTCTATTCCATTCCATTCCATTCCATTCCATTCTCTATTCTATTCTATTCTATTCTATTCTATTCTATTCTATTCTATTCTAATCTAATTATCATCATTCAATGAAAAGCGATTTGTTCCTAAATTGCTAATCACACATATTCTGCAGAGAATTGATAGTTGGGTGCCATTTGTTTTACCTTTCAGACAACGAAGAATAAATTTTTAGTACAAAATAGGGCACTGAGAATTTGCTTTCGGTGTCCAAATATCAATTTCCAAGCATTAGGAATGTACTTCAAAAGAACTCGAACCTCTGAGAATACTACATCAAGTTTGAAAGTTGAGATAATGCAGAATTGAGCAACCATAGGACTGAGCAAACATATCTTTAAATGAAGCATTAATCTCATTTTATCTCCTGATGATTTACATAAGCCTTTGTTATATAAACTCAGTGGGGTCCAAGGAATCTAAAATATTGTTTTGGGTTAAATAGGATATAATCCAGGATCAACTGAACATTTTGGCCCTGGTGTTAATATCTTTTCCTAATGTCTGGAATCTCAAATTCTTTATTCAGTGATTAAAGTTGCATAAACTTTAACTTGATAAATTTGATAAGTTTTTATTCTAGTTGTTTGATTCAGCATGTAATGTGGAACCCAGTCCATTGAATTGGCTTCTGACTGTGCAAACCAGAAAAGGGAACAATTCAGTAACCAGGTTAAAGATGTTATGTGAACAATACAAAAACTACACTTTAGAACTAAACCTCTTAAAGGCTGGTCAGATGCACCCAGTAGAAGCTAGTATGACCTGATGCCACCATACATTTTGTAATGTGATCCTGCAATGACACACTTGCATAATGGCAGTTTTTGCATAATGAAACACGTAACATGTAGCTTTCCATCCCACCCCACCCTGCTTTGCTTACCTCTGCAGAAGTATAAATGGTGTGTGGGAAAGACCTTGAGAAACAAAAAAAGGATGAAGAGATGCTGCCTAGGAAATGATCAGATAAGAGAGGACACAGCCCTCATCTACATTATAACGAAAGAGACTCAGAAGGGACCCTCCTTAACTTCTCAGGCTGAAAAGGAGATGGTGGAAGTTTATGCTTTCAGACTTGCAAGATTCTGTTCAGGTAGCTTTACAATAAAATAGAAGTAGCTCATCTGGTCTGTTTCCTGTCTGATATAACTGGGGAGGCTGACATCAGTCTTCCAAATCTGAAAGTACAACACCCCTCATCACCTTTATATCCCGAGAAGCTAAGGAGGTTCCTTTCTGAGTCTGTTTCTCTGCCCATTTTGCAGCTGCTATGACTATGTTCTCTCTTATCTGTTTGTTTCCTAGGCAGCATCTCTTCCCCCTGTTTCTCAGGGTCTTTCTCACCTACCAATATAGAAGCTCATCATGATGGTGCTAACTTGAGAAACACTTGTTTGCATTTTTCCTGCTCTTGTGTTTTTTTTTCCTGGATTTGGACACCTTATTTTTTTGTAGGCAGCCCAGACATTGCTTCAGAAATACGTAGTTTGACTCTTTTTATTAATTTCAAGAGGGCCAGCTCTGTTAACGAGGATAAGGCATAGTGATGGAGTGATGCCTTGTAATGCAAGATGAAGTATTCAGAAAATGGCATTTTTTTCCCAGCCTACATGAGTAAACAACTTGCTCAGAAGTAGCTCTTCAGGACCCCTGAACAAGCTTTAAAAAGTGATCCTGGGATCCGCTGACCCCTCAAATATTGGAACAATACAATTGTGTCAATTCTCATCCTTCTTTTCGCTAGACTAGATGAACCCAATGCCTGCAACCATTCTTCATGTGTTTTAGCCTCTTTTCCCCAAATAATCTTTGTTGCTCTTTTCTGCACTCTTTCCTACAAACATAAACCATTAAGGGACAGAAAGTGAGTCTCTTGGTGGCTTATCTCATAAACGGTAACATAGGTGGCAGGAAATCTGGGGAGAAACCTTTCAATAAGGTCCCACTTTATGCCCACAATTGAGCCCAAAATTTCTGTTGTTAAGTGAAACATTTGCTTAAGTGAGTTTAGTGGTGGGATTCAAATTTTTTTACTACTGGTTCTGTGGGGGTGGCTTGGTGGGTGTGGTAGGGGAAGGATACTATAAATTCCCATTCCCTCCCCAATCCCGGGGGAAAGCTACTGCAAAATCCCCATTCCCTCTTCACCCCACTAACCTGCTTTCCAGCTCCATTCTCCTATGCAGGGCAACCAAAGAAGACCCAGTGATCAACTGGGACTCAATGGGAGGCAGAGAGTAAATGAGGTCAGGGCCAACCAGTAGCAGTATTTACACGTTCTCCGACTCAAAATTTCTGCTACCAGTTTTCCAGAACTGGTCAGAACCTGCTGAATACCACCTCTGGTTGTGCCAAATCTCATGACCCTTTTTTGGGGGCACAAATCAGTGTAGTAGTTAAGTGACTCACATGATCGCTAAGTGAATACTGTTTCCCGCATTGACTTTGCTGGTTGAAGCCTTCACAGAAGGTTGCAAATAGTGATCACATGATCCTGGATGCTGCAACCATCGTGCATACATGCCAGGTACCAAGGACCTTAATCTTGATCATGAGATTGTGGGAATGCTACGATGCTCATAAGTGTGACAACCTATCATAAATCACTTTTTCAGTGCCATTGTAACTTCAAATGGTTGTTAAATAAATAGTGATAAGCTGAGGACTACCTATATTATACATAGCCAATTCTTTTTATTTCCCGAGTTTTATCCCTTGCCTTGTAGTTAGTTTGATGCTCTGAACTGTCCAGAAGATCCAAGTGGGCAGCATTTGTTCCTCCAATGTCTTATTGACCACATTGTATAATAAGTTGAGCTGACTGGTAAAGATTCTGTCTCAAGTGCATCTAGTTTTGGTCACTATAATATAAAAAAGATGTTGAGACTCTAGAAAAAGTACAATGGAAACCAACAAAAATGATCTGGAGACTGGAGGCTGAAACATAGGAAGAATGGTTGCAGGAATTGTCTAGTCTAGTGAAAAGAAGGACTAGGAATGACATGAGGGCAGTGTTCCAAAGCCACAAAGAAGAGGGGAGGGGTCAACCTATTGTCCAGAGCACCTGAAGACAGGACAAGAAGCAATAGATGAAAACTTATTAAGGAGAGAACCAACCCAGAACTAAGGAGAAATTTCCTGACAGATAGAACAATTAATCAGTGGAACAACTTGCCTTCAGAACTTGTGAACGCTCCAATACTGGACATTTTTAAGAAGAGAATTGACAGCCATTTGCGTGACATGATAAGGGGTCTCCTGCCTGAGCAAGGGTTGAACTAGAAGACCTCCAAATTCCTTCCCAAGTCTGTTATTCTGTTAAATTTTAACACTAAATGCAATCTTGGCCCTCATCAGACAAATGTTTATTTGTTTATTCCATCAGTTTGTACGGCTGATTAAATCCTGCATGAACTTCACAAGGGACTCTGAGCAGCAAACTATATTAAAATAAAATTAAAAGCCATTACAATCAGTTATACAAAAGTTATGAGTCAAAATTCAAACGTTTTTAGTTATTAAGTCCATTTCCCTGCCTCCCTTCCTTAATGCAAATAACATTGGATAATTTGTAAAATCATGTTTTATTCAAAAATGTAATAAACATGTTTTGAAAGGTCAAACATCACCTTTCATCATTTTTCCTATTTTTAATATGTTTCTGCTTCTCAAACCAAAATGCCATTATATTAAAATTCCGTTCTCAGCATTGCTTTTTCTATGTATTATTCTATTTGCTGATTTTTTTAAAAAACAAATGTTTTCACATAATGTTTTCCATAGCTGGCAAATTATGGAAATTGGGTAAAGTGATTTTAGATAACCACACACAAACCCATTACCCAATCACAACAGAAGCTTTTAAACTGGCTCAAAGTGTTTTACCTACGTGGGATAAAAAGGACTTTCGGATAAGTGATTTGGGGCAAGGAAGGAAAAAGATGAGAAACATTGCGTTAGCATACGCATCAAACATCGCATCAGATAAATAACCACTGGGTTTCTGAATTCCTCTTGGTTTTTAAGAAGGTGGTAATGTAGATGCATTTTATGATTTGCATAAGGCTTGTTTATTTATTTAGATATAAAATTTAGAGACCACCCATCTCACTCACAGTGTGACTATGGGTGGTGATGTTTGGCCAGTTTTTAAGTTTCACGCCGGTTCTGAAATATTTGCTTTTTGGATTAAAACAGGATTGTTGGCATCTCCAGCAGTGATACTCACAAGGCAAAGCATTTATTAAACACTCTTCTGAACTGAGAAAATGCTGTTTCTTTTAGGGAAAGCTCTGGATTTTTGAGAAGCTATCACTTATTTTAATTACTCTAGAGGAAATAAATTATTTAA
The DNA here is from genome assembly GCF_900518735.1 of Pseudonaja textilis. The sequence goes on from NW_020769327.1 coordinate 12,518,591, forward strand.
ATTCCCAAACTGCTGGCAGGAAAATTTTATGGGAATTCTTATCTGCAGGGACTAAAACAGGACTCTGGTGGCTCCAGGGATGTAGGAACTTTCTTTGGTGTCCTTGTATGTTGTCCTTTTCGTGATATTCCAAGGCCTGCTCTGATCACCCCAATCATCTCTGAATATGAGGGTTACACCAATTAATTCTATGTTTTTAAGAGATGCTAACATTACACTTGGATACCTGGTGGCCAAATATCTTCATCAAATCACACAATCATGCCAAACATTTAATCATATAAGTTATTTTATTGGGTTTTTTCCTCCCAGTAACAATTTGTTGCATTCAACTATTTCTCTTTCTCTACTGTAAAGGCTGACCAAAGATTGTAATAAAGATATTTGATTTGATTTACAGGTAGTTCTCAACTTATGACAATTGAGCCCAAAATTTCTGGTGCTAAGTGAAACATTTGTTAAATGAGTTTGCCCTATTTTCTTGCCGCCGTTGTTAAAAGTGCTTTTTTTTTTTCCAAAAGTCAACTCGCCTTTCTTGAGTTTTTTTTTAAAAATGTTTCACTTCTCATCCAAGAAGCTTTTCAGTTCTGAAACAACTAACACCCCCCACCCCCACCCCCGCAAGAAAGTTCAGTTGACTTGTGGAAAAAGCATATCTGGCCCAAAAACGACCTGGAAGATTGAGACTCTCCATAGACAATCACCAGATTAGATTGGTTCTAACATTGGAGTTCTGCAGACTCAAACACTGGACCCTATCTAACAAAATGAAATTCTATGTAGAGAAAAGTAAAGTCTTACACTTAGGCAAGAAAAACCAAAAGGACACATATAGACTGGGTGAAACCAGGCTCAATAGCAGTAACTATGAGAGGGATCTTCGAGTCTTAGTAGACAGCCAGCTAAATAGGAGCCAGCAGTGTGCAGCGGCAGCCAAAAAAACCAATGCAATTCTAAATTGCATCAACAGAGGTATATACAATCAAGATCCAGTGAGGTACTAATACCACTCTATAAAGCCTAAGACCACACCTAGAGTACTGCATCCAGTTTTGGTCACCACACTATAAAAAAGATGTTGAGACTCTAGAAAAAGTACAGAGAAAAGCAACTGGGATGATGAGGGGACTGGAGCCTAAAACATATGAAGAATGGAGACAGGAACTGGGTGAGCTAGTCTAGTAAAGAGAAGGACCAGGGGAGACATAATGGCAGTGTTCCAATATTTGCCACAGAGAGGAAGGGGTCAAGCTATTTTCCAAGGTGCCCAAAGGCCAGACAAGGCATAATGGATGGAAATTGAATAAGGAGAGATTCAATCTGGAAATAAGGAGGAATTTTCTGACAGTGAGAACAATCAACTGATAAAACAGCTTTCTCTACAGAGGTTGTGGAAGCTTCATCACTGGAGGCTTTCAAGAAGAGATTGGACAGTCAGAAATGGTGTATAATCTCCTACTTGGGTGGGGGATTGGACTAGAAGATGACCTACAAGATCCCTTCCAACTCTGTTAATCTGTTATCTGTAATCTATTATCCCTTGTGGACACTGTTTCTCTCAAAAGACAGGTTGACTCCCACCCTGTTGGCTTTTCAGAGGCTCTCAATCATGGATGTGTTACAGGACCTGAGAGTGGGCTTGTTGTTTAGAGCCTGTGATGTGGCTGCTATCTATCTAGATAGGTTTTATGTTTCCTATATTGTTTTTTTTTTTAAATATTGGAAGCCACCCAGAATCATGGTTGTTAGAAAGGATGAGAAATGAGAAAGCAGTGAGTACTGTTGTTCTACAAAGCACCCACAAGCATTAATGATCTGACTGTCAGATCTGGCATCCTTTTCTTGAGTTCAACAGAAAGGTTAATCAGCCAACTACTGGTGATCTCTGAATCTCTCTGATCTTGGGGTGGGGAGGGGGCCTATATAATTTGGGCCGCCTTAATTTGAAGGCGGTGGAGACTAAATCTGCTGTGCCCAATTGGAAGCTCTTTTCCACCTAATTAGTCAGCTCAATTTCTGTAAGCATTGGAATTGCTGCAAGCTTTGAAGAAAGCAGGAAGGCTATAAATCAAAAAGCAGGTGTTAATTGTTCCCCTGCTGGGAAGTCTTCCTTCTCCTTTCTCTCCATCTGGTGAAAGGTGAAGGAAACTAATGTTGAAATGCACAAGAGTCAATATGATGTGCTAATTGGGACTGGTCTTTTCTTATTAGGCACATCTGGTGCCTGGACAGCGGTTGGATTCCCGATCAGTTTTGTTTTCCATTTAAATCTGGGTCATGTTCTAGCTGTCCTGCTGTGCATTGGACATTTAGAGGTTGGGGTAGGCAGCACACTTTTAACTGGTTTCACTGATTTTTATAGATGAGGAAATCAACATAATCTGTGTTTCCCCCCCAATTTTCAAAGCGTTTCTTATCTAATGCAGAATGTGCAGTCTGGAAAATGATTTATTGATTGCAACCTTCCAGATTCTTACTTCTCATCTAATGTTTGATGTACATTTTAAAAGAGGGATGTTTAAAGTCAACAATTTCCAAGGCACCTGTAGGTAAGACAAGAAACAAAGGATGAAAACTGATCAAGGAGAGATTCAACCTGGATATAAGGAGGAATTTTCTGACAGTGAGAACAATCAACCAATGGAACAAAAGTTGCCTTCAGAAGTTGTGGAAGCTTCATCACTGGAGGGTTTCAAGAAGAGATTGGACTGTCATCTATCAGAAATGGTGCAAGGTCTCCTGCTTGGGTGGTGGTGGGTTGGACTAGATGACCTACAGGGTCCCTTCCAACTCTGTTAATCTGTAATTGTTAGGTTGTGTTCACATAGTGTACTCAAGTTGGTTTCATGGTGGCCCCCTGTTTCCACATGGCTGTATTGTTCTCAGGCTGTTTTAGCCGTTTGGACTTGACTTGACTTGACTTGACGTTATTGCCATTGCACCTTGTACAATGAAATTAAATTTCATCTTCAGTATACATTATAACTATAAAAATAAAACACAAACACACATCCTTTACATTCTATACAATTGAAAACCCCCGATATCACATTAATATTGCACTATATAGTAGAATTCAGTAGGGTTATTGCCTTGGGATTGAAGCTGTTTTTCAGTCTATTTGTCCTTTATTATCCTGTACTGGCAGACCAGATGGTAATAGTTCAAAAAAAGGGTTCCCAGGATGAGATGGATCTTTAAGAATGTTTTGAACTTTCTTAAGGCAGCGGGAGCTATAAAGTTCTTCCAAAGAGGGAGAGGGCAACCAATGATTTCTGGGCAATGACGTTAACCCTCTGGAGCGCTGTCCTATCTGCCACTGTGCAATTGGCAAACCAGACAGAGGTGCAGTAAGTTAAAATACTCTCTATGGTGCAGTAGTACTAGAAGGTCACCAGCAGTTTTTCATTCAGTTGTTTCCTGAGAAGTCTTAAGCAGTATAATCTCCGCTGAGCCCTTTTGACCAGTGTTGCAATGTGAAATGCCCCAGGTCAGGTCCTCTTTTATGATAACACCCAGAAATATAAAACTGTCCACCTGGTCCATTCAGTCTCCATTGATAAGCAAGGGCTGGTTGTCTGATCTATTCCTTCTATAGTCCACTATAAGCTCCTTGGTCTTATTGGTGTTTATTTTTATTTATGTATTTACTTTTGATCCCGCCTTTATTATTTTCATAAATAATTCAATGCGACAAATGTATTTTAACATTCCTTTCTCCTCCCACAACAACAACCGTTTGAGGTAAATTGGTTGAGAGAAAATGACTGTCCCAGAATCACCTAGCTGGGTTTCGTAAGGTGGCACTAGAAATTACTATCTCCTGGTAAATGGCAAAAAGTATTCAGCTGGCTTTCCTGCCTAAGGCAGGACTAGAAATCACCATTTCCTGGTTTCTGTCCTGGTGCTTTTGCCTCTGGGCCAAATTTGCACCATGGGAAGTATCTCCATGCACTTGGAATAGGCAGTCCCTTTACCTAGTTTATTTTCTGCTTCTGGTACAAGGGATCTCCTGGATGAGACCAATTCTCTTTTCCCAAATTTTGTTTACATAGTACAGTACACAGAGGGCACTATATTAATAACTCTTGTGTAAACTACCTACACAGTTGTCCTCTGAGTGCTGTTCCTTTTGTAGCTAAAATATTCCTAGGCTGAAGCAGGAGAAGTATTGACAGCCTTTCGGAGGATTCCAACTTTCTGAAAGACATAAAAACTTTAGGAAAGAAGTTGTAAGGGAAAAGAGGAGAACGGGACTTCCAATTTCAACATTTTGTTGGAGAATAACAACTAAGTTATTCATATAACTAGTTATTCAATAACAACAAATAACAACTATTTCTTCTCTTATTATTTTTGTGAAGTCCAAGCTGATAGAATGGGTGCCTGCATTTTCTTAAAATTTATGTGGGGTTTCTATAAATATTCCAAGCCCCAGAATCTGGCTGGCAGGAAGGTAGGAAATCTCCTTATTACAAGTCTTAACCTGGAAGAGAATGAATGTAGAATGGACACAGAGTTTGCTGCACCTTCTAACAGACTCACCCTTTTTCTAGTTTTTAACCATGCCTGATCTCTTCAATGCTTGCACCCCATTCCTCCATTCTCCCTTTTGCTTATGTGATGGTTACCTTTTTTCCCAAGTGTCCCCTGAGCCCAGCCCTTAATTGCTTGGAAGTGGGAGATGGTTGCAAGAAAAGAAACCAAACAACTCAGCCCAATTTCTCCCTTTCCACCAGAAAATTTCATTAAGTCAAGCCATATGAGGAGAAGGTCATTATGGTCTCTTTTTTAGAAGGGGAATGTGCCGCTTCTTCCTTCCCCAGCCTGAAGATCTATTTTCCATGTTATTTAGTTTGTTGATTCATACCTATTTAGAACTTAGAAATCTACCTATTTAGATCTCGTGTTAAAATCTCACCTTTTCGACTCTGAAGTTCAGGATGCGATGGAAAAGAGCAAGTGAACTGATGACCATAGGGGAATTAAATCTCTGTTTTGCCATGATGGCTCCGTGGTTAAAGATGCTGAGCTTTGTCAGTTGAAAAGCTGATAGCCCGAGTTTGAGACCCAAGCACTGTATGATGGGATGAACTCTTGTTACTTGCTCCAGCTCATGTGAACCTAGCAGTTCAAAAGCATGCAGATGTGAGATGATAAATAGATAGCACTTTGGTGAGAAGGTGACACCATTCTGGACATCTCAGCATACAGTCATGCTGGCCACATGACCACAGGAGGGTCTTCTTGACCTTTGGCTAAGAAAAGGAGATAAACCTCCTAGAGTCGGACATGACTGGACAGGGGAAACTTTTAAGTTTACCTTTATTGGCACATTGATTTTGCTGCTTAATGCAAACTGTGTGGCCTTGCAAATGTTGTTTGCATGCCTGGGGATTCAAGATATTACTTCTGTCCTGACCAACATAAAAATCTTGCTCAGCAGATTTTGTCTCCTTCCTTGGATCTCTGTATTCAGGGAACTAATGGGGGTGCAGGTGGGGGGCAGGGGAGGAGGAAGAAAGCTGTTTCTGTCTGTTGTATTCAATCTACTAGGAATTTCTGCAAGACACAACCCCATTTATTTCAATGGGACTGCTGGAGGACATTTGGCTTGATGGACTATCATTCATGGAGATCAATGGGATGGGTTGTTTGATCTCCCATTTCCAAAAATCTCATGTTTAGGTGTCATATGTCTCCTGGGGCAACCCTTGCTTTGGGAATTAATGATATGTCAATTTCTGGAAAAGATATGTTCATTAATTTATTAAATTTATACATCTCCCATCGTGCCATCATGTGATTTCAGGCAGCTTACAACAAAAGAAAAACCACAATCTTCTAAAACCTTCAAACAATAAATGCTAACCTTAAAATTAACGAAGAGGGCTAAGGAAGGAAGTAATATACGATGAATCATCTACATTGGGACCCCAGGCCAATTGGCAGAGCCAGGTCTTCAGGCCCTTCCAGAAGACCAAAGGGGTGTGAATCTCACCTCAAAGGGGCATGATGTTCTGGAAAGTGGGAGCAGAAAAGGATCTTCTCCTGGACCTCACTTGACTTATGGGATCTTCAGCATGGCTCTTCCACTGGAACAAGTGGGCTGGGCCAATCCCATTGCGTTGAGATGGTTCCTCAGGTAACCTGAGGATTCCCTACAAGGAGCCTTTATCCCCTTTAAATTTGCAAGAAGCTTTAATTTTCCAAAGTGGAACCTTGTACACTTCTAATTCAGGTGGACACACTTAGCAAATAAATAACAGTAACAATGCAGCTGGCAGAGTCATCTTTCCACATCTCTAATCAAAAAGCAGTTCCCCAAGGAGGGTTTTCAACCTGTGGTCAGACCACTACACCTCTAAAGATGTGAGTTCAAGAAATCTGTTCTCTAGACCATGATCACTAAAACCTGAAGTCCAACACTGCCCAGCCAATGAAATATTCTGAGGATTTCATAACAGAAAAGAGTGGCATCTTAAAGAAGGAAGACCTTTTGCTTCTGTGAGAGGAGCTAGTGACTGACTGGGGCTGAATGCGTCTCACAATTTTGTCCTGGAGACCATGCTGGAAATAATTTTAATGTGAATGAGCATCCATTTATGAGTGGCTAACAACTCAGTTTTTTAATTGGTGAAGTGGCAGAAGGCAGAAGGAAGAGATAACTCTTTTATAAAGCATCTCAGCTGGTGGGAGCGCTGGGTGACCTTGTCTGGCTGGGAAGCTAAGCAAAATCAGACTTGGTTAGTACTTGGGTGGAAGTTGTAAAAAAATATCACAGAAGTAAGCTTGGAAATCCATTATTATATAGTTGCTAAAGAAACTAAGTAAGTATATACCTGAAGTCACCAGGAGTTGTGTTTCAGTCAAAGAAGCCTTTTCTTTTGCTTTATAAAACACCACGGGCAATATTTTGGTAGTTAAAGGCCCGAACTAACTCTGTGCCTTCCAGGTGTGTTTGAGGCTCAAAGCTTCAAATCCTCAACCAACATGGTCTTGAGAAGACACAACTTTTCTGGTGGCCTTAAGTTGGGTTTGTTCTGGGCCTGCTGGAACAAGCAATCTAAGGCCAGATTGTCCCTCTGCCAAAGTTCTTTGCAGCGCATGAAAATGACAGTGGACCAATGCAAGTAACAGGCCAACTTCAGGGGCATTCATTAGTATGCTAACCTGAATGCGGAGACAATGATGTCAAAATGCAAGCTGATGTTTGTCTTCCAAACTGATAAAAATTCAGGAAACGGAAGTCACCTGAAAACTCCTTCAATATTATTGAACACATCTGCCAGTTTGCTCATTCATAGAAAGTTGCTTAAAAAGAAAGAAAAGAAAAGACCCCCCCCCCTTCTCCAAATGTATGGATGTTGGGAAATATTTAGTTGCTGGGATCCTACTAACCCAAACTTTTCTTTAAAAACAGAGTGGGGGGAGTGCTCTGAGAAAAATCATGCTCAGAAAAGTCATTTTTATTTTCAGTTTTAGAAAAAGGCCAAGTCTTTAGCACCTTTTGGACTTGTCTAGGAATTTTGCAGATGAGAAGGAGATTTCTTACTGCTATGGTGCCACCAGGCTACCACAGACTTTGCTTTTGATTCTCATCTGCCATCAGGACCATTTAAAGTCATGGGTAACTCCTACCTCTAATCCACTTTCAGATTCCTAGTTAGATAGTCCCACCATCTCCCAGCTTTTTTCATCCTGGTGTTATCCAGAAGTGTTGGACTATAATTTTCCCATAATTCCCTGTCAACAGGACTAAAGGTGATGATGGGTGAAATCACGGGAGCTATACTCCAACAGATGGAAAGAATCCACTAAGGAAGAGTGAACTCTTATTGGGCTTTGAGATGACAAAGTGACAGCAGTAAAGCCAGGGATGTCCCCTGTGGTCCTCTCAGGACAATAGTTTATACCAGTGTTCCTCGACCTTGGGAATTTTAAGATGGGTGGAATTCAACTCCCAGAATTCATGCTGGCTGGGGGAATTCTGGGAGTTAAAGTCCACCCATCCTAAAGTTTCCAAGGTTGAGGAACACTTGATTGACTGTCTCTGTGCTGTGGCTTTGATAAAAAAAAAGTTTTGTTGTTCCACTGATGAAAGTTGTGATTGTGTTGAGAGGCATCCTGAATGAAATCAGCAAAGTAGTCCAGCCATCTCCTTTGGTCACAGCAACTGATTTCCCTGCTTCCTTCTTCCCAGGGTCCTTTGCAGAGGTCATAGTGGTGGTAATCCTTCACACATGTTGAAAACAGAGCTATGTCATGAGCTGGAACTGGAAAGTGGTATCTCCTTTTAGATGAAGGGAATTCTTGAAGAGGCCTTTCAGATTACATGTTGCTTTGTGAGTTGAAATGGTCAATTGTCATGTATACCCCCTTAGCATGATGCACTCAGCAGTCATAGAGATAAAACTATCCTTCACTCAACCTTTCAGGAAATTGAAGCTACAATGTAGTAGGAAGAAGGTATGGATGTGGTTTTATGATCTGTTTTTCCTGTTTTTTTTTAATTATCTCATTATCCTTTTGTAAATGTTTGCAGAACATCAGCCACTTAAAAATTGCTCAAGTTTTAAGCGCCTGGATCTTTCATTGTCCTACAACAAGATCAGTGGGGAAAGTGCTCAATTTAATCCTCAGCAGGAATTGGATCACTCTGCTGAAGTCCAAGCTTGCCTGTTTCTTCAAAATGTAGAACCTTGGTTCTGCTCCATTTCTATGACCTATTATGGCCTGGGTGGACTCTTCTTTCTGGGCAGCTTTCTCAACCATCCCTACCTCGTAGTAAGCCATGGTTCATTGAAGTAAGATTTATAGTTGAAGGTTTGATGGCAGTGACAAATCACAGTGCTTAATTGTAGCCAAAAGGAAACATGACTCATCATGGCTTAGCGCTATAGGTGAACACAGCCCTAGAATGGCGATTAGGTCAGCCACGATCAGAATTTGGGTAGGCCAGGTCACAATATCACGTTGCTACTTTATCTTGCTGGGTATAATAACAGAAGCTTGTTGCTGCTGATGTTTCCCTTTGTCCTCTCTTATTCCAAAGAAAATCAAGGTGGGGTTATTTTGAGTCTCTTTGTCACACATTTCCAGGACTGAGCTGTCATTTTCTTCTTCTCTATGAGCTCCTGTATTCTTCACGGTCTTCTACAGCACTTGGTCTAACACTGGATGTGTGGTTCCACGAGAGGATGAGCCTTCTCACCTGTGATGTCTGTCTTCTTGGTCGTTGCATTTTCTCAAAGCACTCTTGCCTTGGTTTACCCTGATTATTATAATATTCTGCTAGACCAAAGGGAGAATTTCAGGCTGCCTCATGCTTCAAAACAGTGCTGGAAACCAGCGGGTGCCTAGCATAATGTTCTGAGGATGGCTGTCAGTCGGTGCTCCATTCAAAATTCAAGAAAGAAATACTTAGGCTCCATAGGTTAGAGAAAAGATGTCTTTTACTGAAAATGAAGTGGTAGCATCGGTAGGATTCTGAATCTGAGAAATAAGGCGCGCAAATCAGATATACAAAGTGATAGAATTGTTCCCACCCACCATAGTTCAAAAGATTCTTCCAATTAAAAGTTCTGAATATGATCATGTGGACATCTTCAGGGGGTGATGAGGCCTCTGTCCGTTGACCTTGGCATACTTTGATAAAGGTTTGCAGCTGCGCAGAGAAAAGAAAGCTAAGCGAGAAATAGAAACTTAAACAGGAATTTATACTCTCCCCTTTCCTCATTTACACAACACAAGAATGTAACACCTCTAGCTCTCTTCCCAGACGTTATCTCCCCTCCTCCACCCATTACTTATGGCAGCCAAAAGACGCAAAGCACTAGTACAAGATCTTGAAGGCTGACAATGGCATCAGTGAGGGGGCATTTGATCTAAAGGTTGTGCCCAGCTCCAGATCCAAACAGTGCAGTGGGAGGTAGCCAAACTCTTGGGTGTTTGTATCCCCATTCTTGAGAAGCTAAAATAAAAGGCTGCTTTGTCAGCAGGAAGTACCTTCAGAAGGGAACGTATCCCCTACCTTCCCCAGCAGTGAAGGGGTGGGGGGTGCTGGTGCTGGTGAGTGAAGATAGAGAAGGTTGGAGAGGTGCAGAAACTGCCTGTGCTGGGCTGGTGCATGTTACGATAATAGTAGGATGCTTAATTATAAAGAGCCACCTGGCAGCTGGCCTGCCAGAACTATGACAAATGGTGCTCAAAACCTCTTTTGAAATAGTTAGGAAAACACTTGTTCTCCTGCATGCTAGGGAAATGTGTTAGAATGTAATTGTCCCACTTTTGCAACTTAATAAGAAGGCAGTGGATGAGCAGTGAAAAGATGGTGTAGGCAACAGGGGGTGAGGGATGGAGAAAGCAGAGGTTGTTGCTGTGTGCTACAACACATGCTTTCCACACAAGTGATTCAGGATCGAGCCTGTGGTGTCTGCTCCTTCGAAAGGGCTCGGACGGCAGGAAAGCCACCCCACCAAGATGTTAAGTGCCACTTGGATGCATATAAAGCAAGAGGCTGGCTTGGTTGGTGATCTTGCAAAGAGCATCGTGTTCACATCCTGCTCATGAATTGTGAATACTGAAGATTGTAGAGTTGTGTGCACCTGTGTTCTAGCAAGAATGTATGTTGCTGGTAACATCAGTATAGATCTGGGTTGTGCTGCACTTAAAATGGGATGGCCTGAAAAACTGAATTCTACCATTGTTGACTAAGTTGTGAAGTTTCTTTGCTTCTGCTGCCTTATTCATGGGGTTTTGGTAGATAACAGAAGATGTTGTACTCAATGGAAAGTAGGCTGATTGCTTTGGATACATCAGGAGGTTTTTTAAAAAAAATAAAAGTTTTTTATTTTTATTTTTTACACATCTCTTCATGTGAGCAATGTGATTCCAGATTACAACATTTATGCATAGTCATAATCACATTCCCAACTATCTTGTTTAACATCACATCAAGTCATTATCCATTCCAGTAATCTTAGATAAGTTTTCATTTCATATTTCAATTCATTAGTTCAATATCAATATCATTTCATCCTCGCATACATTTTCAATTCTTTATCCCCTATTATTTCCATTTTCAGCTTACCATCCTCCTCATTATCATCCTTAGCTTTCTCTAGACCGATATATAATAAACAATCAAAAAAGAGTAAAAATAAAATGAAATTAATATATTTAAGATCCACATGGTATATCCCCCAATCTACATTGTATCTTATATTTATTTCAGAGATATTCACATAACCATTTCATATTTTTCTTTATTTCCACTTAGCCAAGATTCACCTATATAATTTTAATAAATTTTCATTCTCCTATTTTAATCATAATAAAATACTCTCATTATAAATACTTTATATTTCAGTATCATCCCTTCTAATTTATCATATTTTCTATTTTCTCATTTCCTTTATATAATCAATTACATTTTCTATTTCATGTGTACACCAAAAAAAGAAAGACAGAAAATTAAGTTTCACTTTTTGCTTCCATTTAACCAAATTTAATCTATAAAGTTTGTATAATTCACATCTTTTATTCATAATAGCATATTTTCTCCCAGCTACATGTTCTCTGTTTTTCTATTATCATTTAAATAATCAATTGCATATTTTAAAATATATTTATGTAAAAAAGAAAGGATTAACAACAATAGTAACTTCTTAATGTCTCTCACTCTATCTTCAGTTTTCTCATATGTAATTATATAGTAATCATGTTTTTTTCTTTATTTCCGCTTAGCCAAAATTTGCCTATGCAATTTGATAAATTTTCATTCCCCTACTTTTAATCATAAGATAATACTCTCATTATAGATACTTTATATTCCAATATAATCACTTCTAATTTGTCATATTTTCTGTTTTCTCATATCCTTTGTATTGTCAGTTACTTTTTCTATTTCATATATACACCAAAAGAGAAAAGAAAGAAAAACAGAAAGTTAAGTTTCCCTTTTTGCTTCCATAACCTATAATTCACACTTTTCAATCATATTTTCCCCCAATTTGTCATATTCTCTGTTTTTTCAAACTTCAAATCTCCCAATCTGTATATCTAAAAAAAACCCCACCAATATACATTCCCATGTGGTATCCCCCTTTTATACTACCCCCTAACCCTTATCTCTAGATCTCTTGGCCTTGTCATTTCTTTTAATTTTAGCCAGTTTTCCCTTTTTTGGACTTTCCTGGTCTTTCCTCTTTTTCCCTTCTAATATTATTTTTATTTCCCTCTGCCTATCAACCATCATTTCCCCCGCCCTTCTCTGTTCTCTTTTTTGAAGTTTCTTCTTGTACAGTTTCTTCTTCTGCTGCTTAATCTTGGGAGCATTTTCTCTTTTATTTGTTGCCTCTATCGTCAATATCTTAGTTTTAGGTTCTTTTATGTCTTTTGGCAGTTGCCCTTGTTCTCCATGCTCATCTGGGCTGCTTTCCTTTCCCTTTAACTCCTCCTCTCTAAGTTTTCTTTGTTCTTCTATGAACTGTATCGCCATTACTTTGCCTACAAATATATCCAATAGTCTCTTTTTTTTTTAACATTCCTCTCACAATTTGCAGTTCCGACTTAAATTCTTTGCTTATTTCTTCAATTTTTTTAATCTTTTGAGTTATTCTTTATTTTATTAAAAGTCAGAGTTTTCTGTTGTGGTCCTTGCCAAAAGTCTCCATTTATCTAAATTTCCCTTCCTTCTATCTCCTTGTCACAAATAGTTCCAAGATGTTGCATCTGTTTATACTTTGCTGCAATTCCCCCCCCCCCCTTTAAAAGTTCTGGGGTTCTTGTTATTTTTTAGTCTTCTTTTCATTTCTTTTCTCTTTCACATATTTATACAACCAGTAATTTTCCATAAAAACATAGAAGAGGAAATATCTTTAACCATTAGATGGCGCTCTATATCGTTTCCACTTTTCAAAATCTTTTTTCCCCTCTTTTCAGTTATATTAATGTTCAATTTTACCCATTGTGCTTTTTTTTAATAATCCATTCCAGGCAAGTCCAGCATTCTATCTAATTAGTGCCAAATTCTGTATATTGTTCCAAATTTAATCTCTACTTTCATATAGTTCTTTTATTTCTGGTTTTTTATTTACTTTGTATTTTCCTCTTATTTTCCATTCACTGCTGTCACACTCCCAAATGAGGGTTCTTTCTTTCTGCTTTTCGGGGTTGTCAAAAAAAAGTTCAAGTTCTTTTATCTGGCTACACGCCACCCACCACTTCACCGCTCCAGCACAGACTTATGTCCCGGGAGCTTTCTGTCTTCAGTGTAGCCGTTAAATCTGCTGCTTCTCTCTGTCTTCCAGGGGAGTATGCCAAGCCAAGGAGGGGAGATGTGGCTCCCCTTGACCCAGCTGGCAGCCTCCCCCTCTTCCCCCACCCCCATAGGGACCCCTCCAACAGGGCAAGCACGGATCAAGGCCACGCACGATCATGGTCTCTGGTCCGTCTTCAACAGAAGTGCCACCGGAAGTCTTCAGGAGGTGTTTTTTTTTTTTTTTTCTCCACCTCAAAATACACCCTCCTAGGTGTGAAGGCTGGGAAACTTAGAAAAGTGAACGTGAAGTCTCCTCAGGATGTCAAGGAGATCTTGATACTGAATTCTGTGGTCAGGCCTAGAATGGGCACCTTTAGTTAGATAGTATCAGAACTGCTCTGTTTTGATTCTGCTAAAGTTGTAATTGAATATAGAGATCTGGATAATTCTGTCCTGTTCTTTCCCCTGAGGTCAGAATTGCTTTAGCTCAGTTTGCTTGTTCTCCTTGTCCTTTCTCCCAGGAGCTCAGCGTGGCATCTCATACTGGCTACCCAGGTAGTGCTATGTTAAGGCAATCTCCCCACAGTTGGTGTCCTTCAAAATATGCTGGGCTAGGATTCTCTTTTTGGGGACAGCACAGTTCTTCTCTATGGGCTGTGAGTTGGGTGACCTGGCATCTGAGGGGTGCCAGGTTGGGGAAGATAACTAAAGAAGGAAAAGTGATGTTTCAGATTCACTGTTATCTTGGTGTCTGATAAGACTTCAGCTCGTTTCATATTGGGCTGATTGCACTCTCCCAGAACAGCTTGGAGAAAGATCCTAAGAAGAGATTATAACTGGACTGTAGTAGTACAAAAAAAGGCTGAAGCATAAACTATGCAGCTTCCTACAATCTTTCCTCCTCCAAACTATTGGAATGTGATCTTGATTTGCTCCAGTCAGCTAATAGGGATGGAGGAGAGAGAGAGATCTTTGACCTTAAGCTATCTGACTCTTGTCTGGATCATCAATGTTTATGTTTTCCTATCTTCCTTTCAGTATATTCTCTAGAATCTTGGACAGGAAAGGCTTCTTAAGTGACTCTCATCGTAGGAGGAAAGCTTGTTGGTTTGTGGGAGCTAAAAAAAATTATGCCAGAGGATTCCAAAATTTCTTGCCCTTAATCTCAATGCCCTTAATGTCTTTCTAATTTTTTTCATGATGCCACTAGGCAGGAGTCTCCAAACTTGGCAACTTTAAGACTTGTAAATATGCATGGCTGGCTGAGAAATTCTGGGAGTTGAAGCCCACAAGTCTTAAAATTGCCAAGTTAGGACACCCCTGCACTAGAGGTTCCTTAAGTAGAATAGAATAGAATAACAGTGTTGGAAGGAACCTTGGAGATGTTCTAGTCCAGCCCCCTGCTTAGGCAAGAAACCCTGTGTGCATCAAAGTGCCCGGGGGACAGTTAGAATAATTCTGGGATGCCAGGATGCATGATTTGGGAATCTGTGGGTGTTTCTGAAAATAAAGTTTTCTGGTTTTCTTTTTTTCTTTTCTTTCCAAAAGGAAGATTAAAAAAAAACACACCTTTAAACTTGGTCTTAAAACTTATTTCAGTAAGGATTGAAGAACATTTCACAAGGTGCTATAAAACCTGCTGATCTGAAGATTCCTAATAGGTGAAAAACAGTTAACAAGCAATTTCTGAAATTGATTATAAAGGGAAGTATCCATATGGGTGCTGTCTGTGGATTGAGCAAGATGGCTTTTCCTTTCTCTTCAAGAGCTCTAAATGCACTGGAGACCTCTCCTCATGAGAAGCAACTGTCTGGATCATTATGACTGATCTCAAGTCCTCTCCTTTTCCAGAGAACAATCTCAAAAACCTGGTCTACTTACTGACTCTTCATTCCACGTGGCCATTGATTCCGTGTTTGCCATTTCTTTCCCAGAAGTCTCTAAGAGGCTTCTTTTGATTTGTACCTTGTTTCAGTTAGTGGAGTTAAAGTGAATCATTGTTTGAGTTTGCACACCATGCTATCCCATGGTTTAAAGAATAAGCCCATTTGCCTGACTGAGCATTGCTCACTGACTCACAAATTACCCGATGCCATTTTAATTTAATGTACTTTGTGAATTTGGTTAAGAAGGAGACAGGCCTGTACTCCATAATACTAAGCTAAACTAGGGAGCATTTATAATTCATGTGTTGTGGGAACGAGGCTATTATATTGTATTGTATGCTGTGTGGACCAGGCTATCACATTAAGCTATAATGTCTGTGGATATTTTCAATCATTCAGGTCATGGTTGGACTTTCTTTTTTCTTGAAGACACTTTGCTTCTCATCTAAGAAGCTTCTTCAGATCCTTACATACTCCTTCCATTCAGTCAGAACTGAAGAAGCTTCTTGGATGAGAAGTGAAACATCTTCAAGCAAAAATAAAGAAAGTCCAGTTGCCTTTTGAAAAAGCACTTTTGATATTAAGCTATAATATATATCTATTGGCATAGTGTATTATGCAAACACAATGATTACTGTAGTGGTTAAAACAGCAGTCTTGAAATCAGGAGACTGGGAGTTCCAGTCCTGTCTTGGCCACCAAGCTAGCTGGGTGACTTTGGTTCAGTCCCTCTCTCACAGCCCAAGGAAGGAGAATATGGCAAACTACTTCCGAAATCTTGCTAGAAAAATTGCAGGAACTTGTAGTCACCTTCAGTCAAGATCGTGATGGAGCTGGACTTGAAGCTAGGAGATCTTGAGTTCTCTTGGTTTACACATGAAGCAAATTAGGTGACTTTGAGCAAGTCACTCTCTTTTAACCCTAGGAAGAAGAAGGCAATGGCAAATCACTTTCAAAATTTTTCCAAGAAAACTGGTCCAGAGTGAAGACTCTTGAAGACAGAAAACCCAGAAAAAAACCAGGGTTTAGCTCTTGCATAAACCCAACCACCATGTACAATGTTGATCATTCTGAAAGAAGCTCAGTTGTCACCTCCTTTTCTGCCTCTCTGATCAACCAAGACTCCCTATCTCTTGGCAGAGCACTGGAAGATATGTAACTATGGAAAAGAAATCTCGGACCAAACAAGCAGACAAATCCCGCCTTTGGGTAGAGTATCTACAGAAGTTTTTTTTTTTTTCTCAACCGTAGCAACTTGAAGATGTGTAAAGTTCAATTCTCAGA
>NW_020769327.1:12536806-12559498 GCF_900518735.1 Pseudonaja textilis
CCTTCCTTCCTTCCTTCCTTCCTTCCTTCCTTCCTTCCTTCCTTCCTTCCTTCCTTCCTTCCTTTCTCCCTCCCTCCCTCCCTCCCTCCCTAAAGAAAAAACAACACCTGAGCTTCTTTTAGGGTTTAGAGAAGAGAGCAAAGCGGTCAGCAAAGCAGTCAACAAGGGTCTTTTTGTTCCATCCATCTTGATAAGTGCAATTCAGTATTTCAGTTCTGGTTAAATAGCTGCTGTTTCACCTGTCTTGCATTATCCATGATTATTTTTTGCATTTGTAGTTGTAATTTTCTGTAATTTTATTTTAATATTATTTGCTGCCCAGAGTCACTACTTGAGATGGACAGTTATACAAGTTGATTACATTAGTCAGACATGTGAGATGCTCTCCAAATAAGCAATTGAAAACAAGTCTTTCATTTTAAAACTGGAAGACCATAAGGACTGACTCTTGATTAAGACTTGAAGCCTTTATCTTACTTTCATTTTCCAAATTCTCCAAAGTCTCTTTCTTTATAGTTTCAGACACATTATGTGAAGCTCTCTGGAAAAGCCTGTAATGCTGGGAAAGACAGAAAGAAAGAAAGAAAGAAAGAAAGAAAGAAAGAAAGAAAGAAAGAAGGTGGATGACTGCAATGGTGGGTGACAAAGTGCACTATTGGGAAGAAAAGAACAGGCTAGGTAGGGATCAATCATGGAGAAAATCTATTGAGTTGCTAAGAATCAGAAATGACTTGATGGAGCATAATTATCCAGCCATCCATTTCTTATGGCAGGGGCCATCGCCCTTTAAGGACAGTGGCTTCCACTGAAAGATCACAAAGGTACAAAATGTATCTGCCAGATTTTAAGAGGAGGATGGATAAGGATGCTAGTTTCCTGCCACTTGTCCAAAACTCAAGATGGCAGGACAAGAAATAACGGGTGGAAGTTTGTTAAAGAGAGATCCAATTTAGAAATAAGAAGAAATTTCCAATGGAATAGTTTGCCTCTCAGAATTGCGGGTGCTCCATTTCTATTTTCAAGAATAGACTGGACAACAATTTGACCAGAATGGTATGAGCAAGGGGTTGGACTAGAAGACCTCTGAGGTCTCTCCCAGCCTTATGATTATAAGTTCTACTCTCTATTCCTTCCAGATTCTCTTATCTTTGTGCATAAAATCTACCTAGTCAAAAATAGGGTTTGGTCATTGGGCTTCAACGGTCATCACCATACATGTTATCTGATTCAGATCATTGTTTTGAGCCAGAAGATGGCTTATTTGTATGGACATGCTCTGTTACATGACCATAGTGATTGTGGGTTTTTTTAAAACTCTGGGTTTAGGGCTTTTGAACTCTCTTCTTCTGGACAAAACTGGGCACTAGCTATTTACCATTTTCACTTCTTTAAAAATCCATCGTTGAGTAGCTCAAAGATGTCTTTGTAAACAAAGATGATGGCCTTTCTTTGAAGCTTCTGTTTTTTTTTAAAAAAAATAAAATAAAATAGGTGGAGCTGGTAGGCCAGAAGGCAACAGGGAAAATAGCACCATGGGAAAATTGACTTGCCTTTCCATAGCGTACAAGTAAGCAGAACATCCCACGGGGCCATTCTTCTGGCTGAGTGAAACGGACATGAACTTTCTGCTTAATTTAATAAAAACTTAATATCATAATCACTTGGACATAATAGATGACTTGTATCTTGTTTATGTTTTCCTCTTCAGATTTGCAGAACTTTCATCCACTTAACAGTTGGGGGTTTCCATCTCTAGATATGATCCTTCTTCCAGATACAAGAAATTAAGGAATATAATGATTGCAGAAGGTTATGCCCGGGGCAGTTCTGTAACACTGGATTAACGTTTGGATCTAATTACTCCAATGTTAACAGAGTATTATAAAATTTGGCCTGTTGGATTGTAAGATAGCAAAGCTGGAGTTGGGCTTAGAGCCAGCTTCCTCAGGGGGTTGCAAATTTTCAGGTTTGCTTTGGCATTTGCAATGCTGAGATAGTCAGGTCTGGAGTGTAACACACAGGCAAGGAAAACAACAGCTCGCAGCCCTTGCCATGGTTACCCATGAAAACAAATGCTGCTCCACCAGTGGGGGTATTTATATTCAGGACATGCGTGGATTTATAAGACACACTGTTTATACAAGAGGCAAGCGGCCCTTCCAGTTCCCATAGGAGTTGAGTGTTGACTTAGAGGCAGCCAAGAAGTGCCTACGCCCTTCACTTGGGAATGTCAAGGGTGAATGTGGGTTGGGTTTGGGCCAGATAACATGAGTCCAAATGCCCGCAAAGCCATTCCTCTTTTAGGGTTTTATTTGAGGAATAATGGGATGGGATGGAGGAAGGGATGCTGAAGTGATAAGTCACACAAGCTGGGGGCTGGGCAGTTGAGCGAGCTCTGTTTTCTGGTCTTATGGTTCTAGATTCCCAAGGATATCTAAGGAAGCCCTACATTCTATTCACCACTCAGTATCCATTGCATTGGATTTTTAGGCATGTCGAGCACAGTGGGCTGGTTTGTCCTTTGACACTTCCACATGACCGCTCTGAGCTCAGAGACACAGCCATACATGTCCTTAGTGGTGCTTCTGTGATTGTTATGACAGAGAGATGATTGAAGATGCCTTCCAAGGAAGTCCAGCCCATTTCTCTATTTTTCCTTTATGGAACTTCTTATGAACAACTATGGGATCTTCCTGAATTGTAGATTGAAAATCTAGCATATTCCGGTATAATGTGGGTTCTCTCTAGGAAATATTAATATATTTTTTGGAAACAAATTCATCCCTAGGTCTGGATTAGAAGGAAATTTATTTTCAGCTCCTGGTTTAGCACATTTATAGAGGGTGTGTCAGGTGGAGACTGACTCTGAGTCAGAGGAGGAACAGACAGGGAGTGGAAGTGTGGCTCCGGAGGTTGTGGAGGAGGCTGGGGAAGGGCAGAGGCTGGCTGGGCAGTCAGAGGAGGACCCAGGCCCATCC
Organism: Pseudonaja textilis; assembly: GCF_900518735.1. Next base: position 12,539,785 of record NW_020769327.1, read on the forward strand.
CCTCTCCATCCTAGGGTATGCAGGGAGGAGAGGATGAGGGGGAGACATCTACTCAGGAGGAGAGGGCCTTGATACTCTTCATGGGCTGTAGCTGTAACAACTGAATAAGAGGATGGGCATACGTACAGGTGAGCGCTGAAGACAAAGTGTGGAAATATCTCTAATTTATGATTCCTCTCTGAGTTTGGTGTCCTTCCCATTGTGTGTGCTGTTATCTGTGGACATCTTCAAGTCCTTATCTTGCCTGGTTTGTGTTGTTTTTTACTCTTTATAATTTAAACAGCATTTCCTCCTATATTTCTAATTAACATTAGAGGCCGTTAGAGTGATTTTCTTCTGTGAGACACAGAATTTCTGTGTCATTTGGACATTCTTATTTGTTTTATGTAAGCAGGAATTTTTTAAATGCCTTATATCTTCACTTTTGGGGGACATCAAATTTTGAACATTGTCCCACATTTTGTTTTTGTTTCTGAGAGTCTGAAAGAGATTTTTTTTTTTTAAAAAAAATCAGTCTGCTTTTCCAAAACCAGAGCTTCAAAAAATATTACCATTCCTACCAGTTCTTAACTTTGTTTCAGAAAACTTTAAATTCACCCAACACAGCAGCAACATTTCTTTTTTCAACTAAGATTGTCCCTTCTGACATCATATATATTTTTGAGGTTAAAGTTTGGGGTCTTTTTTTTCCCATTGGGTATCAGGTTTTTTTTAAATTAAATTAAATTTGTTAGGGGAAAAAGAGGAGCTTCAGCCAAATAAAACGTCCCTTCGTTTGAGTAGGGCCAATTCAGCAACACAAATGTACCAAAACATGGATTATCAGTTTGATGGTTGATTGATTGAGACAGCTTTTTTTTTTTCTTGGACATTTTTCCCTAGTATGTTCCAATGTTTTGCAATCTCCTTGACAATTATTACTCTGATGACTTATTTATCTTTGCTTATGGTCTGATGGCTTTTTTCTGGATAGTCATATTTGGGTATCTCTTTTTCTTTCTTCCCTGTTGGCTGATTTACTGGACATGTTTGGTGCAATTGAATTTTTGTTGGTTTGATGTGCAGCGCAATTGCATCTGTTTTTCACCTGTAGACAATATACCATGAGAGTGAATTCCCATGCTAGGGTGCTCTGCTGGGACCATAGTCAAGTTTACTTCATGGCTCTACTTCCTTTAGCTATTAAATGGCCCAAGGGCAACTAAATAAAAAAATAAATAAATGTCTGTTTCCATCATGTATTTATATGGATAAAAAAGAGCAAAACTTCTTTTTTTTAAAAAAATCCATGCAACTACATTGTTGGAAGTAGATGAGGATTATGGCATATACATATTGAAGATAAAATCAAGTGCAAGGAGTTACCTTGAAATGTTTGAGTTCTTACCCTAAAGTGGAAATGCAGGGAACTTGAGCCTAATATAGTAAATAACAATATTCTTTTTGGCTCAGTGTTAACTAGGTGATAGTATTATTGATGTAAATAATACAACAATTAATGTCTCAATAGTTAGATGCGATGCTATAATTGCATTAAAAAGACAGCCAGCATGCTTGCTGTCTAAACTTTACGTGTTCTGTTAAGACAACACTTCAAGGGAAGTACTAATACTACTCTATAAAGCCTTAGTAAGACCACACCTAGAGTACTGCGTCCAGTTTTGGTCACCACATTATAAAAAAGATATTGAGACTCTAGGAAAAAGTACGGAGAAGAGCAACCAGGAGGATTAGGGGACTGGAGGCTAAAACATACAACTAACGGTTGCAGGCACTGGGCTTGGCTAGTCTAGTAAAGAGAAGGACCAGGGGAGATATGATAGCAGTCTTCCAATATTTGAGGGGCTGCCACAGGGAGGAAGGGGTCAAGCTATTTTCTAAAGCTCCTATAGGCCAGACAAGGAATAATGGATGGAAAGTGAACAAGGAGAGATTTAACCTGGAAACAAGGAGAAACTTTCTGACAGTGAGAACAATCAGCCAATGGAACAGAAGTTGCCCTCGGAAGTTGTGGGAGCTTCATCACTTGAGACTTTCAAGAAGAGATTGGACTGCCATTTGTCAGAAATGGTGTAGGGTCTCCTGCTTGGATGGGTGGTGGTGGACTAGATGACCTACAAGGTCCCTTCCAACTCTGATTATCTGTATCTGACAAAGGTGTCAAACTCAAGGCCTGTAGGCTGGAACTGGTCTACGGGCTACTTAAATCTGGCCTGTGGGGCCGTCCAGGAAACAGCAAAGGACCCACCCATAGTGCCTCTGGCAGCCAAAACGGGGTGGAGGGGGGCCATGCACAGCCTCCTGTGCCCCATTTTCAGACTGGATGGTCTCCTGCAGCATACTGCCAGCCAAAACCGGGGGTGGGGGCGCTACTCCACGTGTGCTCTGTTTTGGCCAGCAGGGTGCTGCAGGAGCGGTCCATCCTGTCTCCCTGCAACAACTGGCCTGTGGAGGAGAAGTACAATGCTGATCTGGCCCTCGAAGAAATCCAGTTTGACACCCCTGTGTTAAAGAGAAAGTTATATAGTTTTATTACCAAGCTGCGTAAATAAACCACATTAGGATTGTCACGCCCTGTTGCAAAAGAGAAAGACAAAGCAACCCAACTTGGATGAGGGCTTATCTTGAGGTCTGTTCTGATGTGTAGATATGCTGACCTGGCAATGGATGGTGGGAATTGAAAACATCGTTTAAAAAATCCTGACCAATTGATTAGTCAAACATTATTCATTTTTCTCATATCATTGCATCATGGTCACAGAACATATCCACAATCTTTTGTAAAACCATGATCAAAGAAGGAGCCAGATTGTTGGGGGCAAGATTCTATACATTGTTTAGAGAGGGCTGTGAAGCACTGTGAAATGGTATATAAGTCTAAGTGCTATTGTTATTGCTATATGCAGTTCTTTTAACTAATCATTAGAGAATCCACCTTCGAGTTTCTGCTTCTGCTCTCTGTCCTGTTTCCAGTTCTTCAGCAACTTTCTTGGTGACCCAAATTGGACACGATAATTCAGGTGCGACCTGGCTACTGCAGTATAGATGAAAAACAATTACTTCCCACGATCTCAGCATTATTATGCCTCTGTTAATGCAATCCAAGCAGAGATGAGATTCCACCTGGTTGGACTGGTTCTATAGAACCAGTTGTTATGATTCTATGCAGTTTGGAGAACTGGTAAATCGTGCCACTGTCTGGCCCCTCCCCTCCCCTCTCCGCCTTGTCACTTTTACCTGGCATGCATGCCATCAAACTTGCCTGCATTTGGTAAGTTGCTATTCCCCCCCCCCAATCAGCTGTTCTGCTTTGCCAGGAGATTTAGATTAGCTAGAAAACAGGAAATTGTTGGATTTCTTGCTTTCTAGCTAATTTAAAAGCAGAGCTGAATCTTCCTTAGGATTGAAGCATCTATTTTTCAGTGCAGACGCAGGTAGCAGATTGCAGAATGGTAGATCTCTGAGGAAATCTGTGATTCTATGAGCAACTCAATCTGCTTGCCTGCTTTGCCCTATTTTGAGTAAAAGTTGCTCTTTTTTAATAAAAAAATTAATATTTACATCAATATTTATAATATTTACATATAAGCCATGCCCAGCCAGTCATATGACCACCACACCACACCCACAAATTAGGCCACGCCCACAGAACTGGTTGTTAAGAAATTTGAATCCCACCCCTGAATCCAAGACTACATTGGCTCCTTTGGGAGATGCAGCGCATTGCTGATTCATGTCGAATCTGTGGTCTACTAGAACCCCCAGAACCCTTCAACAAGTTGATATGGATCTAACAAATGAATGACAACTGAATATTGTTAAGATTTAGCTATATTTACGGAGCATGAATGATGCTGGCGGGGAAGGCAGAATTCAAACAAGTGAACTTGTGACTGCAAGAATAGATTGAAAGCCCACTCCTCTTTTTAGTTCAGCCACATCTTAATTTTTTTTTATCCCCCAACCCTGCCTCAGATTTCTCCTCTTTATTCATTCAATTCGTTTCCTTCCTTTTAGCTGCCCATTGTTACATGTGATTTCTTGGGTAAAGGATGTAAAAGTCGGTGGGTTTTAGCCCAGGAATTAATATTACCAATAATAATAAAAAGAAGTCAGCAATCAACAGCCTTTGCAAGAAGCTGAAGAAACATTGGACCACCAGGTAAACTGCTGCAAAGATCACACAGACTGACTACAAGCAACGGCATGACAAAGTAGCAACAATAGTGTGCTGGAAGATCAGCAAGAAATACCATTTGCCTGCAAGCAAAAACTGCTGGACTCATAAAATGGACAACGTTCTAGAAAATGAAGAATCTAAAATGCTCTGGGACTTTAGAATTCAGATAAGCACTTGCCACATAATATCCCAGGCTTAACAATTGTCAATAAGAAAGAAAAAAAAAAGTCTGAATTGTGGATGTGGCCGTGTCTGAAGTATAACAAAAGAAAAAAGGAAAAAAAATAGAAGATAGCAAAATACAAAGAGCTGCAAATAGATATAAAATGACTGTCAAAAAATAAATAAATCCCAAAACAATTGGAGCACCACTTGAATACTATCAACACTGACAAAATCCCATCAGTCAATTCCAGCTGGCAGCTTTATTTGAACAGCTTACATCCTGTGACAATACCTTTAATATCATGAAATAGGAACACTTTCCTATCCTAGACCCTTGAAAAGAACTTGCTTGGTGCACAAAAATGCCCACCCCGGTCTAAACATTTGTCTGACTGTGCGATGATCCATTAAAAAGTCAGCTATTATTTTAGACACTAATACCTATCAAATGATCAAGTTAATAGCGTTCCCGCATGACTCGCCTCCAAATACCATGCTTTGGATGATCCTTTTCTTGGGAATGCTAATCCCATCTGGAGTCTCTAAAGCAAAAGCAGAAAAACAGGCAGGCATCCAACTTGAGCTCAAGCATATCATAAAGAAGTCACCTCAGATACCAAAGCGCCCTCTTGGGAACTGCTTATAGTTCTTGGAAATACTTGGAGCCTCTTCGTAGCTCACTGGTGCTCCAAATTTCTGCTGCTACATCCTTTAGCTGCATAATTTTGCAAAGAACATCTCTGTTTAACAGCTCCATTCTTGGAACTGCAGGAATAACATTCCACTTGAAATACCAATTCAGTGCTTTCTGGATCCAAGCTAATAAAACTTACTCAAACTTGTTTTTTGCGGGGGGATGGGTGAGAGTAGGAGAAGGGTGGTTTGTGTTACAAAATAATAAACCAAAATGAAATGAGTAAAGTTGACCACTCAGATGATCTCCTGTGCGGTTCCTGTATTTTTCATTGGAGGAAGGCCTTGTCAAATTTTCATTTGGGTTGGCTCTTGGCAAAATTCAGAGATGAAGAAGTCTAGAGTTGGGAAGTGTGGGAAGAAATATCCATCTAGTTCAATTCCAAGCCAGGTGAAAGACACTGGAAACATGGAGGCTGATTGGAAAAATGGTTTAACGATGAAGCAGAACCAACAAGCACATGGTTCTGGTGCAACTGACCACATGGAGTTGAGAGTGAGGGGTTTTTACACCTTCTTTAAGCTTTGCACTTGAGCTTCCTGTTCCTGTGCAAGACATGTATTCTAATGGCTGTTGTCAGACTCCCATGGGGCCACATAGAGGTTATGTAGGGGTCATAGCTGGCTCTATGGGCAAAGTACAAATCCTAGGTGTTTGAGCTAAGTTTGGTTGAAGTTTCTGAGGGTGATACAATGAGCGGGCTTGTGTTCTGAAAGGGTGTTGGGCAATTCCTATTGTGGCTGAGGGCTAATCCTACCTTTGTTCAGATATTGCTACAGGGAATTTCAAAATATCCTGTCTTGAATGGATTTCTGCCCGCAGTATTTGCTTTGCCTATGAATAGAGCTACCTAGATACTTGGCTTCTTTCAATAAGCTCTTTATCTCTTAAGTGCTGACATCTGCTGAGAGCTATTAAGAAAAGTTGGGGGCTGCTTTACTCCCTCTAAAAAAGCTTCTCAACCAAGGCAATATAATATTCTGCTTTTTAAATATTTCTCAAAATATTTCATTCTTCTAGGAGAGGGGTGGGTGCTAACTTTTCTACAGAAGCTCCTGTTGACCCTTCTCTGGATGGTCCTCAGATGTTTTGGTTATTGTTGGAGACAAAATGGCAAGTTGGAACTTGTCCCTGAATTCTCCAATCTTATTCTCAAGGGGGGGCATTTTTCCTTAGCTGGAATAATAGTGTTGCTCCTGACAATGGATGGTTTCTCTCCCGCACACCCCTCGACCTGTGCAATGATCCCGATGTGCCTTCCCCAACCTGCATAGTACAGTACCTCTTGCACACCAATGCAGCCCCAGCTTCCTTTCTCTGTTTTGTTTGACACCCCTTGGTGCCCTCATGAACATGACCAGCACTGCCCTCCCACATGCCATCTTTGGCTTGCACTTCTAAGGCACTTCCCAACCCACGCTGCCCCCATGGCTTTCCCAACCCATGCAGTAACTCTCACACACCACCATGACCCCCCCAACATAGCCTTTGTGACCTCCCTGTGCTCCCTGGCTGCACAGCACAGACCCTCCCCAACTCATACCACTCACCCTTCCCAGTGCTATGCATCGTTTCTTGCGCACACCCACACAAGCATGGCACCTCTTGTGCACCCACACATAACTTTCCCAATTCACAGAAAGAAAGAATTTGAGGGAGGGAGGGAGGGAGGGAAGAAGGGAGGGAAGGAAGCAGAGGTGATATTCAGCAGGTTCTGACCAGTTCTGGAGAACCGGTAGCAGAAATTTTGAGTAGTTCGGAGAACCGGCAAATACCACCTCTGACTGGAGATTTTACAGTATGCTTCCCCTGCCACGCTCACCAAGCCATGCCCACAGAACCGGAAGTAAAAAAAAAATTGAATCCCACCACTGGAAGGAAGGAAGGAAGGAAGGAAGGAAGGAAGGAAGGAAGGAAGGATTTCTGATTAATACTGCCAGTTTTCAGCAAGGAAACTCAAAGGAGAAGCCAGCAGTGGTCAGTTTTGCAGTCATTCTGATTGTCTGTTTAGGTCAGGAAACACCTCTGAAATGATGACCCCCCCCCCAGGGCACAGACTATCTAGTTAATTTTAACATTAGCTTGCTTATTTGCTGAGCCTTTATATGTGGTGTGAAGCCAGACCATTTACTTAATCATAATGTTTATTAGGTCAGTGGTTTAAAAATATACACGGATTAAGAATATACCACACAACAAATGGGTGAGATAAAATACTTTGCTTAATTGATGGTTCAGTGGAAGTCAGAAAAGGGGCTAAATACACAAGCAGATGAAAGGTCTGGTGTGAAGTGCTGCCTGTTCAATGCAAACACACCCTATTTATTTATTTTATTTGGTTTGTCAATTGCTTACAAGATAATAGGTATAAATAGAAACATAGTTATGAATACATGGATACATATAAGAAAAATAAAAAAATAAATAAAAGAAACAATAGGACAGGGACGGTAGGCACGTTGGTGCGTTTATGCGTGCCCCTTTAAGACCTCTTAGGAAAGGGGTGAGGTCAATAGTAGAAAGTCTAAGGTTAAAGTTTTTGGGGTTTGGGGAAGAAACCACAGAGTCAGGTAGAGTATTCCAGACATTGACCACTCTGTTGCTGAAGTCGTATTTCCTGCAATCAAGCTTGGTGCGGTTAACCTTGAGTTTGTATCTATTGTGTGCTCTTGTATTGTTATGGTTGAAACTGAAGTATTCATTGACAGGTAGGACGTTGTAATATATGATTTAATATACACTGCTCAAAAAAAATAAAGGGAACACAAAAATAAGGCATCCTAGATCTGAATGAATGAAATATTCTTATTAAATACTTTGTTCATTACATAGTTGAATGTGCTGACAACAAAATCACAAAAAAATTATCAATGGAAATCAAATTTAGCAACCCATGGAGGGCTGGATTTGGAGTTACACTCAAAATTAAAGTGGAGAAAAACACTACAGGCTGATCCAACTTTGACGTAATGTCCTCAAAACAAGTCAGAATGAGGCTCAGTAGTGTGTGTGGCCTCCACGTGCCTGTATGACCTCCCTACAACGCCTGGGCATGCTCCTGATGAGGTGGCGGATGGTCGTCTGAGGGATCTCCTCCCACACCTGGACTAAAGCATCCCCCAACTCCTGGACAGTCTGTGGTGCAATGTGGCATTGGTGGAAGTTGCGAGACGTGATGTCCCAGATGTGCTCAATTGGATTCAGGTCTAGGGAACGGGCGGGCCAGTCCATAGCATCAGTGCCTTCATCTTGAAGGAACTGCTGACACACTCCAGCCACATGAGGTCTAGCATTGTCGTGCATTAGGAGGAACCCAGGGCCAATCACACCAGGATATGGTCTCACAAAGGGTCTGAAGATCTCATCTCGGTACCTAATGGCAGTCAGGCTACCTCTGGCAAGCACATGGAGGGCTGTGTGGTCCACTAAAGAAATGCCACCCCACACCATGACTGACCCACTGCCAAACTGGTCATGCTGGGGGATGTTGCAGGCAGCAGAACGTTCTCCACGGCATCTCCAGACCCTGTCACGTCTGTCACATGTGCTCAGTGTGAACCTGCTTTCATCTGTGAAGATCACAGGGCGCCAGTGGCAAATTTGCCAATCTTGGTGTTCTCTGGCAAATGCCAAATGTCCTGCACAGTGTTGGGCTGTAAGCACAACCCCCACCTGTGGACGTCGGGGCCTCATACCACCCTCATGGAGTCTGTTTGTGACCGTTTGAGCAGCCACATGCACATTGGTGGCCCGCTGGAGGTCATTTTGCAGGGCTCTGGCAGTGCTCCTCCTGTCCCTCCTTGCACAAAGGCAGAGGTAGAGGTCCTGATGCTGGGTTGTTGCCCTCCTATGGCCTCCTCCACATCTCCTGATGTACTGGCCTGTCTCCTGGTAGTGCCTCCATGCTCTGGACACTACGCTGACAGACACAGCAAACCTTCTTGCCACAGCTCGCATTGATGTGCCATCCTGGATGAGCTGCACTACTTGAGCCACTTGTGTCGGTTGTAGACTCTGTCTCATGCTACCACTAGAGTGACAGCACTGCCAGCATTCAAAAGTGACCAAATCATCAGCCAGAAAGCATAGGAACTGAGAAGTGGTCTGTGGTCATCACCCGCAGAACCACTCCTTTATTGGGGATGTCTTGCTAACTGCCTATGCTTTCCGCTTGTTGTCTATTCCATTTGCACAACAGCATGTGAAATTGATTGTCAATCAGTGTTGCTGTCTAAGTGGACAGTTTGATTTCACAGAAGTGTGATTGACTTGGAGTTACATTGTGTCATTTAAGTGTTCCCTTTATTATTTTTTTTGAGTAGTGTACTATACTTAGATTGGATTTAATCTGTGTGATTGTTTCCAACATTTGTTGCTCCTTGGAAATAATTTCTAATTTCTCTTTCATCATATTTGAAACAGGGAAGAAAAAATGTAAGAGAATTACTCTCCCTCAGGGTGCATTCTAAATGTCACTTGAATCTGACTTTCTAACACTTTGACTACTAGTATAAAGTGCATAACCACGCCTGTTTATTTCACCATGTTGCTGACCTTGACTGATCTCAGTCGTTCAACTTTGGTTGCCATGGTTAGTCCATGGATGGGTAACTGGTTGGAATTTCAGAGCTTCAAGAGAATGGGAAGTTAAGAAGGAAAAGAAAATCTTGGAAGAAAAGTAGGATAAATTGATTTCCTTGAAATGCCAAGGAACCCACCTACCTGGCTATGCTCCTGTAATCCCTAGAATTTGTGTACCTTGATAGAGACATTATTTTTTTTATCCTGGGTAGAAATCTGTCTCTTTTCAAGATTTTATAGGATCAGGAGCAGCTGTTTTGAAAAATGAATAAATGTTCTGAATAGAGGCTGGTGGTCTGGTGGGCACTGTTTCTCAACCATGACATCTCTTAAGATATGTGGATTTCAACTCCCAGAATTCCCCAGCCAGCATGCCCAGCTGGGAAATTCTGGGAGTTGAAGTCTATACATCTTAGAGTTGCTAAGGTTGAGAAACGCCAGTCTTGGGACCAGCTGGAGTGCAGGTCTTGAGATGTGGGATGGAGGGATGGAGAAGATGAAGGGATTAGAAAGGAGACAAGACTTTTCCTTTTATCTGCTCTGAATCTGGTCCTATCCACTGAGAGAATATTGCAGTTCTCAGGATCACAAGCTGAAGATAATTCAGGAGAGGCTTTTTGTAGTGAATTAATAGCGTTAGTTTTCTGGGTCCCAATGAAGAGGTAAGCTACTGCACCTGAGTTGATGGGCTGCTCTGAACATCTGTATTATTGGTGTTCCACCATCTTCATGGCTGAGTCTATGGTGCCATTGACACCCTCTTCCAACGTCCCTTCCATCTTTCCAATAAATTGGGTGGAAGCTGGAGTAGCCTTTAAGCTGATAGAGGAGGAGTGGCGGAGCACCAGGGTCTTTTGGGGGAATGCCTGTGTGAGTCACCAGGGATGAAGCCTGATCTTACTTTTTGGAGTCATTAAAATGAAGGAAACGCTTAATCTGCAGGAAAAAAAAATGCTGATAGCCAAATTTGTTAGAAGTATGATGCCAAATGAACTAAAGTCTATGATTCTAAATAGTTGAATTGCTGCTAGAAACTTGGCTGATTTTCTTAGCATTTAACTGCATTTCCGTGGACCTCCTTCAATGTCATCTGCCAGGGTCTCACATCACATCTGCCCAGATTGAAGGAGTAATTCGGAATTGTTGTCTGACTAGCTCAATTCAGTTCAGCTCATGTGAATCAATAAAAGTTTTCCTAACTACTAAGCACAGTAAAGCAATGATCCGGCATTTTTCACAGTCCATGAACAGAAGCCAGCTGCATCCAAACTCAGCTCGCCATAAATGATGGGACAACTGTCTACTGAGTCTTTGAGAACACATCAGCAGCACAATTTCAGGGGGCAAAGGATCTCCCCACATCCTCAAAGGCATTTGCTGATGTCAGTCCAGAAACTCCAGGGACTAAAGGCCTGGAGAACAGGGGGAAGGGTGACCCTCCTTCCTCCCATGGTTGGGAAACCAGCCCCACTTCGTAGTTTGGCTTCCTTGGCTCAGGAACTGTTGTTGTCCTAACACAAAGAATACTTTGTTTGGTCTGTCCAGAGGTGTGCTCAGATAGCATCTAAGTATGCTAAGACCAAGGAAGGGGGTCAAGTAATCAGTAATTCTTATTAAGGAATTAATGCCCCAAACATTGGAGAAGGTGCCAAGGTGTTGGGCTAAAGCATGCTCTATACACAACAAGAACTGAGCACAAGTAACAATGTAAAAGTTATGGAGCCTCCCTCTCACCTCTCACCTCCCTCCCTCCCTCCTGGAAGCTGAATCCTGCACACAGAGGAAATGGGAAAACGAGGATGTCTTATTTAAGCATTTTGCCCTCAGGCTAAGCTATAGTTGCATACAACTTCTATTTCACTGCTTCTAATGTTGCAGCACAGGACTCATCGTGACAGACACCATAAGAAAGTTGTTCTGTTCATGTTCAGAGACACCTCGGTCTAGAAATTCTATAATCTCCTCTGTTCAGGGATGTGTCATAACACAATTCATACAAATAGCCTTTTGCATAATCTGTATTAATGACTACCAGGGAGAAAATGAAAATGCATTATGCCTGTAAACTGAAATATCATGTATGGTATTAAAGCCAGAAGCTGCCCCAAGTTTGGTTTAAGACAGACCGCTACAGTAATGTTTTAAATAAATAAATCAAGCAATACATAAATAAAATTAGAGTGGAATAACTATTGCAGCTAATCCTTTAAGAATAGTGAGATGGTTGGAGAAGGCACAGATTGAGCTACTTGCTTGGTTCCCAGCTGCAAACAGAGGTTAAACTTATAACGGCACCTTCTAGATCACAGTCTCCAGGCTCTATAAATGAAGACAGTACTGTGTATCCAGTGTTTGCAGAGAAAATAAAGACTCCCAATTTTGCTACGGAATACGTTTCAGAGCTTGGTTGTGTCCTGCAATGACATTCTCTTGCCATATATGGACATCTCCTAGCCTAGATATTGGCCTGCCAGCAGAAGAGATGCATGCATAATATTCACAGAGCTGTGAACGGCTTCCTTTCATTCTTGGGCTGAGGGGCAGGAAGACGGAAGACGGCTGGCATGTTCTTTTCTCATAATATTTCTGCAGCCATAAGTGCTAGGCTCTTAGTTTGCTGTGGTTGAGGAGCTAAGCACCTGAGTCAGCCTTTCCCCAAAGCAACAACTGGGAAACTTAACAGTGAATTGCAGCAGGCGCCTTGTATTGTATGGGGAATGTTCACACGGAATCAAAAGATTTAGGGGTAGTGGACTTTTGTGCTTGGCTATCTTCGGGAGCCAGGCAGAGCTGCCTACATCTTTGTCTGTGGGGTGGTAACTGCTTTGTTGCTTTCTCTCCTTCCTTTCAGAATTGCCTAAGTTTTCCGTTTTGATCATTTCTACTCAGTGTGTTGACGACGTGGGGCTTAGGGCTGATCTGATTAAAGGTTTACATGAAATCCTTGTTCTTTCTTCAGTTAACTATAAATGGTAGTCTCACCCAGACTTTGCTTTGGTATGTCTGGATGGGTGGGTAGTTTTTTTAAAAATCTCCAAATGATGCAAGATTTTTGCTTAAGATACTTTTGAGATAAGGGGGTGCGATGGCTCAGCAGTTAAAGACACTAAGCTTATCAGATGGAAAGCTGACAGCCTGGGTTCGAGACCTGAGCGCCACACAACGTATGAGCTCCTGTTACTTGCCTGACCTCCTGCCCACCTAGCAGTTCAAAAGCATGCAAATTCAAGTAGTTAAATAGGTATCACTTCAAGGGGAAGGTAACAGTGTTCCGTGTGCCCTGGCCTTTTGCCTTGCTAATCACATAACCATGAAAAATGTCTTCAGTTAACACTGGCTCCCTTGGCCAAGAAACGGAGATGACTACCGTTCTCTAGAGTTGGTCACAATTGGACAGGAAAACCTTTACCTGCTTCTGTGATGTTTAAGAGTGGATGGTGCTCAAATCTGTTCTATGCCTTCCTTTCCGAAAGGTGCTCTTCCTATCAACGTTGGCTTGCCCACTTAGTGGGAGGCAGAGGGACTAAGAAAGAGTTTTATTGACTCAGGTGAAAAACCATTGAGTTCAACATCCTGCAGTGTCCTAAGAGAGCTCTTAGCTTCCTTCCAACTCTTATGATGGTTCTGCTCTCTCTGGTGTCCACCTTGATGGAAACTCATAGGCAGAGCACTTGTTTGCTTTTTGTCCCCAGATCGATTCCATGCATCTGTGAAGATCCAAATTCTTCTTAAGCTTCAGAGTTGCTTTCATTAACCTAGGATCTGCTGGAGCTGTAGTTCTTAGCTTGTCTGCAGTAATGCTGGGTTAAGCAAAGCTAATCAGAGCACATAAAATAACAATTCTCTAGGAAGCTCTCTGCTTTTTATTTTAAGCCATCAGAATTGCTTGCTTTGTTTTGTTTCTTTGACTGCCAATCACCTCCCTAGTTTCGGAGAAGAGAAAATTCTATTTTCTTCCTCATTAGTCAATACCTAGAGTGCTATATCTGGGTCAGGAGAATGCACATTATGGGCAGTACGGAAAGGCAGAATGACTTTGGAGGAGGACATTTAAGATGGCCGGGGATATGCAAAACATACCTTTGGAAGGAAGGCCGAGGGAAGGACGGAGAGACTGTATGCTAGATACCAAAGAGAAGGCAGTTAAAAAGCAGAATCGTGTTTTCTGATGGGTTGAAGGGGATGAGGAACTGTATAGTTCAGGGTTGGTGAGCCTTATGTGCTTGGCATGTCAAAAAATTAGGAAAAAGCCTAACTTAACTCTGATTGCATGTCACCACCGCACACTCAAACGAAAGGAAAACAATGATTTGCATATTCATTTATTTAAAAATAAACCCAATCCAGTCTCATCACGTGTGTGTTATATATTATATAAAGAAATATCAAATGATCACAAAAATGAAATAAACTAGCACGCTTATCTTCAGAAGGTTTGAGGGCACATAAGAGCATGGCCCTTTCAAGTGATTTCTGGGGGTGGCTAAGAGACTGTGTGAGAGCACACCCCATTGAGCACACCCCTCAGCTTCCGAAAATGTGCAAGAACAAGGCATGCTTCCTAGAATAGTTATTGTCAGGTATTGGTGAATGCTGGCATGTCACCAGAACTTTATGGGTGTCACCTTTGACGTGCATATTATAGGTTCACCATCACTGTTGTAGTGGGCTAGGACAGTATTTCTCAGAAACTTTCTGGAAACTTTAAGATATTGTGGAGTTCAACTCCCAGAATTCATCTGAGGGATAGATAGATAGGTAGGGTAGGGTAGGTAGATATTTCCCACCTTTATTATCTTTTATAAATAACTGAAGGTGGCAAACATACCTAATACTCTTTCCTCCTCCTTTTTTTTGCCTACAACTACAACCCTGTGAGGTGGATTGTGCTGAGAGAGAAGAACTGTAATGTAAACAGAAATTAGAAAGAACAACAGTCAGGGGAATATGTGGATTCTCTTCATATTATTGCTTTTAAAATCATTTTTACAGAGACTGTCCCCAGTAGTCTACAGCTTCTACAGTTACCTGCTTAACATGGAATTCTGGGACTTGTAGTATCAGTGCAGTTGGGAGATAATCAGATTGGGAAGGATTGAGAGGCATTGATATTTGTGTGTGCTTTTCCACAAGAAATTAGATGGTTTTTTTTAGACTGTGACCCAAGGATAGAATCAAAAGCCCACATTCTGGATTCATACAATACAGTGGACCATCAATTAATCAAAGAGTGAGAGATCAGGTCACAGGGATAACCCTATTCAAAATTAACAGGTAGGGTGCACCTGACTTGGTTAAGCAAGACATACGATCAGGCTTTGATTTAGCTTTCCTTAATCATGGTTTCATTCTTTGAGCATCTTTTTTCAAATTATTTCCCCCCCCAAAGCTGACATACTGAGATTCTTGAATCCCTCATGGAACCCCAGTAGATTATTTTTCCCTCTTCTTCTGTCTCCATGTCCACTTTCCCCTGCAGCTGCCCTCTGTCTACCTGAGGTCTCTGTCTCTGGATGTTTCACCACTTCTCACACCCCCATCCTGCCTCTGAGTTCTTGTTTCAAAAGGGTTAAGATCAGAAATGCTGAATGGGAAGATGGCAGGGTGCTCTTTAATAATTCAGCAGGCCAGCAAGTCCTTTTGCATTTCTAAAGGGAGCATTAAGCTGTCCAGGAGTTTCAGCCAAGCAGTTCTTCCCATAGTGATGAGGCGGTGCAATTACTATCCCTCCTTCCCCACCAGTGCAAACTGTCCTGATGAATGCTAAAGACAAGACAGAAAGGGAGGGGGAAGAATGAACCAACAAACTCAACCCTTCTTGATCCCAGTCTTGCCTTGGGGCAAACAGATCCTGTAGGTTTTCAAAGACCCTCATCTCCCCCACAACTATTGACCCAAATGAGCAGTGAAGGGCCGTGTATTCTGGCCATATATTTCTCCGATAAGAAGCATCCAATTACTCATCCATTGACATTCCTTTTATATGATTTAACAATCACAAGTATTACACTTGTGAGCTAGAAGGTTTCATTTAGTGATCACCACTGTGCTTCATTTATTTAGGTCTTACTTATTAGTTTTGTACTCAGGACCTCAAGGTAGTTCTGCCTCCTCCAATTTTTTCCCTTGTCTGCCCTATGAGATAGTCTGGGGCGAGATAGAGATAGGGAGATTGAGAGATAGATGTTTAGAGAGAGAGAGAGAGAGTGGGGGGGTAAAGTCTTACTGGATGCTTTGATGCCTATATGACTGGTTGGGGAATTTTGAGAATTGAAGTCCATGCTTGTTAAAATTGTTAAGATTGAGAAACACTGTTTTGAATGCATGGCTTCTTCTGACAGGATTATCAATCTCCTGGGAATTTGACAGTAGTTCTGTCTGAGAAACAAAAAAAGTCAATATACAGTACTTGTATCAAATAACCCTTTCCCTATCTTCTGCAAAGAAAAAGTCTGTCTCAGTTATTGGAATTGCTAAGTATTAGTAGAGTAGAGTAGAACAGAACAGAACAGAACAGAATAGATGGAACTGAATGGAGCAGAATAGAATGGAACCTTTACTGATTTAGTCATTTGACCATATCAAAGGAAGAACTGAGCTGAAATATAATCAGAGGATCCTGTATCATCATGTTCTCCTTGCTTTTCCACTCTAGATTAAGAGCTGCTTTTCCCCAACACCACCCATTCAACGCCGGTATGTGTGTGTGGGTGTATCTCACACACTTTCCCTGCTTCGCTAGCTCATCTCCAACTCAGATACACTCACAGAGAATGTCCTGATGTATCTGGATACCAAAGAGCAAAGTTCTTGGCTGACAAATCTATCGATTGCCTGAACATTCAATATTCCAATGCAAAGGAAAAAAAAAATACTTGCTGTCCAATTTCTCTGCAGCCAAAGCCAACAGGGACAGAGAGGCACAATGGAAAGGCCATTTCCACAGCAGCATCACTGGACCAGGTAGAATTAAGCAGATCAACGTCTCTGACAGTATCATCCCACGTTCAACCCTGAGCTCCTAGCGTCACCTCACAGAACGTTTTGGTCCCAAAGAAGAAAACATCAATTCCAAACTAGATTTATTTATTTATTTTTATTTTATTTTATTTGGTTTGGTTTGTCAATTGCTTACAAGATAATAAGTATAAGTAAAAACATAGTTATGAATACATGGATACATATAAGAAAAATAAAAGAAACAATAGGACAGGGATGGTAGGCATGTTGGTGCGCTTATGCATGCCCCCTACAGACCTCTTAGGAAAGGGGTTAAGAGGTTAGCTAAAGACTTCTTTTTAGGGCACCAGGATGATGTAGAGGTGAGATCTTGAGGATACATCCTTCAAAAATGGTTAGTAAAGCATTCTTGTGTTGTGACAAGCAAGTTCTGAAGAAAAGCCTAATGTCTGGTTGTGAAGGCTAACTCAATGCAAGATATAAGACCACTTGGTCAGTCCACCAAGGTATGCTGGTTAAGAATGACAGGAGCTGTATTCTGTGGAGGAATTGTTGATTTCTGAAAACCGTACTCTTCCCTCTTTTACACAGAATTCCCTTTTATCCAAATTCTTAGCATGTTCTGCTGACAGATCAGGCAGGAGAAGAAGGCCTCAATGACTTGCAAACCTTCTACCAATTTTACCCTTGAGCCATCAAGGACTAGAATACCTTGACTGAAAGTGAATGCTTGATGACGGATCTTAAAGTTGGAGCTCAACTGAGTTTTTGACCTAAATCAGAGCAGTCTTTTTGCGGTGTTTGCAAAATAGTACGAATCGTGAACTAGTTGGAAAACTCTTGATATTTTGCTTATGTTATTAACTTGATGGCTTTGCTCTTTATATTTAAAAGACAGTAACAAAGCCAGGGTATCATCTTGAACATACATTCTCCAAAACACACAAATGGACAGGCTCATGTAGTCCCCAGGAGTTGAAATTGACTCAGAGGAAGTGTTATCTTGACTGTAGGTGGCATCTGAAACTTCACATGGATATCTTTTATTTGATGTTGTTTGGAGGAATGTGAAGCTCCTGACAATGCAAGGAGACCCTGTGGGAAAAAAAGGCAACCATAAAAGGCAACTTTTGCTCAGGCGGTGCTCATCCCGGTGGAAAAACTGTGTTAGCTCTTTCTAATTTGCTTCTTTATCCTTTGGTTTCAGATGATGTCATTGTTGTTTACTGCTGGGAATTAGGTCTTGGTCTAGGCATGCAGATAGGTCCGAGACGAGGACTGAGACAGGTTGGATATTGCTATCCACACCCACCCGTCCACTGCCTCTCTCTTCCCCATAGTAGCACTGAGCTACTTAAAGTAGCTACTTAAACCCTTAAAGTTAGAAAGAAATAGATTTCTCTGCATTGATGTTTTCCAACCTGGCATCTTGTAGAAATGTCAATGTCAACTCCCATCACTCACAATTCTATCACAGCCCTGCTGGCTGAGGGTAAAAGCAGTTGTACTTCTTCCAAATTGGAGAAGACTGGGAGAACCATGATGTGGAACATTCCCCAAGGTAGAAGGATGCTGGTTCTTTTGACAGCTTCCTTCTTTGGCTTATTTTTAGCTTTTAGGAGGTGTGTCTTCTGCATATAGACCATAACCCTAAATGATTTTGACAGGGTAGAGAAATAGCTGAAAATTAAATTGTGGTATGTGACAGAGATATGCAAAGTTCTGCATTTAAGAAAAAGAAATCAAATGCATAGACACAGGACATCGATACTACCTACCTTGGTCATCATATGCATATGGAAAGGTGCTTGATTTAGAGGGCCTCCTTCCAACCTGGCATCCTTCAGCAGCGTTGGGATGTCACTCCTGAACCACCATTGGCTGTGCTGGGTCTGAATACAATGAGATTGATAATTTCAAGCTATTCTGTGATGCTATCTATCTATCATTATGGGATAGATTCCGCTACAGTGGTAATGAATCCATCACCGGAAGACCTGGAAGACCAAGTTAGGGACTGATCCCCATGGAGAAAATCTATTTATGTGGTTGTTAAGAATCAGCACCGACCTTGATAATCATTCAGTCAATCTGGTGGGGAAAATCAGTCCAGGATGTTTGGATGCGCCACTGAGATGCTCCTGGAGACAGTAAGGCTGAAGGGGATGGTATTGTGCTTATAGCCAGACAGGGAATTCTGCAGATGATGAAGGAATTGATCTAACATGGTGCATGGTGAGAGCTCAAAAGCCAAGGAGTTAGAATTTGAGGAAGTATTCTTCCTCATATTCTTAGTTGGCTTATGTCCCCACGACTTATGTCCCCACGTCCCCATTATACTTACTTGGCTTATATCCCCATGACTCCTATTACTGCTGATTTGATTGTAAGTCCTTAGGTCAGCAAGGAAAAAAAAGAGAGACATTCATTCTCTCAGCTAGAAGCCCTCCCACACCCTCCCTCTGGAAGACCCTCTTTCTGCCTGCCTCTCACTTATCTTCAGCAACTTAAAGATGCCCAGCTATTTTTTTAAAGAAAACTTTTCCACTCTGTGGCTGCATTCACACAACAGCCTTAACACGGATCAATTACAATTCACATGCCACACTTCACAACATTTTGATAGCAATAGCACTTAGACTTACATAGCGCTTCACAGTGCTTTACAGCCCTGCGAGTCAGTCTATTGCCCCCAACAATCTGGGTCCTCATTTTACTGGCCTTGGAAGGGTGGAAGGCTGAGTCAATAAAAATAAAAGAATAAATAAACAAATGCTTATAACTGGGGATTTAGTGTATGTATAATTGAAAATACAGATTAATCATCAACATTAAACAAATTTGTCCAAAATCACATATGTGCCGATGGCGACCATCTAGTAAGGAAAACCTTTTAATATGTGCAATAAATAATATCCAAATTTAACAAACACTATTTTTCATTATGGGGGTTTTCAAATGTGTTTATTGCTGAGTTTAGTTTCCTACTAATATAATTTCCCATTGTTTAGAATACATTTCATCCAGGAGCCATCTGGCTTCTTAGATTAGAAACTGAATAATTTTTTTATGCAGGTTTTTTTTTCTATTGTCAAAAATATATACACTAATCCTGCTGGGTGATTCTTTTTCAA
>NW_020769327.1:12559898-12573528 GCF_900518735.1 Pseudonaja textilis
GATAGATATTCTTAAGTTTTCACGGGTATTTATATGTATGATATTCAGCTTTGTTCGGGTATTTTCCCATGTCATTATATGCTATATACTATAATGACATGGGAAAATATCCGAACAAAACTGAATACCATATATATATATATATACACATACATACATACATACATACATACATACATACATACATACATACACTTGGGGTTTCTTAGGATGGCTGCTATTTTTCTGTCTGTTTTGAAGGCAGTCTTGATGTGATGCCTGTGTAGTATCTTGCTGATTTTGTCCGTAGTACCTTTTATGTAGGGCAGGACAGTTGTTCCATAGGTCTGTTCATCTTCTAGGTCTCCATTATGTCTCAGTATATTTTTGTTGATCAGGCCAGTGATTTTGCTTTTGTGGAAGCTATTAGCTGTCAGTATTTTAGTCAGGGTGCATAGTTCAGGCTTTATGTGTATCTTGTCTGCCAGGCATTTGGTTCTGGCAATTAGTGTTTTGGCCACGGAGTTTATCTGTGCTGGGTGGTGGTGGGATGGGGCATTGAGGTAGCAGTTGGTGTGTGTTTTCTTCTAGTATATGGTGTGTCAGTAAGATACTACACAGGCATCATATCAAGACTGCCTTCAAAACAGACAGAAAAATAGCAGCCATCCTTTGTTGACATTAGAAGGACATGATCTGTTGTTGGGGTGGCATGCTTTTCTATGGTATAAAGGAACTAAAACACAGGGGTACTTTAGAAGACATTATATATGGGAGTCTCTGTGGTTAAACTGGGAGAAGACTAAAAGACAATGTTATTCCAATCTGGCTATCAACTATTGAAGCATTTTCTTATCCTATAATATATAAAAAGGAACAGTTAGATATGGTGAAATATTGAATGAAAAGGGTGAACTTAAATCTATACAAAAATTAGAGGAACAAGGTATAAAGATGAATTGGTTTTCATATGTGCAAATACATTCAAGGTATGATAAAGACGCTAAAACATAAGGTTTCTATGATTAAACTGACTGATCTAGATATTTTGACAGGTATTGATGAAAAGGTGATTAAAAATTGTATGGATATTTATTAGAAATTAAACTAGAAGAAGAACAAGTTAAAGAAACAATGCTTGGGGAAAGAATTTTGAATATGGGATTGATCTAGAAAAATGGCAAAAATTGTGGTCTCAAAATTATAAAATGACAATGTCAACAGCATATGAAGAAAATTTGTATAAGATGTTTTACAGGTGGCATTTCCCCCGACAAGAATAGAAAGAATGTTCAAGAACAAATCAGAAAAATGTTGGAAATGTCATTAGATACCTGGCTCATATTACCACATGTGGTGGACTTGTGCGGATGCTAAAAAATATTGGACTAAAATCCACACGTGGTTGGAAAAAATGACAAAAAAGCATATAGATTTGAAACCAGAGATATTTTTATGGGGAATTTTACCTGAAATATATAGTAAAGAATTGAAATACCTAATTGTAAATGGATTAACAGCGGCTAGGATTGTATTTGCTAAAAATTGGAAAAATGAGAAAATACCACCACAGGAGGAAATCATTAAGAAAATATTAGAATGTGCTGAAATGAGTAGACTGACATTTGAAATCAGAGAACATGATGATAAACAATTTTATAAAATCTGGGATCTATTCTATCAATGGTTAGAAAATAAAATATAGTAATGAAATATGTAGATTCTTAGAAAATAATAAATATATAATGGTGGATTCTTTTCTTATTATATCTACAAAATGATTGTAGGATAGATTTGAGATGGTAATATGAACTGTCACAAAACAATTTAAGTAAAATATGATTATTCGTAAAACATGAATGAATAAAACTATAGTCAAATGATTGATTAACAATGATATTAATGTATTTAGTACTTGATTGAAAATATGAGAATATATACAATGTAATTGTAATTGAAGACTACGAAATGGAAGCACAAAACAATTTGTAAACCAACCGGCACACTGTATGTATATATATGGAAGATGGCTTGATGTTTTTAAGTTTTGCCTCTCTATGTTCATCTTAAAAACCAATAAAAATTATTTTATATATATAAAATAGCAGCCATCCTAAGAAATCCCAAATATAAAATTGACCTGGAAAACCAAGGCATATATGAAGTTCCCTGTGCATCATGCCCGGCCACATACATTGGACAGACCAATAGAAGAATAAGTACCCACCTGCATGAACACAAAAATGCAGTAAAAAAGCTGGAACACACTTCCTCACTAGTCCAACACATGAAAGCCACAGGTCATAGCATCGACTTCAATGGCACCAAACCCTAGCCACTATAGAAAACCCCAGCTACAGAATTATCAGAGAAGCCATAGAGATTGAAAAAAGACCCGACAGCATGAATAGAAGAGATGACTCCACCAGACTGTCAATTATCTGGAAGCCTGCACTCACAAACAAAAAAAATCTCCACACCACAAGCCAGGCAAACACCTTGGCACAAACAGACTCCCCCTGATACCTCCAGCTCAAACACACCCCAACCAGGCACCCAGATGAAACTTAGCTTCCTAATAAATGATAGCTGTCCATTTACTTGGAGCCAAGCCACACCAAAAGCCTCCAATACAGGGAACACAATGTTGCCAGCCAATCGACAAAAAAAGCTAGACAGACAGAAGATATTAGAAACACCAATCAAGCAGAACACAGCAAACTCCAAGACCAATAAACCCAGACCAAGACTCCCAACCAATCAGGATGAAAAAAAAAAAAAACCCATTCTGGCACAGCAGTAGGCTAGCACCAAATTTAAAACAGAAACGGCTGTGAAAGTCTGACTCGCAGACGAACACTATACAGAATCCTGATGATGACAGATGAGATTCTGCCGAAACGTTGCTACAACTTTAAGAGTACAACTGTAATTATGTGGGAAAATACCTGAACAAATCTGAATACCATACACACACACACATGTACATATACATATACATACATACATATATATATATATATATATATATATACATACATACATATATATACATATATATATACATACACACACACACACATACATGCTTTGTTCGGGTATTTTCCCACATCATTATAGTTGCGCTTTTAAAGTTGTAGCAATGTTTCGGCAGAATCTCATCTGCCATCATCAGTTGCTACCACTTTAAAAGCACAACTACAATGACGTGGGAAAATACCCGAACAAAGCTGAATGCCATACATGTAAGTACCAGCGAAAACTTAAGAAAATATATATATATATGATTAAAACAAAAAATGGCTATTGTATATTGCCACTAAAATGAACGTATCTGCTATTGGTTACACCCTAGATTGCCAAACCAACTTAGAAAACATACTCTTTTAATATATAAAATTTTAATGAAGTAGAATGCCATTGGTGAATTATTACTATTATCTATTTATTATTCACTGAAATGGATTTAAAAAGAATTCCCTTCCAGAAAGAACTCTGTTGAGATTCATCAAGTTCAAAGCTGAAATCTTATCCCTTTTTTTTTCAAGACTTCCCAGAGAAACTCATCTAACTGATTTTAAAAAAAGTTTGTGTATAAAATTGATGAGCTTCCTATACCATAATAAGAACCGAACTAGCTGTTTGTCTCTTCTTGATATATTCTGGTAGATTTCTAAATGCTGGTAAGAGAGTAATAAAGTACTTGGCCGATGTAATATCCATGTAACTTTCCTTTGAATAAATTTGCATCTCCTAACTTTAAGATGGTGGCTGGGGCATTCTGGGAGTTGAAGTCCATCCATCTTAAAGTTGCCAAAGTTGAGAAGCGCTGGATTAAACATTCATCATGCCACTGAATAACAGAATAACAGAATTGGAAGGGACCTTGGAATGTTCTAGTCCAACTCCTTGCTCAGGCAGGAAACCTGAGACCATTTCGGACAAATGGTTGTCCAATCTCTTCCAAAAAACATCCAGTGTTGGAGCACCCACAACTTCTGGAGCCAAGTCTTTCTAATTAATTGTTCTCACTGTCAGGAAATTTCTCCTTTGTTCTAGGTTGGTGTCATGCCCCTGGTGGAGACTGACTCTGAGGAAGAGGAGGAACAGCCAACAGGGAGTGGAAATGTAGCTCCAGAGGTGGTGGAGGAGGCTGGGGAAGGGCAGAGGCTGGCTGAACAGTCAGAGGAGGATCCAGGCCCATCCCCTATCCATCCTAGGTCACGCAGGGAGGAGAGGATCAGAGTAAAACATGGTCTACTCGGGAGGAGATTACCATAATCCTCCTCGTAGCTTGCAGCTGGGAGCTATGTATATAAGTTTGCAACTGCGCAGTTAGAATTTCTGAAGTCAATCAGTGTTCACCTTGAAAGAGGCTTATCTTTGCCGGCGTTCTTCCCATGGACTTTTCTCGGTTATTTTCCTGGAGTTTATGATTAGTTATCTCGGCTTGCTTCAGAACTCTCATCAATGTGGTTTTTTCTGGTTTTCTTTTTGCCTCATTATTTACCTTTGTGACTTTAAACTGTGCCTAATAAAACAGTGAAGTTAAGTTGAAGGCCTTACCGGACTTTAATATATGTTTTGGGTTTTGGGTTATTTTAAGAGACTATGGGTCATCACATTTTGACTCCAGCCTCCCCTTCAACTTATTTTTGCTTCTTGGGGTGACCATGGATCAGCTCAGAGCAGAGATTGCCCAGTTAAGCCAGCAAGTGGCTCTTTTGACTGCACAGGTGGCACAAATGCAAGCTGCCCGGCATGCTGAAAATGCCCAGTGGCAGTGCCAGATAAATTTGATGGTTCGCTGGCCCAATTTCCAGCATTTTGGGGGCAGTGCCAGCTTTACATGAGCCTTCGGCCTGAGGACTTTCCCACTGACTGGGATAAGGTGGGGTTTTTGATTAGTTTGTTGTCAGGCTCTGCAGCACATTGGGCGATGCCTCTGTTGACCCAGCCCAACTAGGTGTTGGACAATTACGCCAAGTTTTGCCATCAGTTTCAGGCCATGCTTGAGGACCCTGTTTGAAGCCAAACAGCAACAGTTTGAGAGAGTTGAAGCAGGGCGTGGCTCACTCATGGATTATATTACTAGTTTTCGGGTGGTTGCTCAGGATATACAATGGAATGAGGCAGCACTATTAGACCAGTTCCAAAACGGTTTGTCATCAGACCTCCTGGATGAGTTGGCACGCACTGAATGCCCTCGCACCCTTCAGGAGCTCATGCATCTGTGTCTTCATATCGATGCTAGACTTCAGCAGTGATGGGTGTGACGACAGACAGAGACCATATCTGTTTCCAGCAAGATGGTGCCCTTGGTGGAAGTGTCTTTGGAGGAACCCATGCAGTTGGGGGCTGGCTGCCCTCGCCTGACTCAAGTAGAAAAGGATAGATGTCATCGTGTTGGTTTATGCCTCTATTGTGGCAATTGAGGCCATTTTGCGGCCAAGTGTCCTGTTAAGACATCCACAGCAGTGATGCCTGCGGTGGTGGGAAACGAGTATCGCTCGGCCTATGTACATTGGAGTGTAAAATCCTTAGGCCCGCCATCTTCACCAACCTTGCCATCCTCACCACCTTTGACATCTCCACCACAATTGTTATTGGTGAAGCATCTTGTACTGACAGCAAGTGTGTTCGTGCCTGGTGTGGGAGCAGTGGGGATCCAAGCCTTGGTTGACTCAGAGGCCAGAGCCAATTTCATGGATGCTCATTTTGTAGAGCAGTGGTTCATTCCTCAGCAACAAGTGTCCCCGCCAGTAATGATAGAGATGATTGATGGTCGGCCCCTTCGTTCGGGACCTGTGGTTGCTGCAACCAAACCCCCTTGCATGCGTATTGGGCAGCATGTGGAGGAAACCATGTTCTACATTACCACAGTGCCTCATTTTCTGGTGGTGCTGGGTTTGGAGTGGTTACAGGCCCATGATCCACAGATTGTCTGGTCATCTGGAGCTGTGCAGTTCCTTGATAGGAAGTGCACCAACCATTGCTTGTGCTCCTGTGCAGGGAGTGTGGCTACGCCCGTGGACCTGGATCTACCTGCGGAGTTGGTGGACTTTGCTGATGTGTTTGGGGTGAAGGAGGCGGATCAGTTGCCTCCGCATTGGGCCTATGACTGTCCAATCGACTTGTTGCCCAATGCAAAATTGCCAGTGGGTCGGATATATTCCCTGTTGGAACCAGAGTTGGCCACATTGCGGGATTTTATTGACAAGAACCTCCAGAAAGGGTTTATCCGGCCTTCTACCTCCCCATTGGCTGCACCAGTGCTTTTTGTAAAAAAGAAATCAGGGGAGCTACGTTTGTGTTGTGATTACTGCAAGTTGAATGCAATCACAGTGAGGAATCGGTACCCGCTTCCCCTCATCCCTGGACTGATTGAGCAACTTTATCAAGCTAAGATCTTTATGAAGTTGGACTTGCATGAGGGCAATGATCTGGTTCTCATTCATGCAGGGGACGAGTGGAAAAGAGCTTTTCTGATGGAGGTACGGGCATTTTGAGTATACCGTGATGCCTTTTGGATTAACCAATGCCCCAGCTGTGTTCATGCATTTCATGCACGATCTTTTCTGTGATTTGTTGGATCAATCCGTGGTCATTTATTTAGATGACATTTTAATTTACTCAGACTCCCTGCAGGACCATGGGCAACATGTGTGGCTGATGTTGCAATGTTTGCGTGATAACCACCTGTTTGCTAAATGTGAGAAGTATCAATTTGCACAACCCATGATTGACTTTTTGGGACATCGTATTTCACCTGCTGGGGTGGAAATGGACCCGGAAAAGATATATTCGTTGCAGGTGTGGGAACCTCCACAGCAGGTTAAGGATGTGCAATGACTGTTGGGGTTTGCGAACTACTACCACACATTTATTCCCCACTTTGCTGCCTTGACTACTCCCCTTTCTAATCTGCTCAAGAAGGGGGAGAAGTTCCATTGGGGTGCTGAGGAACAGGCAGCTTTCGAGGCGTCGAAAGTCACCTTTGCTTCTGAGCCTATCCTCAAACACCCTGATCCAGGCCAGCCATTTGTGGTGAAAACAGATGCTTCCAATGTGGCTGTTGGTGCAGTGCTCCTCCAGGTCTATGCTCCCACAGGCACCTTGTTCCCATGTGCTTATTATTCCCGGAAGTTGTTCCAGAAGAGCGCAACTATACGATTTGGGACAAGGAGCTATTGGCAGTTAAGGTCACTTTTGAGACATGGCGGCACTACCTGGAGGGGGCCTCATCACCAAATCGAGGTTCGGATGGATCATCGCAATTTGGAACACCTACGTACAGCTCAGCCATTGAACCAGCCTCAGGTGAGATGGTCCTTATTCTTTGCTCAATTTGATTTCCGGATGACCTATGTTCTGAGTGGAGGGAATCAACGCGCCAACGCCCAATCTCGGAAGCTTGAGTATACCCGAAGGGAGGATAGAATTTTGCCAGTGATTCCGTTGGAGCGGTTTGCAGCCACCAAGGAACCTGTGGACCTCCGAGTGAGGATTCCGGAGTCACAGCGGCAGGACCCATCTGTGCCAGCTCGACATTGAGAATTGGATGAGAATGGGAGACAAGGGACTCCTTGGGCATATATTGGGGTCCTGTTGCAGTTCTGTGATTGCATTTACATGCCTGGAGGTCCTCTTCATGGCCTTATCCCATGTCAATGTCATGATAGTCCAGTGGTGGGACACTTTGGGGTGTTCAAAACTCTGTACCTCATCTCTAGGACATTTTGATGGCCAAGTCTTAAACATGATGTGTTGGGATATGTGGCGACCTGTGGGATCTGTCATCAAGCCAAGTATGCTCCTGGTGCATCCCCTGGTCTCTTACAGCCCTTGCCCACGCCAGCACGACTGTGGGGAGCAGTTTCATTGGATTTCATTGTTGAGTTACCACCATCGAATCATGCCACAACCATTTTGGTGGTGGTGGATATGTTGACTAAAATGGCCCACTTTATTCCATGTGTGTGTCTTCCATCGGCCAAGATAACAGCTCAATTGTTTATCTCCCATGTTTTCTGGTTGCATGGGTTACCAGACCGCATGGTATCAGATCGGGGGGTATAATGTACGGCACGCTTCTGGCAGACCCTACTCGTGAAACTGCAGGTTCAGGCATGTCTGTCGTCTGCTCATCATCCCGAAACTGATGGGGCAACAGAGAGTGTGAATGCTATTTTGGAGCAGTACCTCTGCTGTTTCAGCAATACTCAACAAGACAATTGGGTGGAAGTGCTGCCGGTGACAGAATTTGCTTATAACAATGCTCAACATGCATCCACCCATTTGCCCCTTTTCTTTGCCTAACTATGGGTTTCATCCATGACTTTTTCCTTGAGCCCCGTCTGATTCCCCAGTTCCAGCAGTAGATACGTTCTTGCAGGAGTTAAAAGCCATGCACCACATGGTCCGCGATCAACTAGAGAGCCAAGGACTATAAATGGTTTGCAGACTGACATCGTCATGATGTTCTGCCTTTAACAGTAGGCGATCGGGTTTGGCTCTCTATTCAATACTTACCAATGACACGACCATTGAAAAAGCTCAATCACTGTTACTTGGGACCTTTTCCGGTCAAGATGGTGATCAATCCTGTGGCTTATCGTCTCTCCCTGCCATGGACCATGCGTATCCATACTTTTTTTCATCATTCCCTGTTAGTCCCTGCCTCGGCCGACAGCCCTCATAGACTGGCTCCATCACAGTTGGCCCCAGTAGCCCCTTTGGGAGAGGAGGAGTATGAAGTGGATAGCATCCAAGATTCACGCCAGTTGTGAGGCCGATTTCAGTATTTTGTGGCATGGAAAGGTTATGGACCAGAGGACTTCACCTGGGTCTATGCCACTGATGTTCATGCTCCTCGTTTGGTCCAGGACTTTCACGCTCGGTTTCCTCAACATCCTGTTCTGTCTGGTCCCAGGGGAGGGGGCCATGCGGGGGGGATAGTGTCATGCCCCTGGTGGAAACTGACTCTGAGGAAGAGGAGGAACAGCCAACAGGGAGTGGGAGTGTGGCTCCAGAGGTGATGGAGGAGGCTGGGGAAGGGCAGAGGCTGGCTGAACAGTCAGAGGAGGATCCAGGCCCATCCCCTATCCATCCTAGGTCATGCAGGGAGGAGAGGATCAGATTAAAACGTGGTCTACTCGGGAGGAGATTACCATAATCCTCCTCATGGCTTGGAGCTGGGAGCTATGTATATAAGTTTGTAACTGCATAGTCAGAATTGCTGGAGTCAAAGTTTAGTGTTTACTTTGAAAGAGGCTTATCTTTGCTGGCATTCTTCCCATGGACTCTCCTTGGTTATCTTCCTAGAATGTATGATTAATTATCTTGGCTTGCTTCGGAACTCTCATCGATGCAGTTTGTTTTGGTTTTCTTTTTGCCTCTTTATTTACTTTTGTGACTTTAAACTGTGCCTAATAAAACAGTGAAGTTAAGTTGAAGGCATTACTGGACTTGAATGTATGTTTTGGGTTATTCTGAGAGACTACGGGTCATCACAGTTGGTTCTCTCTCCTTCATTAGTTTCCATCCGTTGCTTTCTGGTGAGTTGGATAATAGGTTGACTCCTTTGTGGCAGCCCTCTTTGCAAATTAGCATTTGTTTTCCATTCACAAGTTGAACATATTTAAAACTCAAGATGACAACAACAACCCTCTCTTCAGTGGCCTTGAGGTGGAGTTCTCACCTCACAATCAGGAGGCTGTGAGTTTGATCCTAGGTAGAAGCTAATATTTGGAATAGACTCTCCTGCTCGAGCAAGGGGGTTGGACTGGATGATCTGTAAGGTCCCTTCCAACTCTGTTTTTTTATGAGCCCTACAGTCCAGAGTATTTAAGTCCTGCCCCTTTTACATGCCAAACAGTGCCATAAACCTTGAAATCCCAAAACTCTTCCCTTCAGCTCCTCCCCAGCCAACAATTTTCCATGGTATATTTCTTTTGTCTGTGGAACCTCAATATAGTCATCACACAAATACATAGTGATAGACTAAATCTCCAAGCAACTGCCCCCTCCTCTTCTTCTCAGCCATTGACCAGAGCTGAAGCTTAAAATAAAGAATTTTCTGATAATGTGTTGGGGAAGGACTTTCTATGGCTTTTTCAGAAGCAAAACAGGCTGAAGAACTCTCAGACTTCAAGTTTAGTCTCCTGGGTTCTCTGTTGCTTTCATTTAGGGTGGGTAAAGGCACTTCCTGAATCTTTTGATGACCAAGAACTCCATTTAATTCAAGTAAAGTAGATTGCACTTCCTGGCTTAAGACAAGAAACAACCAAGTATCTTTCCAATGGGAAATCCTCTGTTTCTGAAGTTGGCCTGTACTACCAATGGTTTTTGAGAATTACAGGTCAAAGCAACTGCCAAGAAGGCAAGACAAAAGGAGGTTAAGATAAGATAACCTGTATTGTCATTTTCTACTGTGGGCACATAGGCACACATTAAAAATGAAATTCTGTTGCCTGCTCTCAAAAGTACACACATACACAACAAACATATAGGCCATGCTACATACATACATATGTACCCTAACATATAAATATTAGTTACTGTCCATCTTGAATACATAGTGGAAAGAAAAAGTTTGAGAGTATACAAGGTTGATACTGTATAGAATAAAACTGTGGCTAAATCTGGATGTTCTGCTTTGGATACCACGAAAAATCCTCCCAGGAGGTAGCAAGGAAAACAGGTCGTAAAGTATCCTGCAAACCCTGGTCAAGCAATGCTTATATGCCATGTCCTGGATAGAAAGGAATCAATAATTTCTTTAGTCACCACTCTGCACTGCCTTCCTGTCTGAAGTTTGCTTGAAGATTACAACTTGTTGACAAAGAGCTGTTGCTCAACAGAGCAGTAATGTTGGGCTAAATGAGATGACCATCTTACCTTGGGGTAATACAGCTTCCTGTGGTCAATGTTAGATGAATCAACATCCCAGCTGAGTTTCAGCTGTAGCATCAAATGGGACAAGGAGAAGGTTTCTACAGACCATGCCTGTGTTGATCTAGTTGGATCATCATCTCTAACAAGGATTATTAGGTCATCACATTCTCTAGTAAGGATGGACAAATCTTCACTGGGTTTGGCTGGTAAGTCTTAGGAAACATGGCCAGCATGGGCACAAGTCAAACTTCTCCTTTGTAAGAGTTCTGGGTTGTTTCTCCTTGTCTTCAGCTAGGAAGGACATACCAATGTCCTCCAGAGTGATCAAAATTTTCAGCATTCTGTTGTGCCCCATATCATCTGTTAAAAATATGTCCAGTTTTAATGCATGCATGTTATTGCTGCTAATCTCTAAGGCGGGATGCTGACCTGGGAGATGGATGGTCTTTGTAAGCCGTTATGCAAGCTTGTGGCCTAATCTTTCCATGTTCCATATTTAGAATTGCTGAATCAGGAGGAAAATATATTTTTGCACACATCTCATTTCTTTGTCTTCAGCAGTCTTTGTTTTCCCTTTTATTTCTTTCTCTGCTAATTGTGCCAAAGATACTTTTCTGTTTTAAGGACACCTGGGTAATAAAGGGAGCAAGCACTTTCACAGTGCATTGCTTTGACACTTCAAATTAGTCCAGTTTGGGATGTTACAATTCCATTTTTTGAGCAAAAGGCTTTATTCAGACAGTAGGCACGGAACTGTGCACCTTTATGATTATTGCAACGGACTGATGGGGGTGTTCATGTACGGAAAGAAATAATGCCATATTTTAGTATGTAGCATAAGAGGGGAAAAATGCAAGTGATCTAGAGTACCACAACCCCACAAAGTTGGCAGCAGCCCACAACTATGAGTTGGCTCCTATCTCAATCCATGTCTGGAGTGCCTTTGTTTTTATATATAGCATTTCTATTTTGCCTTTTATGAGATGGCTACAGAAAGGCTGATGCCTTAAAATACTAAAATGCATAAGCTGGAGGAGGGAAAAAAGCATCTATATTAAAGGACAAAATAAAAATGGCAGATAGAACAGTAAAGACAGTGATTTTAATTGCAAATAAGTGTTCTCATAGAAGGCAGTTATAAATATCTCTGTGCCATTAAGAGCCATGAGTTGCTGGAAGAATACGATGGATGCTGGGCAGCATTGAAAAGACATCAGAGATAGATAAGGATGACAGCAATTGCAATATTAAATAAAATGCCATAGACCAGGCAATTCAAGTTAGTGCTTATTAGGAGCTAATCAATGGCCTGGAAGTTCTCACTGTATTTTAAAAAAATAGCAAAACTGCTGAGCAGAAAGTCCCAAAATATTGGGTGCCATCACCAAAAGGTTCTGCTTTTCTGCAGCCAAGGGGTCATTTCTCAGTCTGGAGCTTCTGCATCCAGAATTTGGCCCTTGAAGCAAGCCAATAGAACCACACCCTGGAATTTGGCATAGCCAATCCAGATCTTTTGGAGCACAAGCATTTGACAGGCATGGGTGGGAAAACAATAATGGGACCAAGCCCTTTTCAATTAATTGTTGCTTGCCCTTCCAATCTGCTCAGCCTTAAAAGCAATGCCATTCTGAATTTAATATATACATGTGCGTGTGTTGTGGTTACTGGTAGCTATTAATGGACCTTTAAAAAAAAACAGTATTGAATGAAGAGGTTTTAATGATTTGTTTATAAATAACAGATGATATAGCAGGAGAGATTTCTACTGCTTTATTTCATAGGGAAAGCAATAAGTTGGAATACGAATGGATTCATTTGATTAAGGTTAAAATATATAACCTATTTTTTTCTGGTAGCCCTGAAAGAGTTTTGCTGGTTAGGGCCGAGTGATAAGTTTTTACAATTGTATTGATTGATAATATATGAGTGATGGGAAGAAGAGATTTTTTTAAATTAAGTTACTAGAGAAGGTTTTAAATTACCAAGGTTGTTAATACTTGTCTAGATGGAGGAAATGGAGGAAAAATATCCTTTTTCTTTATTGTTTTTTTCTTATTTTCTTTTTCTCTGTACTTTTGTCTTGGTCTTTTTTGGTTTTTAAACTTTTCTTACTTTGTATTAATCTTTTATCATTAAAGTTTACAAATATGTTGTATTTGTAAGTTTTGATACAATTATTAATAAAAAAGCTTTGTAATTCTGTAATCTCTGTCCCTTCCTCTCTTCCTGTCTCTCTTGAAGTTTGTTGGAACGTTTTGCAGTCTCTGTTGAAGCTGTGGTGATTTCTCCTGACTGCATCTTTCTGTCTTTCATCAGGATCCCCTTCTTTCCTTTGTCAAAAGAAATGCAAAGACACTGATATATTTAGCTTGACTGCAGGTTTTCTCAGCTTTTAGAAACCAGTATCGGCAGAATTGAAATCCGGTGGGTTTGAATTTCAGGCATTGCCTTTTCCAACTCAGCATGAAATGAGTTTCAAATCCTTTTTTTCAACACCTTTTGGGCTGGCTTTCTGTTTCCAACTTGGTGCAAGATGCCTTCCAAAGGCTCCAAAGAATCTGACTCACATTTCTTTAGTATTTCCAACAAAATGAATGTTGCTGTCTGGTTTTATTTATGTGGTCAGAGGGAGGGAGGGAGGGAAGGAGAAAAGAAAGAAAGAAACAGAGAAAAAGAAAGAAAAAAAGAAAGAAAGATGGAAGGAAGGAAGGAAGGAAGGAAGGAAGGAAGGAAGGAAGGAAGGAAGGAAGGAAGG
>NW_020769327.1:12573538-12593008 GCF_900518735.1 Pseudonaja textilis
AGGAAGGAAGGAAGGAAGGAAGGAAGGAAGGAAGGAAGGAAGGAAGGTCCTCCTGAAATTTTCCATATAATAACTTGAAACACTCAAATATTTCATTAACATTTCAATTATGATTTGAAATAAAAAAACTTTTAGGTCCGATCATGGAGTTGAATGTTGTTTTTCTTATTCTTTAAAATTATTAAATACTTTAAAAAAGAAATCAAAGCAATTAACTGAACTAAGAGATAAAACCAAAATAATTAACTTAAGCAGTTGGAGCTAGTAAAATACTGTAGCCAGTAGAAAAGCTGAAAATCTCAGCATGTGAGCCATAAAAAACATACCCTGGGTGAGAAAAGAAATTCATATGGAAGGTTAGAATTGGTAAAAGGGTTTATTACCTGAAAAAAGTGTTGCAGGGGTTCTGCAAGCTGCCCAAAGTTTGCATTCGTGCTTAATTTTGTTCCTTCCTTCTGGATTTGCTCAATACTTCAAAAATAAACCAACCAGATAAGGTGGATTCTCTCAACATGCTGAAGCAGAAAATGAAATGATTAAGCCAAGATTAAATTTAGCTTTTGTGTACATGTCTGTGAAACACAAAGATTCAGGATTATTTATAAGGTTGCAGCATTTAAGATTTATTAAGAATCTAGTCAATTAACCATCAGCCCTAAATTGGTGCCCCATAAGGGCCAACTGAATTCAAGGGCTGGTGGGGACTGGATTTGGGTCTTTTGTGGCAATGCAAGGACTCTAAACTGATAATGTATTTAACTCCACCCCCATTCCCTCTGCTTGCTCCTTTTTTTTACATTTTCACTGAATTCCAACTCTGTTTAGATCTAATCTATGAGAATAGTTTTTCCTCCCATATAATAGATAAACCAGTCTCTGGTTTCCTTTGTAATTTCATATTTTACAATAATTGGATTTTCCCTCTAGTCTGCAATTTTCATATATTGCTTAATACTTGTTCTACAGTTGATATCCCTACATGATTTCTTGCTTTTTATTTTGCTTATTATTGTTTACGATCAATCATATTTTGGGTGTTTTCTTTTTTACTAGATTTGGGATGGGTTTTTTTTTTTTTTGGTATTTTAGTTTAATAACTTGTAATTAAATAAATAAATCCCAATATCTGCAAATTCAGAAAGAGAAGGGAGACTAAAACTTCCTTGGGGTTGCATAGAATTGTAATTTAAGATTTAATCACACAATGATCTGGAATGGTGGACTTTGCATCTGGTGATGCTACATGGGGTATCAAAGACATTGAGCCAGGAAGTTTCAAGCGTAAAGATATTGGGATCCTTTAACAGTGTCTCTTAACTTTGATGACTTTTTTTTCTAAAAAGTTTTTTTTTATTTTTTATTTTTACACATCTCTTCACATGAGCAACATGATTCCGGATTATAACACTTGTACATAATCATATTTTCATTTCCATTAATCTTATATAATATCATCTCATATCGTTATCCATTTCACTCATCTTTAAATAAGTTTCCATTTCATATTTCAACTTTGATGACTTTAAGAGAGGTGGATTTCAAGTCCTAGATTTCCACAGCCAACCATTCTTGCTGGAGAATACTAGGAGTTGAAGTCCACACATCTTCAAGTTGCTAAAGTTGAGAAACACTGCTCAAAAATGATAAACGAATCAAATCAGAGCCTCAGGGCTTGGCCAGAATATAGCACTTGCCACCCATTTAACTGAACACCCCTGTATTATTAAGCTGTAATAGCAGAATCTTGAAAGCTGACAGTGGTTCTTTCCCCTCCCTCTTAAAGTGAGCCAAGGTAGATAATTTTGAGTTTCTTCCTCATTCTTTCCTGTTTTTCTAGGCTAAATTCCAGATATGCTAAATACTGTATCTTCTTCAAGTCTATCTTTGTTTTTGTAGTTTTCTCAGCAGGCTATGAAAGCAATATGCCTTATTTTCTTCTGAATTGGGGTGTGTGTGTGCAAGGGGAGGTCTTTTCAGTCTCTTTGATTGTTTTGGGATGTCCTGATGGTCTCCTATCCCAGAACCAGTCAACCTCCCTTCCAGCTTTTGAGACTAGTCATGTTTTCTCAGGTCCTGCAAATCTAAATCTGGATCTAAATCTAGATGCTTGACTATCAGGAAACTTTGTGATGTTCATCCTGATTGGAGAACCTCATTGCATTTTGCTCATTCATTTAGAGAATAAGGAAGATAATTTTCATGGTTATATGCATATCTCTATGAAGGTCTTCTTTACTTTCTACATCCATCTTCTTTCCAGCCATCACCAAACCAAAATGCATCACAAATATAGTAATTTCCCCTCTGTTAGCATCTGAGATATATTTCTTTTGAAAATGGAAGTTCTACTTTGCTGCTTTTCTCCTTAAAGGAAGCCTAACAAGCCTGTTATAATACTAATCACAGTTTCATACATTGATAAAAGCAATATTACATTGTTTAAAGGGTCACTGGACCTAAAACAAACCTAGAAAGTCCAATTATTATTATTATTTACTTATACTTCAGTCATGCAGTCATGGACGCTATCTTGATTTTCTTTTGACACCCCTTCTCCCCAATGGATGATCTTGGCTGAGAGACTTTAGAGTTTACATTCTAGGCCTTTGGAGAAAATGTTTCTAAATTATTTTCTATGTTGCCTGGGGTTGGATTTGATTGTATGTATTCTTTCCATGTAATTCGCTTAGCGACCATTTCTTACAAGCAGACTGAAAATGCAGTTGTCACTGAACCACTTTTCAGAAGTTTGTTATTTTTTTTTTAAATAGCTAACAGTCATTGTCACAGCTTTACTCACAATGGAGGAAACGGTGAGATGGCAGAAAAATTGACTTGTTGATTAGGGAAAAGACAATAACTACATTTGTTAGTGACTGGAAATACTTTATAGATTTTTTTTTTGCTTAAAATGGAAACAATATGAACTTGTGATTTATGGTTTTTTTTCATTAGAAAGGGTAGAATATGGAAAAAAGGGAGACGTGATGTAAACATAGAAAGAGAATATAAAATATAAATGCATTTTATGTATGTAAAGATTGGAAGTAATTCCATATATTTTTTTCTATTTTTTCTTTCATTACTTTCTTATTTATCGCTTTACTTTGTGTTTTTGTAAATTTGTATTGTTTTTACTTTTCAAAAAAACCTTTTTAATATTAGTCCTTGCAACATCTTACATTAGTGAACTTGTTTTGATTGTACGTTGCCTGTTTCATATCTGGTCACCAGTATTTGCCTGATAAAATGCATTTCACAGCTCGGTATTGGTTTCCTCTTGCTTTCCTCAAGTTTGTTCTTTATCTATCTCTGTCTTTCAAACTTGGCAACTTTAAGATGTGTGGACAGAAACTCCCAAAATTCCCAGGTGGAAGAGTTGAAGTCCACACATCTTAAAATTGTCAAGTTTGTGGAACACTGATCTAGACGGAGTTCAGTCATGGAGCTCCTCTCTATCAGCCTAGCTATCCAACTTGGCAGGTTGGTGACAAAGGTAAATACAAAGTGTGGTGTGTTTGTATGGCTGGAAAGAATCATATTTGCAATCTGTAGGGCCAGGACTGCAAATATTCCTTAAATATTCATTATTGAGTCCTCAAGATGCTCCTTTGTCTTTGCCAGAAATAATGGTTTAATTTTCTCCTATTCCAATGCAAAAAACCCCATGTAAGCACCTTAACTGGGCTAAGCATAGTTGAAAAGAAAGAAAGAAAGAAAGAAAAAGCCAAACTTCTTGCAACAAAAGGACATATTTCAAGCTTCCTTTTTATGGTGTCTCTTTCTGGTGGCCCTCAAATCCTCCTTACTGAGTAATTTCACTATTCTTGATGAACACTTACTTGAGTTCTAGGGAAAAATATGACATGACATTGATGATGATAATGCTATTAAACACATTTTAATACAAGTTTGAAGCATGTATGAAATGTATATATCTCTATCTACCATTATGCATGGATATTTTTTCTTCCATGTACATTCATGGAAGAATGAAAGGTACGTAGAATCCTGTCCTGGTATCCTTAGTGATGGGCTAAGAACCTCCAATTTTGAAATTCTTTGCTGATCAGATTAAAAATAAAATAAAATAAAATGCAATAGATATAAAGTTAGCTCCAAATGGACTGATCTAGGCTAGAATCTTTTTCTTCTGGGTGTGACTCAGGGCATTAGCTACCTTTAACTGCCAAGGATTTATTTCTATATGTGTTTGTGGGGAGCATCCCCAAATTATAACTCCCCCGTTACTATTATATATTGAAATGAAACAAGAATTGTATTTTGAGTAAGTTAGCTTCAAGTGGGAGAAATTTAAGAAGATTCCATTGTAGATATATGTTTGGGAGATAAATACAGGAAATGAAACACATTGGGAAAAGCCTAGAACCCAGGATGTTTTATCTTATTTCTTAAGCTTCTGGCCCTCTTAAACAATCATGTTCAGCTCAGAATATCAGATTTGGAAGTTTCTCCATCACCATTGATTGTCCCATGCTGCCACCTATCAACATAGTGTACATCTGCAGTTTGGTAGATGCACCTAAAATGTGGACTTTTTTGCTTATGGATTAAGCAAAATCCAAATTGTTTGTATCCAAAAGGCAGAAGAAAGAAGCAAACCACAAGAGTAGAGGAGATAACCAGGAAAACAACATGTTGTTTCTGGTGTTGTTCCTTTTTGTCTACAATGATGCCTCTTCCAAATGAATGGCTAATGGGCAGTGATGTTCATTTCCATCTCAACAGATGGGCATTGATCTACATAAGTCAAGGTCTCCTTCAAGCTAAAACAGGTCTGGATCGGCCATGGTGCTTGTCACCAGGGGGTGGAGCAAGCCTCTGAAAGCACAGCCCCACATTCAGATCCAGCCCCTTGATATATATGGTGAACTAAACTTCAATGTCCTATTTCTCTTTTATCATGGCTTGCATTGCTGCTCCTTCATTTCCCAAAGTTTGGAAGGTGGAAACAGGAACTCAGTTGGGTGTACGAGGAAGAAGGAGTTAGAAAATAGTAGGAGAAAATATCTTACAAAACCAGGTTGGTTTGATAATGGAACCAGTTCCCAAGGGAAGTGGTGTGCTGCTCATTTCTGGGTGTATTCTAGCAAAGCTTGGATATAAAGTTATCAGGGATGCTTTAATTTAGATTACTGCATTGGGCAGGGTAGTGGACAAAATAGCCTGAAGGGCGCCTTTGGATTCTTGGATCCTAAGATTCAAATACTCAGTTGCCTAATCCAACTCCTTCTTTACTATACTACCCTGTTGCTGAGACTAAGAAGAAGGACTGGCCCAAATTCCCCCAGGAAGCTTTTGGAGCTAAGGGAGAATTAGAACTGGGGTCTCAAAACTTTCACCAACTCACCACATTGGGACAAATTTATCTGTTCTTCACCAAGTTTCCAGGTTCTGACTTAAGAGGAGGTCTTCACCACTGCTCGCTAACTTAGGGTTTGGGCTCAGCTAACCCAACTTTCCTTGCCTACCTGTTTTAGACAAGAGAGAATCACTGAATTATACTATTGTAAGAGGCCATTGAGTCCAACCACCTGCTCAGTGCAGGAATCCCAAATCAAGCATCCCTCAAAGATGGTTATCCACCCTCTGTCTGAATCCATTCAATAAAGGGAAGTCTGTCCCATGTCTGGTGAAATGGTTCCCTTATCAAAGAGGTCTTACACCCACCCACCCCAGCGTTTAATTAGGTTTTCCTCCCTGGAACTTCAGGATTGCCATCCCAAATTCTGTGCTCCTATACAGTTGAAGCTGAGCATCATAATTATCATTGAGGTTATTTTATCTATGGAAAAATCCCTTCAGTTCTAACATTAAGGCAAACCATGCCCAGTTCCATAACTCCTGATCTTCACTATGTCTGTTCCAGCTTTTCAGTATCTTTCAAAAAATAACTGTCCAGAATTGCCAAGTACTCAAGATGGGAGCCAACAGATGCTGAATAAAGTACAGCTAATATGGATTATAATTTAGAAAGCATATTTTTATTGCAACAGTCTAAAATTGAAAAAAAAATTGCAGTCAGATTACATTGGTGATTCGTATTCAACCTTCATTCAAATGCACTTGTAACAAACATTCTATCTGTGCATAACTAGTGTTCAGCTGTAACTGGGGGTTTAACTTCTTCCTCCAAGTGAAGAAGTTTGCATTTGTGTCTTTCAGGTTTCATTCTGCTGTTTTCAGGACATTTCCCTAACCCCTTTAGATCATTTGGAGTTTTGTTTTTGTCTTTTCCAATTATGGGTTGGGATCCCCAGAGGATCATGAGAAACCTTGAGGACAGAATCACATTTTTTATCAGGCTTGGCACAGTTTGAGTGGGAACACTGGCCTAACTCACTCCAAGATTTGATTCTCAGACAAGTTGTGACACCAGAAAGTTCTGTGTTCACATGACACAATCATTTGTGGGGGTTCTAGCTTGGGCTAACCTAGGTTCTCCTCCTTTTTGTTCTTGCAGATTTATCCTGGTCTTCAGCTGTCTGATTTTATCTGTGTTTTCAACTATTCCTGAGCATCACGACTTTGCCAATGAGTATCTCTTCATCCTGGTAAGGGAGATCTCCTTCTTCTTTCTTCTGGGATTTTCTCCCTATGTTGTTTGGTTAAAGCCAGATGCAGTCACTTGAGGTTCCACATGTTCTGAGAAGCCAGCCATTGTCTCAGCCTGTTGGCTGAGTTCTTTGGGTATTGCATGGGAAGTGAGTGACTCACATGCATTTTGGTTTAGTAACTGAGCTTTACAGTTTAGTGTATTGCGAACCCAACTTCTCTGTAGGTAAGTATGGGGAGTGAAGTTCTTATAGTCATTGTTTTTCATTGCTACTAGGAGGTGAGGTGGGACAGGCTGGTGAAGAACATTTGCCAGGATTCCAAGATTGTATGGTCTTTGCTTTAAGCTCCCTTCCCACAAATAGCCCCAGGCTGGAATCACATCATCCAGGAAAGTTTAGCTGCTAAATTGGCTTAATTTTCCAGGTTCACTCAATGCACTGAACCTGAAGGAACCAAACCAGCAAGGTTTGAATGTTCCTTTAAACTACCAAGAAATTGGCTAAGATGAACTGTAACCAAGCTTAATATGTCATACAGATGGTACTATCATGTTTTGGCCTGATTTTGGGGGGGTATGTTGGCTGAAGATGCTCTGGCTCTGGTTGCTGGTGTGTTCCAACTACAGAATACAAATATTATAATTCAGTAGAAGAGTCCCTGCAAGTTGAACTTGGATCTTCTTTCTAACCCTGAGGCTTTGAAGCAATTAATGCAATTATACATTTTGTTCCAGGGTGTCTGCTTGGGAAGAGTCAGAAAAGTCAAGAGGGCAGCCACAACTATGCTACCAAAATGATGCATGTTAAAATTGGTTTTGACTTGCTTATTTCCTTCCTTTTGGTCACCTTTGTTAATTTGTTGAAAGGCTTGAAGAACCCCCTGGGATTCCCCCTAATCGCTCCCAGCTTTCTTTCTGCCCTCTTCTGGATCCATAAATGAATCAGAATTGAGACTTATTTATTTTATTTATGTCCTGTCTTTTATTAATTCTTTTATAAATAACTCAAAGGGGTAAAAACACACACATACACAAAATACTCTTTGTTACTCCTATTTTTCCCACAACAACAACTCTGTGAGGTAGGTTAGGCTCTGAGAGACTGGTCCAAAGTTACCCAGCTAACTTTTATGCCTAAGGCAGGACTCACAGTCTCCTGATGATTGGCCCAAAGCCAACCAGATGGTTTTCACACTTAAAGTGGGACTAGAACTCATAGTCTCCTAATTTCTAATCTGTTGCCTTAACCACCAAACCAAACCAGCTATGCTTATGCTCATACATGCTTATCCCAAGAAGTGATGTGATGAGACATAGCCTGGATTCCCAGAAGGAGGGAGTGCATTTCAGAGGAGCAAGAGACAACAGAGTTTAAACAGTTTGTGTGAGAGAAAGAGGGTGAAGAGAGCTCTGTCCTAATAATTCATAGAGCATATATTTTATGATGCATTTTATGGTGCTAAGTAGTCTTCTTTAATTTCATAAGTGGAACAATAATGAAGTCTGATTAGAAGAATCTTGTGTCTTTCTGGGTTTTTGGAGCCAGACAACAGCTTAGAATTAACACCCCTACTCTGCACCGCACCCCCACCTCACATATAGCTCACAGACTGGTTACTTGGAGGCAGGGTCCTGTTTCTTCCTTCCCCACGAGATTTTGATGGGCCTGCAGCTCCTACAGAAATTGACTGAATGGGCTCCTTGCCCAGAAGGACTTCGCCTCCACTGATCCATAGGTCGCTCTTGCGGTGCAGCAGGAATAAGGCTGCTAGAAATTTACTCTTTACTCCTGCAACTGTTGCAACCCAGAGATGGGTCTGGTCTCTCATTTTGGAATATTTTGGAAGAGAAGATGACCTCTGGTGTGGCTCCATGGTCCTGGTTTGATAATAAGCCCAACTGCAATGGAATGTGCACCCGGAGAGGCACTGGGCGGAGAGTAGTCGTAACATAGGGGTCTCCCAGAAAGAGACCCAGATTGAGAGATTGCACAGTCCTGAGCTGGATGGGAGAGGAGGGAAGAGATTCAGGGTATTTTTAATTTGTTTATTTATTTGATCTGTCAATCGCTTCTGTCAAGATAATAGATATAAGTATAAACATGAGTAAGAATACAGGAAATAGGCATGAATAATAATAATAACATTAATATCTCTCAAGTTATATATAATAGGTTAGAAGATTATAACTTTATTATTTTTTTCCCCCAAATTTTTTATTAGAAAGTTATAACTTTAGTTTGGCAAGATTCTGTCCATTAAGTATAAGAAAATAAAGGACCTAACTTGATTGGATCTCCCTGTTTCACAGTATCCTATCTGTGTGCTTGGACCTGACACCAACTGAATTAATTTCATACGTGATAGATATTTATACTTATTTTGTGGGACTTTCCCTTTTCTTAATTAATGGATTTGTTTTTGGTGGTTTGCTCAGTTCATATAATCCAATATTTCTCAACTTCAGCTGTTTTAAAATGTTTGGATTTTAACTCCCAGAATTCCCCAGCCAGCATATTCATAATTTTAAAATCACTGAGGTTGAGTAACACTGAATCAACCACTGACATATTTATATAATTTATATATATATAAATCTTTAATATTTATATGTATAAAAATATAGTATTTATTTATTTTGCTGGAGTGGCTCTGTTAAGCTAACACGACAGAAAAAACAGTCAACAAAAATGACCATTAAAAATTTAAAAAGACCAGACATACCATCTGCTTGTCAAGCCATAGCATAGCATCTTCCAAGATGGGTGCATTTAGCATCCTAGCCTGAATGCCTGAGGGAAAACAGGTTTTTAATGCTGTATAAAAGGCCAGCAGGGCTAGGACGAAAATGAACCTCTGGAGAGTAGAGGCTCAGTTCCAAATCATTCAGTTTCAAATAACCTATCAGCCTTCTCAGGTGAACCAGACAGGAAACAGACACAATGAGCTAATTCAATGTTATTGTAAGGCTACATTAACAGAATCTTACAAGTCTGAATAAAGAAATATCTTTTACAGCTCGAGAAATTAGCAAGCTTCTTTTATGTATTTTTT
This sequence comes from Pseudonaja textilis, assembly GCF_900518735.1. The sequence continues at coordinate 12,583,169 of NW_020769327.1, forward strand.
TTATGCCCATTATGCAGCTGTGGACTCCCCGACTTTATCTGACAGTGCCCTAGTCCCCCTTCCCTTCTCACAAGGCCTTTCCCACATACCATTACACCATTATTCCAGAGAATATTTCTGCAGTACATTGTTACTGTTAAGGGTAGACTTTTTCCTTTTGCATGGCATTATTGTAACCATTTTAAACATGTTAAAATTTTAAAAAAGCAACTGTGGTTGTGATATCCATAAAAATGAATGGAACTTCACACTGTCAAGGCTCTTTCTCGACTTTTTTGATTATCTCCTGCTGGGCAAGGCTTGTCCACTCTGGGAGCTAAAGCAGAAACAGCCACAGAGATGGAAAGCTCCTTGTCTTGCAGGGGTTACCTAAGCTGTTCAACTATGCAACTTTGAATGAATGCATATGAGAGCTTCTTCCCTTCTCCAGCAGAAGCACCACTTTCCTGAGGGACCTTAGACCAGGGGTCACCAACCTTTTGGACCTCCGGGACCACCAAACTCATAATTTTAAATCCTGTGGACCAGAGACCCTGGGAAAATCCCCCAAAAAAGTCTGCAGGAAAATTTCCCACCCTGTTTTCCTATAGATCGTTCTTTATTTGGGATCACAGGATCCCGTCTCCAGCTCTGTTCTCAGGGAGAGAGAGAGAGAGAGACTTTTGGCTTCATGCAAGGAAAGCAGCAGAAGCAGCAGAAGTCTTTCTTTCTCTCCCCCAAATTCAGCCTCTTGGAGCAGGATGCCTTGCAGGGTCCCAAAGACTCATTTCTGGCAGAGTTTGGGTGAGAGAAAGAAAGACTTTTGCTGCTTTCCTCGCATGCAACCAAAACCAGAAGAAGAAAGAAGTGGAAAGAAGCAACCCAGTGGCCAGGCCAGGCACATGGGGCAAGTGGGACAAGTTCCTCCCCCTCCACCCTTTCCCCCCTCCCCTCACTACCTCATGTTGTTTGCAATGCAAGCAATGCACGCCTTGTGTTCCCACGGGCCATGTAGGCGGTGCAGCCTTGTGTTCCCACACAGCCTGAATTAATTGCTTTGGGGGTGACATTTCTCTGCAGGGTGATATTTTCTCATGGACCACCAGTGGTCCCTAGCCCACTGGTTGGCGACCACTGTCTTAGACCATCCTGGACTGAGAGGAGTCTCCATTGTGAGGATCTTTCTTTAAGAAATGAAAGCAGATCTTCTTGAGCTGGGGCAATCCAGCTGGGTATGTGATGGAGAGACTGTGGAGTTGATAAGAGATTCCATCAAACTTCTAGAAATTCCAGCCAAAAGTCTTGGCTGGCCTTGAAAGAAAGAAATCCTGAAAGGTCAACCATTGGAACTCCTTGAAAATATTGGGTGAACTCTGTTATTCTATTTCCCTTCTCCCTGGCCTCTAAAATGCTGCCTAAGACACCAATTTACCCTAAAGAGTTTAGTCTGCAGGACACCTTTTCTGCTACTAAAGTTCGGATGCTAAGATTGACTTCTGGTAACTTTGGGGACAGATCTGTTCAGCTTTCTTGGAAATCGTATGGAAGCATGTTATGGAAGAGATAAAATCTCCTTCCGAGATGCTTTTGTTTGTTGATTTTTCCAGAATCCCCAGTTTAGCTTCCAATCCTGGGATTTCATCGTGGTCTCCCATCCACTGCTTAGCTTCTGAGCCCAGATCAAGTTGATCCAGTACTGCCTCCTAGTGGCTAATGTATAACAATATAGAAATGCAAAGGAGACCATAGATAGTTCTTGACTTACAACCACAGTTGGAATTTCTGTCGTGAAGTGATGTCATTGAGTTATACCCCGTTTTATAACCTTTTTTTGTTGTGTTCCTTAAGTGAATTACCACAGTCATCAAATGAATCACATGCTCGTTAAAAGAAACTATATTTCACTAGTGACTTTGCTGGTTGAATGCCACCCTGGGAAAGTTGCAAAGAGTGATCATGTCACACACACACACACGCCCCCAGATCTGCAGTTGTTGTAAATTCCATGTCAGTTGCCTAGTGCATGAATTTTGATCACATAACTGCAGGGATGCTGAGATAATTACAACTGGTCGTAAGTCATTTTTTTCCAATGCCATCGTAACTCCAAATGCTCACTGAACAGATGGTCGTAAGTCAAGGACTACCTGTAAAGCATTTCGGAAGGACGAGGCAACCCTTTTCCGCTCCAGTGCAGCCCCTCTTGCTATTAGATTTCCCAAAAAGGAAATCTCCCATTGGCACTAATGAAAGGTTATGGCTGGAATTAATGGCTGTGTGTGGGAGAAAGTTAGAGGAGAGAGAGAGAGAGAGACTGATTTGGCAAGGCCAGAAATAAGGAAAACTCCATCCTGACGGTAGGCGTGTTACAGCCCCAAAACTTCAGCTACCTTCAAAAAGAGAAACTCTAGCAGAAAAAGCATGCTTTTGTGGCAGAAGGAGAGGGATGTAAATGTTTATTAGATCTTCTCATTATTGTTTTATTTCTCTAGTATCGTAGGGATGAACGGCAGTTTTTGTCACAAAGCAGCAGTTTCATGGGCACTTGTTCCAATTGACCTACCACAAATTAAAGACAGCAAGAGTTTGAGTTTGGCTTGTTTGCAGAGGGATTTAAGACGTTCCTGCAGAAAAGGCAATTTTAAAGCCCCTGCAAGGAAAGGCTTTAAAAAGGTACTGATCGGGCAAAGAGAACTCCTCAGAGAGCTTTGGATGATGAGGCTGGATAAGTGAACCTAATTGGCGGGGAGGCACCAGGAAAACAGAGTGATGGATGAAGGGATGAGAGGAAGCTGGGTCTGCAATTAAGGGACAAGGAATTAGGAGAAGGTTTTAAGGAGGAGGCCCTGCCAAGCAGGGAGAAGAAGGACACCAGATGGACCTGACAGGATTAGAAAGTGAAGAGACCGGAGAGGAGACAAGGAATGATCAATGAATACATGAGTCAGAGTTCAACAATAAATAAATAATAATAATCCCTGCAGCATTCAGAAACAGTCAGTGAAGCCTTCACTGTTGGGAATAGGATGATCTCTTACTACTTCTTGGGAAAGGAAGAAGGAAGGCCCTGTTACGTGGAAGGGACTGGCTGGAAGAAGAAAGACAAATTATTTGGATGTTTCAGCCATCAGCACAACTTGCTTGTTTTCATCCACACGGGGAGGAAAAAAACAAGTAACAGTTGGAAGAAAAGGAAGGAAGGAAGGAAGGAAGGAAGGAAGGAAGGAAGGAAGGAAGGAAGGAAGGAAAATCTCAGAAAGAAAAGTATCTGCCTTTTTAAGCAACTTTCTCCCAAACTCTCAAAAATAGCTGACACTGGCTTTCTTCTGAGTTGAAAACTAAATTAAGAAGGTCCGTGTGACTTTCCCGTAGTAAGCAAAATAGGTACCTGTTTGTACAAAAATAGAGAGGGAGGTGACAAGGAGGCCACAGCTGACATTGCAGGAAAACAGGCCCTTTCTGATTCATGCGCGGAGGCATGCAGTGAGACCAGTTGGGGGGCAAAACTGCAGGTCCAGGACTTTGCATTTCCCATTGGAGCAGGAACGATGGACATTTGTGCCCGAGTCTGCCATCCAGGAGAAAAGCCATAGGCCACTGGTGGAGCCCTTACTTTGAATGCACAGGGTCCTACCTTAATCCACAGCAGCTTCAGGTAGAGCTGGGAAGATGAATCCATTAAGAATAAAAATAAAAAGAAGGATCTGCTATTCAAAACAATCAGATTATACATCTACAGAAATAGTGGGTGGCCTCAAATCTTAGCATTAAGTTGTGATAAAGAACTGAGGAATAAATGAAAAACGTAAGAGAAGAGACATTCTTGATCCTGGAAAGACATAAAAAAGGATGCCAGACCAGACTGAGAGGATAGAAGATTGCAGAATCAGTTTCTGGATTTAGTGCATCAATTTAATGCTGACATCAGAAGGACAGATTGATTGACCCTCATTTAGAATCCACTTTCCATCATCCTTAAACACGGACTGTATTAGCTAACCCAATAAGGAGAACTCAGGAACAAGAGAGTTGAACTCCTCAGGTGTTATGGATTCTCTTTCAACTCTGTTGTCTTCTCCTGTTCCCACCCACCCCATTTCTCTCCAATGGTTTCTTCCCCACCTTAAATGGTCACTTTTGTTTCATTGGACCTGAACTATGCAGCCTTTGTAGCCTCCCATTTACCTTTAGCAGTTTACCTGAGTGAGCATTAACAACTTCCCAGGGATTCAAGGGAGGGCAAAGACTCACAACCGGCTGACCAGTCACAGTTGGTATTAGCCCCGAGCAATTTTTGAAAAGGCCACATCAGGAGAGCAAATTATTCTCCGGGGAATGTTGCATCCATGGAGGCCTTTGGATGCCAAGTTGTCTCCTGATGTGTCCCCAAAATGTCTGCTCAAAAGTGAATTTGCAGCACCAGCATGAAATGCCACACTTTGCTCCAAAGATGTCTTTGCTGATGTCCAGCCTTTGTGTGGGGAAGATCAATGAGTCACAACGAGCACATTTATATTTAGCAAAAAGCTCCCTATGCCATCTTGCCCTTTTGGAGTCCTCGTTTCTGATTGTGGCCTCTATGCGGTCTGGTCGAAATGCTGGATCATTAACACCACGGTGGCAACCATAAAAGAGAAGAAGAGAGGAAGAGAGTTCCTTGATAAGAACAGAAGTAGAATTTTATCTGACCTTTCCCATGACAAGGTTTTCCAAGTCAGTGGAAATTCAGATTGCTGAACGTCTTGGCAAATGGGCAAATGGGTTGTGAAATTCAAAAGTTTTCCTAGTGGTAAATTCCCCCAGCTTCTGATATTCAAAGGTAGATTATCTTTCCCATCTATCTTTTTAGTTTGTTTTATTTGCTATCTTTAATATACAGAAAAATGTTTTCAAAAGGAAATGTAAGAAGAGAATGGCAGACAGATGTGGAGGGATGAGGGAGAAAAGTTAAAAGAGAAACAGCAGAAGCATCATGTTGTTACGTACGGGAAATTATTCTGCCTAATTTTTCAAGGCATGCTTAAACCTTGAGCACACAAAGCAATATTGATTTGTCTTTGCACTACATCAATGAAGAGTCATTTTGTAAACAAAAAGCAACCCTGTATTAACCATTCTGGATATTAAATTTGGGCTCACACTGTCATCATGACATTGAACAGTAAGCCCCACTCCTGCCACCAACCCCCCCTGTTCAATTAAATGCTCAATGTATTACTTCATATAGTAATACAACCATAAGTCTTCACTTAGTAATTCAAAAGTACGTTCTTTAAAGGTATTGATCTTTTTTGACCAGCTGAACTCTCTGATGGATTTTCAATTGAAACAGGGCAATGTTGGGACAGACCCAGCTCCTATGAGTAGGTCTCCTGTCAGCCATTTACACTTTTCAATAATAAGGAGGTTGTGTAATGGTATGTGGCAATGACCTTGGGAGATGGAAGAAAGAGCCACAGACTGGACAACTGGCATGTAAAATAGATCTCATCCACAGAAGAAGGGAGGGCACAGGAAGCATTTCAGAAGGGCCCCTCTGGTCTTCCTGTTTGAGCTTCTTCAGCGACAGACCGAAACCTTGTCTCTCTGAGGCTTCGATCCGTGCTCGCCACTGGAGCACCCCAAGCTGGCTGGTTTCGGGGCTAAGCCACCCCGTAGAGTGGTGAAGAGGGGGGAGACAGCCAGCAGGATTGAGGAGAGCCACATCTCTCCTCCCCAGCTGGCCATTACTCCCTTTCCCGAAGGCGGTTGCAGCGGTGGTCAGAAATGGCCACCACAAAGAAGAACTTGACCAGAAAAGAATGTGCAGGAGGAAGATAACAAGAGAAAGTTTTGGTTGACCGGGTCAAACAGCAAAAGCAACAAATAAGGTACCCTGGAATTGAAACTGTTAAAAAACAATAACATTGTTCCCTAAGAAGATTTTTAAGCTGCGAAGGAGAGAGAAAAGGGAAAAGATTTGGTTTTCTCCTTTTCCTATACTGACAGCTAAGAGACTGAAGCAAGAAATTGGAAAGAAATCCTTTTTGACATCAATAGGCATTTAATGCTGAAAATAAAAAGTCAAAGGGATAATAAAGATTTCTGGATAATTAAAAGCTTTTGAAAACAGGAAAGGAGAGAAAAAGAATGAAAGGGTGGGATCTGGAAGGGAGGAGACTGCCTGGAATTAAAAAAGAACTTACAGCAAAATCTCAACAAGACTTCCAAAAGATACATTCTAACTGAAATATTGCAACAAAAACCCCAGGAAGAGAAAGTTGAAAAATAAATAAGAAGATATAACTTGGGACTATCTGGATTACTTGATAATTTCTGGATTCTTGGTTATTGTTTTGAATGACTAACATCAATTGGGTGGTTGTTTAAAAGTGTTTAAAATGGCACCACTTTTAGAAGAACTGAAAATGGAACTTAAAAAGTACAAAGAAGATGCACAAGAAGGGAGAGGTTCTTTTGGCTTCATATTTCAGTTTTTAGAAATGGAGATTTGGAATTATGAGAAACAACAAGAAATGCCTGCAGAACAAGAAGATTGTGACAAAGAAGAAGCCATCTTTAATGAACAAGTAATCTTAGGTGGGGGGAAGAAAAGAAAGGGGGGGAAAGAGAATGGAAAGTTTAAGATTGGGGAAAACAACCCAAAAAAAGAATAGAGTGAAAAATAAGTATAAAATCAGAAAGCAACAGAAGAGGGAAATGCAGAAGAGAGAATAAGAAGTAGAGAGACAAGGGGGTAAAAGGGGGAGGGAGAAGATTTGAGGGAAGAAAGAAAGGAAAAGAAGTTATAAAGGACAGAAGCAAAATATAGAGAAACAGGGCCTATTTAGAGATAATGGGTGAAAACTTAATGGAAAAAGGGATTCTGCAAATGTACATAAGATAGTATGGTTATATTAGAAGCAGAAATAATTTTAGAAAATATGAAACAATGTATGATTAAAATGTCTGATAAAATAGCTATCATAATTCAGTGGAATGCTTGTCAATAAATAAATGTAACAAAGGGTGTATTTAATGATTTATAAAACATGTGAATATGGGAAAAATTAATTTTGGAGATTATATGTGTTTTTAAGGAAGTATGATATTTAATTCAAAAGAAGTGTTAAATATGTTATGGTTTTAATGATTATTAATGATAGAACTGAACTGGAATGGAATGAGGGTTTATAATTACATATATTTACAATCTTTCTTTTTTTAAAAAAAGAATATAGTGTGTATTATAAGAATGTACCAAGCAGAATTCAGTTGGAAGTTATGTATTATGTATTATATTGAAAGTCATAAACTTAAGGTATATATTAAAGTTTAAATAAGAGTTGAATGGATGTAATTAAAAGATATAAAGGTGTCATACTCCAATTAGTAAGTACAGGAGAAAATTTGTTTAATGAGAAAAGATAATATGAAATTGAAACAGAACAGACAAAAGTATAAATATAATGATTTGAATTGAGATGAGATAATCAAAATAAAATTGAGAAAATTAAAAGAGGGGAAAAAAACTATATAGAAAATGTAAAATGGTATAAGATATGGAATAGAATACAAAAAGGAGCATGAAATTGAGTTTTGTGTCTGTATAAAGAAGTTCAACCCGGGACCATGCTATTTTCAAAAAAGATGTTTTACTTGTATTTTGTATGTGTGAAAACCCAAATAAAACTTTATTTAAAAAAAAAAGAAGGGCCCCTCTATTTTTTCCAGAAAGTAAAAAGAAAGGATGAAAGAAATGCTTTCATTCTGTTGTTGTAATTCTACAAGAAAGATAGAACAAGGATTTGTTGTGGTGGTTCTTGCCTGGACTACCTCAAAGGGCTAATGGATTGATAATCAGGCCTTTAAAAAGCTCTCATAAGGGTAATATGGGAAAAATTGTTTGAATTACGATAAGAAACATTCTGAATAGCTGGTCTGTTAATATGGAACAGTCCTATTCTTTATTCCAAAATTCTTGCAAATAACTCCTTAGCAATGTTTTAATTGTTTCGTTAAAATATATTGCTAATTTTGGAATCTCTCTCTCTCTCTCTCTCTCTTTCTGTCTCTCTCTTTTAGTTTATATAACTACTTAGAAGTGACTCTGGGCAATTTAGAAATAACCTCCTCCAGGGGTTTTTAAATGCTACTAATGCATTTGAACTAATTGGTGAATTCAAAATATGTTTTCATTAAATATCCTGTGATTTGGCAATTTTAGGCAGATTTTCCATATTTTTTTCTTGCAATAATTCAAATGGTTTAAACAACTTGACATGGCAACAACTTTAAATAATTGATTTCTCTAATTACATAACTTTGAAACAAAACCTGTTTACATGAGCTCTCTATTAGAAGGAGCAGTTACTGAATGCAATTATATGTGCTTAATCAGAATTCATGCAACCGTCAGTCTTGGGAGATAGTCCAAGCAGCAACCATGTCCAGATGAAATAATTCTATTTCACTGTAAGGTTACTTTAACAGTATCTTGCTGGTCTGAAAGTGCAGTTCTCCTCCCTCTTTGACTTTACAGCCCAATAAACTAGGGAAGTATCCCTCCTGAGATGTCCACATTCCTTCTGAGGGCTAAGTAGTCTCTTATTTAACAATTCATCCAACTGTGGCTCTTCCCCCATCTCCCAAGGTCACTCCCACACACCATTACCATAGCTCATCATCCTCTTATTAATACTGAGGGTTTCAGCAATCACTGTAAATATGAATGGGAGTTCTAATTCCAGTTAATTGGACGGCAAACAATTAGATTCTAAAACAAGGTAAACATAATAGAAAGATATCCTCAAGTCCAGCTTGACTCTTGGTGATTCCATGGAGTTTTCCTGGAAAAGTATGCGAGGAGTTCGCCAGTGTCTTCTTTGCAATAAGCCTTAGTGTTCCTAGTGGTATCATTTGTATGCTGGCTGGGGAATTCCGAGAGTTGAAGTTCCACATCTGAAAATTGCCAAGGTTGAAAAACCACTGGTGTGTATGCTGTTCTGGCTAGCCCTTATTTGTTCTAAAGTCCTTCAAGTAAGTTGGGGCTTTTGTAACCACTCCTTCTGCTCACACTCCATGCATACAATCTCACATTGGCTTTTTTTGCATTTCTTTTTTCTTGTAGGAATTTGTCATGATTGTTGTTTTTGGAGTGGAATACATTGTCCGTGTCTGGTCGGCGGGCTGCTGCTGTCGCTATCGAGGATGGCAAGGTCGTTTCCGGTTTGCCCGCAAACCCTTTTGTGTCATCGGTAAGCATCTGATGGGGACAAGAAGGCATGTCAGAAGGATTCTTGATGTGCCCCATCGTTAATGGGGGGAAGAGAAGGAACAAGAATGGAAAATGTTCAATTATCCTGTACTCCAGGCAGCTCTGACAATTGTCATTTGTAGTTGTAGACTCATATTGGTTGCATTGATACGACACACAGAATTGTCCTAATTTTTGGTGTGCCGCCCCACACATTCACACATACATGTAAGTGTGGTTTAGAGAATTTATTGTTGTTTCCCAGCAGTTCCTTTCACCCAACCTCAGACCTGTCCCAAATAAATCCAGCCACAAGCAGGACAAGGTTGGTCCACAAGGCAATGGCTAGTAGTCCACAAAACAATGGAAAGTTGCTCCAACAAATAAGTCCATCAAACAAACTGAAATCCACCAGGCCAAACACATTATCAGCAATGCCTCCCTCTGTCTGCCTTGATAAATAGCTTTCCAGTGCAACCCATCAAGATGGGTAGGGCCTCCTCCCAAGTAATCTGGCAGGTCTCAGTTGCTCTTGTCTTTTCTCTGCCCTGTGTGCTTTTGGATCCGTTATGGAAGCAGCCTCCTCCTCCTCCTCCTCCTCCTCCTCCTCCTCCTCCTCCTCCTCC
>NW_020769327.1:12593018-12652592 GCF_900518735.1 Pseudonaja textilis
TCCTCCTCCTCCTCCTCCTCCTCCTCCTCCTCCTCCTCCTCCTCCTCACTGACCATCTTCCCCTGCAAGCTCTCCCCAGCCAGAGCCCCCTGTAAATCTTTTTTGGCCAGCTGTTCAGAGTCATTAATTAACCTAGTTCCTGACATGCCAGAAATGAGCTCATCCCTCCTTGAGGAAGAACCTGAGGAGTCATGCAAGGGAAACATCACATCTGGATGCATTCAGTGCATCAAACCACATATTGATAAACACAACCCCTAAATAGAAAGTACAGCTTGATGCTTTCTCTTGACACTTAGCATGATGACTTCCAGGTATGTAAGATGACTTCTAAGCTGATGACTTCAAAGTATGTAAGATTTCAACTCCAGTTATTTCCAATCATTTGAAAAAGCTGCTTGTGTTTAAATTCAGCAACATCTAGAAAGCCCATTGTTGCAGACTTTCTTCTCTGCCCTCCAGATATGTAAGCTGTATCACTTAATTCTCCCTCACTGAAAGTCCTCTGAACTATGTAGTTCATGGAGTTTGTATAATTCCAAGGAGGCATCTGATAGGGATTTCCTTTTTCCATTTGAGTAGCAGATGAAAGCACTTGGAAAACTTGGTCTGCATAGGAACTAAATGGGGTTGGATCTATTAGGACTTGGCTGGGACAGAACCAGAGAATACAAAGCTCAAGGTTAGACAAAGATGTTGAGGAAAACAGCCATAGAAAACCACTTCTGCATTGTCACCAAAACACTGACGTACCTTATCCATGAAGCCTTCAGGAAGCTGTGCTTGAAGAAGAATTGACAATGTTACCAGAATGAATACCATGTTCTCTTTAAATCAGAGAAAATAGGTGGGGTGGAACTGGAAGCAGCATATTTTTGGGGTCAAGATGGGAAGACCTCATTGCTGTGGTCATCAGAAAAGTCTGGATGCCAGAAACACACCAGGTCAAGTGAATTATCTTCTTCTCAAGCCTGGGTTTGTCCTTCTGATAATTATGTGCATAATTGTTAAGAAAAGCCTTAATTATTTCCACCCAGCCATTAACTCCAAAGAGATTTTAAAAGATGGAATGTTTTTATTGTGCAAAAACCTTGATGTAATCTCAGATATCTCTACTCTGTGACATGGTAATATAGGTGGTGTCTTCCATCTTCCATCTACCATTTCCCCACCCCCCCCTCATGATTAGCCGTGGTTCTGTAGATACCCAGAGGCTATTTCAGTCCACAGTTATTTTTGACTATTGATTTTGAATCCTTGACTGATACTTAAGTCCACCAAGCTAATTTATATTTTAAGGTTTTCCTAGGGATTTCAGAACTACCCAAATGGCACAGAAGAGCAACCTCGTATTGTGGAGAACATCATATTTTTTCACCTGATAATTCTAATTCAGAGGCACCATCTCTATAGAGGACAACTCCCATAGAGGACAGCAAGCGTAAGGGTGTGCTTGATCGAATTTGTCACTTTTAGCTCTTCTTTCAAGGTTGGTTTCTCTGCTTTGCACCCAAGGAACTGATGTCTGGGCAATGCACCCATCAAGCTACTGCTTAGATCACAGATTGTAAGTTGCCCTGTCTTTCCTTTCTCTTCCTGTGCTTCAGATTTCATCGTCTTTATTGCTTCTCTGGCCGTCATTGCAGCTGGCACCCAGGGGAACATCTTTGCTACCTCGGCCCTACGCAGCATGCGCTTCCTGCAGATCTTACGCATGGTGCGCATGGACCGCCGTGGCGGTACTTGGAAGCTTCTTGGCTCAGTGGTCTATGCCCATAGCAAGGTGAGTCCCTGGAGGCACATCAGCCCAAGCAATGCACAGGAATCTGCTCTCAAAGATGGAAATAAAGACAGTTGCTTTTTGTTCTATTTCCATTTTGGGAGAGGGTATTGACACAACAGGAAGTTCAGGGATTCTCCCCAGATCTGCTTCATCTCAGAAGAAGCGCTTGTGTAAAAGCAGAGAAGACTGGAGAACCAATAACTTTCCAGAGTTTCCAGAGATACTGCTGGTCACACTGGCCAAGGGCTGCTGGGAAATGCAATTCTACAGAGCTCTGGAGGGTCACCAGTGCAAAGCAGAGGGATTCCTGTTGAGACCCAGATGATTCCACATTGGGATCAGGAAGCAACAAGTTCTACAGACTTTTTTTCTTCCAGCAGGAATCTTCATGCTCATATTTAGGCCAACCTGTTATGCTCTTCTCCAGAATGCCTTCTTTATTGCCATCCTCATCTGACAGGATATTTCCCATACCCCATTTTTTTTTGTTCCATTTGACAATGTTGACCAGTCAGCAAGTACTTCCAGCCCTTATTAGGCTATGAGAAAGAAACAATTGTTTCATTGGTTGGTTTGACAAATTATCGTTGCGTGCAACCTATGGAGGTCATGGTTCTCTTGTGCATGGGACTGTTTGTCTTTTGAACTACTGTGATCCTCTTTGGGCTCCATTCTCATTAATATTCTCTAGTTATGTTGGCATATGGAGGGAGTGATGAGGTGTGAGGGTTGGAATTCTCAAAGCAGAAGATGAGGACTACACAGAGAACCGTTTTGGAAACACAGGCCAGTTGCCACCAGTCAGCCAGCAGGAGTAAAATAGAAAAATCCATTACGAAAGAGCAGGAGAAAAAAAGATTTCAATCTCTGCATGCGTGTGGACCTAGATTCTTCCCGGTTGTAGAAGCTGATCTTGGTCAGAACTAGATGGCTTGTCTCTGCCTGCTGTAACTTATTTAATCCACATGGGTCCTGATTTTGCAAGGGAGGCGTCAAGTTCCTGAGAGGAAATGATTGAGATTTCCTGGAGGTATCTCTAATGAGGTCCATGCCTCCTTGCAAGAAAGCTAGCTTTCACATTGACTCTTCCACTCTAGTCTGCAGCCTGACTTCCCATCCCCATGCCAATGTTGAGTGGTTCTAGGTGTGTGGTGGAAAATATCCATTAGTTCCCTGGGACCAAGAAAAGATGGACATGCAGTTATTGCAGCACCTTGCGAAAGCACAATTGGGAAACCCTGCACTGAACAGGGATTGTGCAAGTGTTGTGCAGATCTGATGGGGTCTCTCCATAAGTGTGATTTTATCTACAAATTGGAATTAATTAGAAAGAGATAGATGAAAGTATAGTAAGTGACATTATCGTTCCCTAGGGAAACCTTGCAATTCTCAAATGCCCCTGGGAATCACCAGGAATGTATGTGCATGTGTGTGCGTCTGTGGTAATACAGGAATGTTCCATGATTTAGGTGCTTTTTTCCCCTCTTTTTTTGATAAAGTGATCTTTCTTGGCATTTTATTTAGCACTGTATCATCAGTCATGTATTAGTATGAGGGATGAAAGGAGACAGGGTCAATTAGTTGGCATTCGTGTCTAATTCCCAACTTTACCCACCTGTCCAATGACCCTGTCACTTCTATTGGCGTCTTATCTACCTGCAAATGTATGAACAACTCAGGTGCTTTTCCTTGGTGTAGGAAAATAGAGACAAAATGGGTTTTATTAGCTACTTTGTACCCTTAATTTTCAGGTATGCAGACTGAAACTTGGTGAAGCCTTTGGCATTTCCTTAGTTTTTCCAGTAGGCCAGGGTGATGGAGTGGTGAAATTGGTGAGCTCGGCCAGAAAAGTTCTTGGTACAGGTAGTCCTCAACTTACAACCACAATGGAGCCCAAATTTCTGTTGTTAAGAGAGACATTTGTTAAGTGGATTTTGCCCCATTTTATAACCTTTCTTGCCATGGTTGTTAAGTGAATCACTGCAGTTGATAAGTTAGTAACCCGGTTGTTAAGTGAATCCATCTTCCCTGCTGACTTTGCTTGTCTGAAGGTCACAAAAGGGGATCACTTGACCTTGGGACACTGCCATTCTCATAAGTATGGACCAGTTGGCGAGCAGCCACATTTTGGGCATACGATCATGGGGATGCTACTGAGGGCGTAACCGTGAAAAACGGTCACAAGTCACTTTTTTTCAGTGCCATTGTAACTTTGAATGGTCCCTAAACGAACTGTTTTAAGTCGAGGACTACCTGTAGACCAAGCTGCCTACAAGGGTGCTGCTTGTGCGGATGACATGGGAAGAAGGAGTATGATACATTCTGTTTTGAGTTCAGTGACGATGGTGATGATGATCCTTAGGCAAGTTTCTGTCCTCTCTCTTGGTTTCTTTTGCTGAAATCTACTTTTCTCTGGTGGCTTCTGGCAGGAGCTGATCACAGCATGGTACATTGGGTTCCTTGTCCTTATCTTTTCCTCTTTCCTGGTTTACCTGGTGGAAAAAGATGCCAATGATGATTTTCTCACCTATGCAGACTCTCTGTGGTGGGGTACGGTAAGTGTGCGTCCCCTCTTTAAAAAAATCTGCCCCCTTCTTTTTGCTAAGCAAGCGGAAGAACTGGAAACCTAAGAACAAACTGACACGGGAATGAAGAGTAGAAAGCCACCCAAAACACCAGGATCGGCACCGGAGCTCCAAGGGGGAAGAGGGAATGGAGCTGGCAGAGAGAGGGGGGGGGAGAGGGAGAGGAAGAGAGAGAGGGGGGGGGCGAGCCTGGGCCACCAGCCCTCAGGTGGAGAGTCAACAGCCCCCAGGTCTGGAGGTGGCTGATGAGGAAGAGGAGGAACAGCTGGGCCCAGTGCCTGACTGCGGATGCGCAGAAGGCAGAGGAGAGGAGAGCAGAGCAGTGGAAATCTGTGGGCTGGTCCTTGGGAAGGAAGACCCAGCACTGCTAGAGAAGCCCCACCCTAGTTCTGAGGATAAAAAGCAAGGGGTAGAGATGAAAAGATGTGGCAGATAAACTATTCATCTTCCGGATGGATGGATTTGTACCCTGCAATGAGAGAAAAACATTTGCCAGGGCTGCTGGCGGTCCTAATAAAGGGAACATTTATTTAACTATAGAGGTTTTGTCGTGGGGAGCTGGGTTAGAACACAGGAACAGTGGATTTTGCTGTTGGTCCAGAGGGATGGAAGATGCCAGGGAAGAAATGGTCGTGGTATCAACCAATCAATAGGAGAAGGTTCCTATGAAGTTCATCTGGTATCTCCTTCTGTGATTTCAGATCACACTCACCACTATTGGCTATGGGGACAAGGTTCCAAAAACATGGCTGGGCCGGGTGTTGACAGCCTGCTTCGCCTTGCTGGGAATCTCCTTCTTTGCCCTTCCTGCGGTGAGTCCCCATGAGAAGAACTTCCGACTCTCTCGGGAGACTTAGAATAACCTTATTGTCACTTGAAATGTACACTAATCAGCATAAAATTTCATTGCGTACAGCCCTCAAAGGGTCTCTACCTACAATACACACTACATAAACATGAAAAAATAAATAAAACAAATAAACAAATAAATAAATAAAATTATGCATATACCCACATATATTTGATGACACGGAGAAACAACACAGTCTAGTTTGGATATATAGATGAACATGGTGAGAGAAACAAATCTTGTGAATTTACCAGACGGATGGCCTAGGGAACAAAGCTGCTACAGAATCCTGCTAGAAATACTTTGAAACCTCCTCCCAGAGGGAAGCAACAGAAACAGACCGTGAAGTGGGTGTGTGTGGGTCTCTGACAATGCTTTGAGCTATAAGCACATAGCACTTATAAGCAGTATCCTGAAGAGCAGGAAGCAAGCTTGCCATAATCTTCTCGGCTGTCCTTACCATTCTCTGTATGGACTTTCTATCTGAGGCACTGCTGCCACCAAACCAAACAGTGATGCAGTTTGTTAAAATGCTCTCAATTGTGCCTCTGTAGAAAGTGGGCAGGACAGAAGGAGAAAGATGTGCTCTCCTCATTTGATGCAGGAATTGCTAGTAATCTCCTAGGCCAGACTCTAGGGATAGGTGGTTGCCTACTATCAGGGTAGTAGATTGGTTGTGACAGAGAATATGGATTATCTACGTGCAAATTCTCATTCAATCTTGCAATCTTACTAGGTAATTTCAGGCCCATCTATCAGGTACAAGAAACCAGAATAATTTCATGAATACGCTAGAGCAGTTTCTTTATTGTTGATCATCCATATTACAAGAATCCTGTCAGTCTGGCTACATTCCCTTGGGAACCAGTAAATAAGGCCTTGTTAAACTCATCTAGGATGTTTCCTCCAACAGAGCAACTCTGTGTGACATGCTTTTTTAAAAACTCGCTGCTCTACTTTAGTCAGTGATTCCACCATCCCATCAGTCTCAGTTATAATCAATTCATAAGGTTGTTTAGGGATACAATAAGCTGAGATCTCAATCACACAACCCTGAGCTGCTTAGAGAAAATGAGAAAGGCTCCTTGAATTTGACTCCTGGTGACTACATGAATGCATGTATTTAATGATTTGTCATTAATCTCCTTCTGGGATATTTTTTAAACTTTCTAATATACTCTATCATATACTCTGGGGTTTTCAAGAACTCTCTCACTCAAAGAGTAACCAAGTTAGACCCATCTTAGCTTTTTGGAGATCATCCCAAGTTAGCTTTCTTGATAGAAAGATAGCTTCCTGCAATTTTCTTAGCAAGGTTATTTTTAACAATGGTTTCCCCTTGCCTCCTTTCCTAGGGTTGAGAGAAAGTTACTGGTTCAAGGTCACCCAACTGGCTTTGTATCTAAAGTGGGACTAAAATTTGGTCTTCCAGTTTCTAGCCTGGTGCCTTTACCACTGTAACAAAGTGGCTGTCTCCAAGTTAGATAGCTAGCTGCTGATAATTATCTGTAGTTTTTGTCTTTCTTTCTCAAAAAGGAGAAGAATTTCATAGTTGTGCACTGGTTGTCCCTATGATCCAGCTATCTAGAAAGTCTTTTAGCCCCTGAAAAGATGCTGAAATATTGGGAATCTCTTTGGCTTAGACGTTTGACCTCTCACCATCCTAGATAGTTGGATTTTCTCAACAAATAGTACAAATTTCCCAATTTCTTAGAACTTCCTTTTAGTTAGAACTTAACTGCTGTTTTGAAGGGTCCATTGTTGCTTGTCTTTTCACACAGGGAATTCTAGGCTCAGGGTTTGCTCTCAAAGTCCAAGAGCAACATCGACAAAAACATTTTGAGAAGAGAAGGACACCTGCAGCAAACTTGATCCAGGTGAGTAAAAAAGGAAGATCCTGGATTCCCCCCTCTTTTTTTTTTTCCCTCCTTCCCTCTATGTTTAAAGAACGTGTTCAGTGCTAGAAGCCAAGGAATGTTTGAATAAGTTTCTTTCTGCAAGCAACTGCAGATTTGTGCTCTATAGCTTCATTCCAGAACTATTAGATAATATTAACAAACTCATGTATATTTGTGAAAAGCACAGCCTTGTATTCTTCTCAGTATTGCAGATACAATGATGTTCCTACACATGTATGACCGAATGTGTTAGTTGCCTCCCGCCCTCTCTCATGTATTTCAACCTGGTAACTTGTAAGATGTGTGGATTTCAATTCCCAGAATTCTCCATGCAGCAAGGCTGACTGGGGAATTCTGGTACCTGAAGTGTCTTCAAGTTGTCCAGGTTAAGAAACATTGGATAGCAGATATCCCTAAGGTTATTTTCAATGATCCTTATTTTATTTTCCTACATTCCTGGAATTATGAGGTACGTTCCCATAATTCTCTTTATTTGAATGAAAATTTTATTTCTTCAGGAGAAGAGAATTTGCAAAGCTCCTTTCTTCTCTTAGCCATTCATTTAGCAGCTGGCACATGCTAGAGGCACGTGGCTCTGTCTGTTACCTGCACTGAAAGGTTTAGGTTTGATTGACAGGTCAGATTTACATTTTCCTGTAGCTCTTTCATTCCTGAACTTTTTACTTGGGGTGGGACTACAGGAGGAGATGGAGAGCTAGTGTCACCTATAAAATAAGTGGCAGAGCTGCGCAAGGGCCCACATGTCAGCCCTACAAGGTAGATGGGAATAAGAAAGAAGGCTATGTATGTCTGAACTATTTTTATTGTAACACTTATAGTAACAGAATTTTGCAAGCCTGAATGTGCTTGCCCATCTCCTTCAGGGTAAACTAAGGAGGGGCTTGTCTGAGATGTTTTCTCAAGTTCTTTTCTTGGCCTGGTTTCAAGACCTTCTTTTTTGATACTTACCCCGTTGGCAACCCTTTCTTCTGTCTTCAAGGCCGTCCCCACCCCACCAACCATGGGAAAGCTCTACCATCTCTTCCCACTTGCACCAATAGACCCTGATTTTAACCCCCTACCCAGCCTTGCAGTGAGAACACCTTAAATTGCCCTTAGCTGTACAAGTGATAAAGTAGTCTCCCCCCCGCCCCTGCATTCCCCCCCACCCTTATTCAGACACTGTCCAAGCGCAGCTTCAGTGTAAGTAAAATCATCTAGCTGTGTCATCTCTTTCCTTGGAGGAAGGTCAAGGGATTAGAACCTCCTGGAAAAACAGGTGTGTGTGTGGGGGCAGAATAGGGATAGGTAATAAGGACAGAAATTATTCTGCTAGTTGGTTTTCTATCATTGTTGAGTTAAGACTTTACTCTGGGTAATGTCTTACTGGCAGAGCAGTAACCAGAGATGGGAAGAGGTTGGGGTTCTCTGCAAAGGATTGTGGATAAAGTCCCTCATGAAATCTGTAGAATCTTTGGATAAAAGCCACAAAATAGAAAGAAAACAGCCCTTTTGTCTAATCCTGCCCTTTAAGTAAATATGTAGGAAACGTTCCATCAGGCCGCACTCTTTGACTGAATCCCAAAACATGGCCTTTCTAACTGGGAGTGCCCCAGTTGGGACCTAAGAGCTTTCAAGGCAAGACATATTGTTTTTTTAACTTAAAAATATTTTTAAAGCAATATCAGGTAATTATCATTCTGTAGATGTAAATAAAAAAGATATATGGTGGCGCAGAGATTATAATGCAGTATTGCAGGCTGACTCTGCTCACTGCCAGGAATTCGATCCTGACCGGCTCAAGGTTGAGTCAGCCTTCCATCCTTCTGAGGCCGGTAAAACGAGGACCCAGATTGTTGGGGACAACAGGCTGACTCTGTAAACTGCTTAGAGCGGGTTGTAAAGCACTATGGAGTGGTATGTATATAAGTTGCTATTGCTATATAAAATGCAAAAAAGATCTATTATGATGTTTTCTAAAAATATTGAAGTTCCTTATAAGATAAAATACAAATAGAAAGAAGTGCAAGAAGAAAGGGGAAACAGTGATGACTTCTGACTTTTTTCAGGACGGTAGAATAAAAAGATCTATTGCAATAGGAACAAAGGGATGGGTACTATACTATAAAAATGTACCATAAATAAAGATTATACCAAGGCGTAATCTATTGCTATTAAGGTAAATCATAACATCCAATAAAACTGTGGGGTTCTATTTATTTATTTATTTCTATCCCACCTTTATTATTTTTACAAACAACTCAAGGTGGCAGACATATCTCTCTATTTTTTTGTCTCTGAAGTCTCATTAATTTATCTGAGATTTTTTTCCTAATCTAGCAATTGAACAGGCATTGCTAATCCACAGTTCAATCATTATGTAGAGTTTTCCAATGTTGCATAATTATTGTTTTATTTGCTGCTAAAATTAAATAGAATCTATTTTGATATCTATTTAGAATCTTACAGATAATAAGTTCTTTATTTTTTAGCTTGTGGTTTGGTACTGTAAAGAAGTCTAATAAGTCTAACCCCAAGTGAAGAGCGTTCAAGTCTTTGCTTAGTGATGAAATTTGCAAAATCTGCAAAAACAACAACAACAAAAAACCAACCCCCCCCACACACATCAAAGGGGTATATCACATGACCACCACAAATTAAAAAATTACTGGGTTTTTTTTTTTTGACAACGTCTTCAGCATTTGGAAGAATAATTGCAAAGCACACTGTTCTACTGCTGAGCAAGTAAATTTCTAAAATTTCCTTGGAAGTCTTCCTGACCCCCTGCCTTCCTCCAAAAGTAGCTGAGACCCTGAGTTAGCAGTTTGCTGCTTCTTCTTCTTTAAAATAATTTTTATTAAGAGAACATTTTACATAAGATTTAGAAAGCCATGGAAATATAAAAAAGAAAGTAGAAAAAAGAAAGTTATAAAAAAACAAACTAATAAGGGATAATAACAAAAGAAAAAGAAAGATAACTAAAGAATCACTAAAGAAAAAGAAAGGTAACTAAAAAAGTCTTCTTTGCAACAGTTACAAATTGCATATCTTGATTCTCTTTTTCCATAAACAAACATTTTCATCAATAAATCCCAAAGTTGCAGGTTCCTTTTTGTCCATTTTCAGCAGAAAAAAACATAAAGGGTTTCCAGTCTTCTCTAAAAGTAACTGTTGTTCACTCCTTAGTCAAACAAGTCATTTTGCACTGTCTGTTAGCTTTGCCACCTTCACAATCCATTGTTTCATTGTGAGTATTTCCTTATTCTTCCACCTTTGAGTTATGGTTTGTCCAGTTCAGGGGTATATATAGCACTCCCCACTCAGCCCCATCCTAAGCCATGACCTCCTTTCCAGTCCCATTTCCTTCCCCATCCATAAGCTCAAATCCAAACCTGCTTTTCTGGCTTCTCTTTCATTGGCTTTGCACTGCTATGTTGAAGAATTACTTCTGTTCCGGCAATATTCTTCCCTATCATTCTCTTGTCTGGATTGGTTCCTTTCCTATTGTGGTCAGAAAGATGGAACTTCCGACACCACGTTATCTCTGTGGTCCAGAGAATCCATGCAACAAAAGGTCTTCTTCTGGCAGCCTTGCCCTGCCATTCAACTCCTGGGCTGAGAGGCCTCCAACAACAGCTGGAAATAGATGTGGGCAAGACAAAAGGGATGCACGCAGTTGCTTTGGCACACAAAACTATCTTAGGGACACAGCTCTGCCCTCCTCTTTCCTGAGTGAGGATGCTGTCCTCTTCCCATCTGATACCACTGGCCAATTCACATAGCCCTCTTTTCCAGAGCAGATGAAAGGTCAGGATAGGTCTGCTTGTTCTTTCTCCTTGATAATTAATCTCTAAAGGAGTTTCCCCCGCCTTCCTTCAATCAGCCATAAGAAACTAAGCAGAACCAGCTCCACATTTAGAGGGGCTGCAATTTGAGAGTTCTTGAGAGAGAGAGAGGAGGTATCCACACATTCCTAGCAATAATCCAATATGTGGAACACCCCCGGTCCAATCAACGCCATTGCTTTTGTCTTGGTCTGTGTCCTCCAAGAGGTGTGAAATGGAGACAGCCTAGTGTTGAGATGTTGAAAGAACGGAAGCAGGCTTTTCTGGTCTTGTTGGTTGGGAAGATGGGTGTTGTAGGAGCTTCAGGAGATGCACCAACTTTGCCCATCTCTGGGATGAAACCTACTTAAAAGGGAGTTTTTTTGTTTGAGTCCAATTCAGAAAATATAGTAATTGACAAGGTCATGCAGATGTTGTCAAACTCAAGGGGAAAAAAATGTCTCCACTTTTGACCTGTGTGGATCCTGTGCCATAGTCTGTGGATTTCTGATTTAGAAATATCCAGTCTGGTGAATCTACTACAGGACTTGCCAGAGTAATATTTATTCCCTTTCCCTTCAATATGTTTCACATACATACTGACAACCACCCTAGCCAACGGATACCACGTTACCCCTTAACTGTGACTTAATGAGCCACATCCAACCATAGCCTCAGTTTTTCAGTGACGAGATTAGGATGAAGGTCAACCTGGGTAATTCACTATAAGTAGGATGCTGATTAGAAGAATAGGAGAAAAAAGCACCAGGATCCTGATTTGTGAAGATGGTTGTATCTTCACTAGTTCTATAGGATGAGTGGCAGCACCACCTCATTTCTGTTTCTTTTGGAGCCAGTTCTTTATTGCCTACAACTCTACTCTACTCCTAGCTTCTCTATGCTGACAGAAAAACCAGCAAAGAAAACTATAGCAATATTTCATGCTGATTTTTAAAAAAGTATTTATGAAGGGCTATGAAGCTGGATTCCGCCATTGCTTTAAGCTATTGCATCTTTTTGAAATTTGTCATATTTATGAGTTGTATTTTTGTCATCTTTACTTATGTGACTTCTTGGTAAGGCTCCCTTTATGATGTGTTTAAGGATGATGGTGACTGATGATGACAAAAAGCAGCTCACTGGGAAAAATACTGCTTGTATTTTATAGTTAGGATTAGAGTTTAGCAAGCTACAGCCATCATGCTTTTATTTGAAGCTTTAATCTTTTAATTAAATTCTTTTTAATATCTTCATTCAAGTTTGGCTTTCCAGTTGTCTCTGGCTGTGCTGTGCATGTAACTTTGTTCCTTGGAGTGTCTGAGCCTTCCCTTGGGAAACCCTGGTCTCTTTCACCAAGGAAATGCATCAAACGAGGAATGCAAGGGGTGGGATTGGGGCCCACCATCCACGACACCTGCTTTGTTAAGGCTGGGTGGAGAGGAAGCCCCCTTCAGTTGGTCTAGCTCTGACTTCTGTCTCTTCCCCTGTCCTTCCTCCTTGATTTAGGCTGCTTGGCGCCTCTACTCCACAGACATCAACCGATCCTACCTGACTGCTACCTGGTGTTACTATGACAGCATGCTTCCATCTTTTAGGTATGTGTGAAGTTACATTGGGGGTTTGGAGGGATGGCAGTTAGAGGGTAGGGGGCAGGTGTTCCTTGGAAATCATGACCAGGGAAATGGAAAGAGCAAGTTAATGGAATTGCAATGAGATGGACCGGAGTAGGGAAAACAGATCAGAGAGAACCACACTTGTGCAAGTAATTGGTAGGGCTAAATATGCCTCTTTTTGCCTCTGCCACATTTCCAGAGAAATATGTGAGTCACTTTATGGGAGAACAGGGCAGAGAAATTAATGGGGATTGTATGGTGGCCTTGGAGGCCTACTGTGGTAGATGGTGGATATCTGGTGCCTGATATTCTTGTGATGGTTCAAGGTGAGTGTCAGCCAGCCTTAGCAGCTGCCCACAATCCAAAATGCTAGATTTTCCCAGAGTCTAATTAATTAAATTTTTGGAAAGGAAAGCAAGATTAGGTTACAGAATCATGGGGATTGGATGCATGTGTCCTTCAGCTTTTTTGATCCCATTGACCTTCTTTTGAACTACCTTTTGATGGTGGGGAGATGTTGTTTCCTGCTTGCCAGCTAGAGAAGTGCCTTTCATCTGGCCTTGCACTCCCGTGCAAGTGGCCATTCCCTTACATGGAGTTCCTCTGATAAATGAGTTCTTATCCAATCCGGTGTTTAAATCCCATCCATCAGGAGAAGGTGGTAAATTAATTATGGATAATTGCAGGACAGGAACTGGCCATGGTGAAAGGGCTAAAATCAGTGAGGCTGATGCTTCATAGTTCGCTTCCTTTGAACATGTTTGCTGGGCTTTGAATGTTCAGACTCCATGCCCTTTCCATAAGGCATCATAATTCCATTCACATCTTTCATAACATGTGATGTTTCCTCCACTCAAACTGGGCTCCAGGATCTCTTAGGTGGTGGAAGCTGCAATGGAGACTAATGGAGAGGTATGAGGCTAGGAGTTGGGCTGTTAATGGGAGCATGATTCTGGACCTTTGCATACATGTAGACATGAATGGGGTCACATGCATATACATACAGGGTAGACTGTTATTATTAAGCATAATTTGTTCAATTAAAAAGCTGTCCTCTTTCAAGACTTATGTTGACTGCGTTTTCTTAGTCTCAAACAGCCTGTGGCAGCCCACAAGGATCTCTGTGTCTAAATGCATCTCCCACTTTTCTAATGTTTAGTATACAAGCAGGTTTTCAGTTGTCTGCAACATAGAACAAGACGGAAATACAAAGGAGACAAATTCTGTGGAATCAAGTGACTGTCTACAAAAATCAAAGCAAAACTAAAGACCAAACAGGCAGAAGCAGCACAAAACAACGATTAAAACTGATTATTTGAGGGGAAAAGTTGTGGATTGTACATCCAAAAGCAAGTAGCGGAGGGGCGGAGTGGGCATACTCGGGAATTTCATTGAGAAGCATCAAGAGGCATCGGTGGGGAGTGCTAACATCTGTAAAGTGACAGATGCAGTATCATAATGGAAATATATTCGTAGATTTTCACGCATACAGGTATGCAGGTCTTGGCATGTTCGGGTCTTTTCCCATGTAAGATTGAGAGCATCTTGGGAACGTTCCGATGAGGTCCCACTCACCATCTTCAGGCTGGTGCTTTCGGCTTTGTACTTGTGCGAGCAAAGCGTGATCGGAGCTGCCGTCTCCCTATATATACTGGATGGCACTTTTGTAATTTGGCCACATGGGAAAGAAAACTGGACAACTTCCTCACACACCTCAACAGCCTATACCCCAAAATACAATTCACCATAGAAACAGAAGCCAACAACTACCTTCCCTTCCTGGACATCCTAATTTACAAAAAAACCCAATGGCTCCCTAGGACACACCATCCACCGGAAGAAAACACACACCAACCGCTACTTAAATGCACAATCCCATCACCACCCTGTACAGATCAACTCTGTAGCCTAGACCCTCATCTCCAGAACCAAACGCCTAGTCGACAAAGACCACCTGAGAACAGAATTACACACCCTCACTAACATATTAATTTCCAACGGATTCCAAAGAAGCACAATTACCAACCTAATCCTAAGGGAGACACCCCCCAGAAACCGAGACACAGAACAGGACAATGGTATCGCCCTCCTCCCCTACATCAAAGGCACCACAGATAAAATCAGCAAAATTCTCCACAAACACAATATCAGGACAGCCTTCGGCATTGACCAAAAAATAGCCAACATCCTAAGAAACCCCAAAGACAAGATCCAGCTAGAAAACCAAGGAGTTTATGAAATACCATGCAACAATTGCCCAGCCACATACATTGGACAAACCAACAGGAGAATAAATGCACGCATCGCAGAACACAAGAACGCAGTCAGAAAAGAAGAAAATACTTCCTCCCTTTTCCAGCACCTTAAAGCCAAAGGACATGAAATTAATTTTGAGGGAACCAAATTAATCTCCAATACTGAACACTTCAACAAGAGAATAATAAGGGAAGCCATCAAAATAGAGAAACACTCCCATAACATGAATAAACGGGATGATGCCTCCCGCCTACCAGACATCTGGAAACTAGCCCTTATCAACAAATGAATCCCAGCCATGAAAACCAACACCGGACCTAAAACAACACATGACACCACCACCATTCTCCCTCACCAGACTCAAAACCAAACCCATCCCATAGATGAAAGACAACCACCATCCAGAAACCAGACCACAGTTGCATCACCAGCTGCCACACACCCTGACCCCCAAACCAAGCAAGCAGACACACACCATGAACACTATCCAGGCCTCAAATTCGGAGCCAACCCAAAACCCGGAACATCACATCACAGCCACCCACTCAGGATATCACATCACAGAACTCAGGAGGTTACACCACAAAACCTCAGGATGTTGCAACACAATCAGCGACCCAGAAGATTACAGCACAAGACCCAGGATGTCACAACAATAGAACTCAGAAGGTCATCACACAGCCCATTACCCAGGTCGTTACAACACAGGAGGCTGATAGACACACAGCCAATACCTCAGCCACACATGTTCTTATGAAAAAGCCAGCCAATCTGCAAACATCAACTCCATCAACCAATCAAGAAATGACAACACAGCCAAACTCCTCACCAGTATATATAGGGAGATGGCAGCTCCGATCACACTTTGCTCGTACAAGCACGAAGCTGAAAGCACCAGCCTGAAGATGGCGAGTGGGACCTCGTCAAAATGTTGTCAAGATGCTTTCAATCTTGCCTCCAAGATAAGATAGCACTAATTGACTTGTAGAACACTATGTGCAAGGGGCTGATCTCACCAAAAGAACACCAACTCATGTCCTTCCCCAAAGGTGGGACTTCAACCTCACTTCACCAGTTCATTCCTACTAGAACTGGAACGCACAATTACTTAAACTCATAGTTGTGTCCCTTATATAATAAGGGGAAACCTGTATTTGGAGGGTATGATTGTCCACCTGGGGAGAAATAAAAATGTCAAAATGGCATCTGCATGTAAAAAGGGTTGGAACTTGAATCATGCCATCATGATAGACATCTTGACATTAGACCCTCCTCCAAGACCAGGAGGAAGAGATAGGAAGGAAGATGGAAGGGGGAAAAGTAAGTGAGAAGAAATGTAGTAACAAGGACCAAAAATGACAAGTTTCTATACCTCACGATTGGGTACTTTTGGCATACAGACCTTCTCATGGACCTTTTTAATAAACAAGGAGACCAAGAAGATGATACCCTTGATTTACTTCCACACTACAGTGTGTGGCTTGGTGAATCACAAATTTCATTAACCAGTGTAATAAGGGGAGAGGAGATTTATTATCAGTAGATTTATTATCATTGGCTATCCCGTACGTGAAAAGATGATTGAAAAGAAGAATCAGGATTCAGGAAGCCTGTGCTGTCGTTTCACTTTTTCCCGTTTCAAAATATCTTACATGTTTTAGGGATGAAGATTTTTTTGAAAAAAATACAATGCCAAACATCTTTGCCTCAAGGACTTTTGTCTTGAATGTACATGACAGAGGCTTGGAAGCTGCACCCTGAAGCCTTTTGAATTGCACTCATTCAGTGCTGAATGCAAATTTTGGTGGGTTTGACCAAATTCATTAGAAAACTTAAAAAAAAAAAATTCTGGAAGGCTACAGTTTCTGCACTAAGGAGAAAGAATAAATTATGCAAAACCTGTTCCCTTTATGATGGTTAGTATTGCCCGAATGGAATATTCCAAAGATTAACATTTGCCAAACATCAGGGAGAAGAATTCCCATCTTCCCCTATTCAGTGGTTTGGCTATGAAATTGCACCCCATCTTTCTCTTTCTCTCTCTCTACCCCCATATAGGATAGTCCAGAGAGCATCTGGCCATGGTACGAAGACCTATTTTCTTCCTTCATGGACAAACCACTGATCTGGAGTAGTGATGTTTTAATGATGAGCTATGGTCTCCACCCCAGTTTCACTGGTCCAAATGGGAGGTCTTATGAGTTGGAGGTTCTTTGCATCCTATGTAGAGAAACATCATTGTGAAAGAGGAAGACCCTCCTAGCATTTGCTTCAGATTAACTTATATTTGGCCCATTGATGCAGATAATTTTAGAGCTTAACAGTAATGATGTGAATGTCAACACTAGCAACTTAGCATCAAGAGCACATATTTTATAAGCAAAGACCATTATCCACCATTTGGATTCTTAGATCAGTTTTGGCTATACCCTTATATTCAAGGCATATTGGCTATCCAGTACTCTTTGACTCTGACTCCTAAATTCAGATTCTGCTTGGCCCTAGAGTCAGATGGAGGAGAACTTATTAACCCTCTTGTTGCTATTGAGTATAGTGAATCTAGATTTGTATCAACAGAAGAGAATGTCTGCAGCTCAAGACTGAACTGCAGGGTCCTTGGTGCGCTCTGATATATAGGACAAATAGGCAGAAGACTAATAGAATGCATCCAGAAACACCAACTAGCAGTCAGAAGACATGATGAATACTTCTTAATTGCACAACACATGAGCAGACTTCACCATAATTTCAACTGGTAAACTGAACTTCTGAAACCAAAATGCCAGAGAATTTCTGGAAACCTGGCACTTAGACAGATTAACATCAACAGGCACATTGAGATAAACATCTACATGCCACTCAAAAAAGACAATAAAAAAGCTAAAAAGGAAATAAAAGAAAAAAAATCCTTGACAGCCATCAACACATAGATCAGCAGATATTAACACCAAGATTAACACTAGATCAACAATGGAGAAGTAAACAATATCCCACTCAAGAAAATACCAACTCAAACAAATAGTCAAACAAGAAACAACAGCCTAATTGAGGAACCACCAAGAATATTCCCACCAACACTGACAGGGCAAGCCACTTGTATATAAAGAGAGGACAAACACCACTCCCTTCTAGAACCGATGATGTTAACTAATTGGGTAATCAAACATCTGCAAGAAAGCAACCAAGTTTGGAGAGTACAAAGGAGCCCACAACCTAGAGTTGGTAGAACAGTCCAGCATTCCATCTGTGACTTGAAGACATCCAATGAGGAAGAATTGATAGTTCTTCTATGTGATTAATTCCATATCAAATTGCTGTTATTTTCCAACCAAAGTCCAATATGGAAGTCTGGCCAGCACTAGCTTTTCATCCCTTTTGTCTTGTTTTTCCTTTTGCAAATTTTTGGACTAATTTCAGTTGCCATGTATATTTATTGTATGCTTGCCTGCCCTTGGGAGACATATATGGAATAAGTTTCATACCCATCCTGAATTCAATAATGTTTATTACTGAACACTATCAATGATGAACAGCCCAACAGTATGAAATGGGGCATTGTTTAGCATTGAAGACCGAATATCTCAATTAATGGTAAGATTCATTGATTGGTACTGTTGCTTTAGATAGTTCCGAATGAAATATTCTACAGATCTGAGGATCTGAAATGTTCTACAGATCTAGTTTGCAGCTTGGATTACACTCAGAACAAAATTATGATAATTCATGACAACTTGTTTACTTGCCTTCCCAAAATAGAAACTTGTGCTCATAAATTAGTGTTCCCACAACACACTTACAAATTTGGTTTCATTTGATAAGCTTAGACAGTTTGATCATTCACTTTCATGGCTTAGTGTATTTTATGAATATAAGCCATCTGGCTGATTTATAGTTCCATATATTCCACAAACTAAAAAATGGATTAATTTCTAAATTAGATTTGGAGTTAGATTAAACATATGTGAACAAAGGCCAGCGTAACCCTTCAGGCATGCACCCTAATTCTATAAGCAATACCAATCAATTTAGTCTATCAGATAAGTCAATCAAAAACAGAACAATTAGGTGATAGCTATTCCTTTCTCCTATGGAGAAAAACAAGTGTCTCTATAAAGAATTTATGGGCAGTGGTCCACAAATGTGTTTGTTTTAATTTTGTTAAATTTCTGCTAGGTTTTTCATTGCTTCTTCTTCTTGCCTTTCTCTCTCTCTCTCTCTCTCTGAATCCTCTTCTATTTTCAAAACCTTCCTTGACATTCTACTTTTTTTTTGCTTGCTTGCTTGTTTCCTCCCCTTTCTCTCAATTTGAAAGCTTTTAATTTCTCCATGTTTTTATTTGAACCCAACCCTAGAGAACTGGTCCCTATGTTTGAAAACTTGCACCGAGCTCGCAACGGAGGGCTTAGGATCTCTGAGGTGAGGAAATTTCCTGATGGAGCTCCACTGTCGTATCACTCCTTCACCTCTGGCCTGAAAGCCTCCACTCCTACTTTTTGCACAGGAGAAAGGTAGGGTTGATGCCACCTCCTTGCACGTTTTCGTGCCCCTGGTGTGTCTCATGCCCTTCTCTCTCTCTCTTTCTCTCTGGTGTGTGGACTCTGTCTTGTGCTGCTGCTCCCTCCTGGTTTTACTCCTTTGTTTGTTTCTACGTGTGGTACGAGTTGAGTTGGCTTCCTTTGGGTTCCTCCTTGGCCCTTGAAAGAAAGGCACAACCATGCACGATTCTTTATCTCCCTTTTCTGGCTGGAGGCCAGCGTTACACCCCACCCCTGGATCATTTTCACAGTTGCCTTTTCAAGGGAGAAATTTAGGTGGTGCCGCCAAAAAGATTAACCCAACACACATAACATCATGGCTAACCCAGAATCTCATTTTCTAGCAGGACTTGTGGCAAAACGTTTTCAGCACCAGTTTCTTTCCAGAAAGAGGGTCAGTATGGCTGGGTCTGGACGGTTTCCACCTTCCAAGTCTCCTTTGCAGTCCACCTCATTTCATCATCTTTTCTCTCTCTCCTCCTTTCTGTCTCCCTTGATTCCTATTTCTCTGTCCATCTTCTCATCACTTCTCCATTCCCTAATCATTTCCGGAAGCTGGATAGAAGAAGATGCTCCGCCACCCAAGTGTTTGCGCCTAAGGTAACCCTTCCCTTTAAAATGGTGGTGTCTGCTTTTATTCCCTCCTCAGAGAGAGGGAGGCAGCAGGACGGTAGGTTTTCCTACAAGAGGTGCTGGTGGTGGTCTGCATCTCCTGCTGAGGTAGCGGGAATAACGTGGTGTGTTGGGGAGAGTGAAAGGGAAAACAGCGTTGAAAATGGAAATAACACAGGGGAACCAAGGGAATTGTTTGCTGCATCAGTGCTTAGAGATAAGGGAGGTCAATTTTGCAGGAAACCAGGGCCTACTTTTTACAGTAATTCCTTAAGTCCTCAAGTGGTATTTCTGATCACGTTGTGGTGTCACCAGAAGTGGAAAGACCAAACATCTCAATCAGGGATGTGAGGGAGGGTAGTGTTTTCTCTCTTCATTTCTCCAAGTAGGAAAAAAGTCTCCATGAGACTGTTTTTTCTCTTGAAGGAACAGGGTTTTTAAGGGTTAAAGGTTGTCTTAAGCCCCCATAAGATTCAAACAGTATTTATTTTATTTTGGTTTATAGATTTGCCCAATTTGCAAGAAACAATATAATTAATGCAATATCATGATTTTGGAATTGAACTGAAAAAAATCACGTCCAGTTGCCTTTACAAAAAGGATCTTTGGAACAATCATGAACTGGATGGTTGAGAATCTCCATAGATATGTCCACATATCTTCATCATGTCTCTAGCCCGGGACATTAGTGTTCAATCATCTTTGGCCGTTCCAGTGTTAAAACAATATTTTCCCCATAATGTCCTCAACAAGCTTTGTTATGGGCACAAGCTGATATATTTCACCAAGCATTCTGTTGGTGCAGTCAGATGAACACTTTAAGGTGACTCTTCTCTCCATGGGAAGAGTCTTCCAGGTCTATTTTGATTTGGGCAACAGGCTTTCAAAGTAGAGTCATCTTTTATACCTTATTCAGAAACTTATATCAACCTGAATAGCACCTCCCCATCAGTGGTGGTGTGGAAGTCATATAAGAAAGTAGAAATGAGAGGTGCTTCTCTGTTGCTCCCTAGCATAGTTCTCCGAGCACCTATCCACTGTGGTCCTAAGACTACTGAGCACTCTTCCAGAAGAGCAATGAAGTTATGTTCAAAAGAAGCATAAAGAAAAGATGACAGGCCTAGAGAATGGTGAAGCAACAGAGATACATCTTATTTGCCCACTCTCTGTGCAGGAGACCTGTTAAACTCATATTAAAAGCAGCAAGGTCTCTGAGCTAAGGCCTGGTTGTAAGCCATAAAGAAAGCAATTGGGATTGACAGTGAGAACAGCAAACTATTCTTTTTTGGTTTTACTCACAGTCAAGAGGAGGACCCTTTAATGGAGGTATTGGAAATAGCTATCAATAGACAAGAAGAACATGAGTAATGTGACATCTGACCTTCTTGGCCAATATGCCCATTTCCAGATCTGAACTACACTGATCATTTTTTAAACCAAGCCTTCCTCCAGCAAGCTCTGGTGACGCTGGCTTGTTTCATGGAGGCCAAGTGAGTTGTCCATATCAATGATAGGATTGGAAATTATAGTGAATTTGGGGATATCCTGAGTGAGGTGTTCTGTGGATGGTGCTCTCACAACATTCATCATGTCCTGTTGGCCTCAGCATGGCTT
Source organism: Pseudonaja textilis (assembly GCF_900518735.1). The sequence goes on from NW_020769327.1 coordinate 12,614,589, forward strand.
TCCCCTCTGCCCTTCCCCTTACTAACCTTTTCCCCTCTCTTCCTTTCTTTTTTCCTTCTTGTCTTCTCTCCCCGCCCCTCTTCTTTTTGTTCTTGTTTTTTTTTGTTTTTGTTTTCCTTCTCCTCTCTCTAGCCAGATCTTTAGTAGTAAAAGGAATTTCTTTCGGATTCCCACCGGCTGGAAACAGAGGTACCGAGGCTTTGGATCTGCTGTCCAGGAGATGTTTGGGGACTTGTCTTGATATTCATATTCTATTTGCATTATGGTTGTCCCATTGATTCAAACCCTTCCCTTTTTAATATCAGAGAGGGCATGCTGCAGAAATCATGTGCAATGGAGAAGTGCATGGGGATGTCCTTCCTTCCCATTTGTTATGATGCCCTTCCAGGGTGGGAGATATGTTTGCTCTCCTGAAAAAAATAATAATGGTATGTCTTCAGTGCAGCTTTTGAGCAAGAGTCAAAACAAATGCACTTGGATTCAACATGGGCCACATTGGGATAGGAGATAAAGAACCCAGGGACCCCTGTTGCTGCTTAATACTTTCTGAAGTCTTCCTTTCTTCTAAAACCTCCTGCTTCTTTTCTCTCCTTCATCCTTGCCCCAACCATCCAAGCCACATTATTCTGACTTCTGACGACCCTAAGAGAATATCTGGATTAATCAAAAGAAATCAAAACACTTCAACATGGTATGGATTTCTTAGGATTTTTAAAATGTAGGGCAGGAGAATTTGTCCAGGTTCCCAAAGCAACCAACTATGAGATGATTCTAAAAAGTTTCTATGTTCCTTAAGTCTTGGAGAGTGAACCTAATGGAAAAGGGAATATTCAGTCTAACATGGAATGCAATTAATCATTTCAGGCCAAGATAGTAATCTAGTGGGCCACCATCATGACACTTTGTACCTCAACCTTGCTTCAGTTTATTTTGGGAGTTTTTGTGTTTCTCTCTGATTTTTCATACCCCCAAATCTTAAATCAGAAAGATTGGTTTCCTCAGGTTGTACTTTCAAACAAAAGTTTAAAGCTGCGCTGGAGATTTACCTTCTTGTAGCTGCCTGATTATATTCTGGGTCTGGAATAACTCTTAGGGCCAGTGGTAGTCACTTGGAAACATGAATGCATGAAGACAGGAACACCTCCCTCATCCTTCCAGATGTAGTGATTCCATTAGCAGAGTGATTCTTCTAAATGATTGATTGATTGATCCCAGAGTGATTCAACTTCTTACAAATGGGAAGATTTCGATTTAAGATATGGATGCAATCCATGAACACCTTGGCTGGATAACCTAGCAGTTCTGGAAAGACTTAGTCCATTGGCTTGTCAGATTGAACCATACAGTAGAAGGTATTGAAAGAATCTTGATTGTGTACAATTTCATGCCCCTTTTCTTCTATCCATGACATTAAAACTTGGTGATTGTCATGGAAGAAGTCCCATCCAAACTATGTTCAGCTGAAGAAGGAATCTGACCTTGTTGGGAATTTTGCCCTAGGGCTGGCCCTGAAGTTATTCCAGTTTTCTTAATTGAGCTGCATGGGGGAAAGACTAAAGGAATGGGGAATTCTGGAGATTGAAAACTGGCTGTTGGAATAATCTCCAATCTAAGGTGGAAAAACCAGGGTCCTCTGTCCTTCCTGGAAAAAGGCAACTCACCTGAGAATGCAGAGTTGCTTTGAAGTTCCTCAAGAAAACCAACACCGATGACCATGCTGCCCAGTAAGACAGGCCAAAAAGAGCTACCAGTTTTCCTCCATGGGAAATGTGGATGATCTTAATGGTGCATTCTTGCAAGATGGTGAGAAATTAGCAGGTCAATGATCAGTGTTCTACTTATACTGATGGTGCCTCCAGAGTGACCCTTTCACAATGCCTCCAGTCATTGTGCAAAGACATCTTTGCAAGTTAGATGACCAATTATCCACCTGTGATTCATTAAAAAAAGTATTCACTCCTCTTTTGGGGATCTGTTGGGCCATGGCAGTGACCAGAGACCAGTGCTGTTGCAGCTGCCTTATTCCTTCACAGCTTGCTTCAGGTGGAGATCTCAGATGTTCATGTAGCAAAGACAAGCCAGACATGTGGCAGCTCTAGGTAGCTTTAGAATGCAGGAATGTATCTTCTGGAATGATGAAAGTTGCTACAGCAAGACAAAAATATTTATTGGGAGTGAGGAAAATAATTCCCAAGAACCAATCCATGGGCTCCTGAACTGATATAGAGTCACCTGTGTAAAGCAAATGTAGCAGTGCAGTTCTTGTCATTTTCTCTTTCTGAAATACTAAGGCATTTTTCCCAAAGTTGCAATCCTCCAAATCTCTATTGAGGGAACAATGCATGAAAGATATCTAATAAAAACCTGGTGCTTGTTGGAGGATTGGTCAGAAAATGTTGTTTAGGTGTTCGTTACTCGGGAATGAGATGGGACATATGAAATATCATCTATTCCCCTAAGTTCAAGTCATACCTGCAGTTTAAAAGCCAATTGAAAACAGGATATTTTTGTTGGACAAGCCTTCTGGAGAAAATGGCCACTTGTGATTCCTTACTTAGCCAGCTGCGCAGTGAGAATTAGGTCCATGAATGGCTCTAAGATAGCTAACCAAGGTTTGTTTGTAGTGTGGGTGGTACTTTTGAGCCAAGATTGACTCCTGGCAGCTGCCTGGAGAAGTCCCTGGAATTTTCTTGGCAAGATGGTTGCCTTTCATCCTTTCTTAGGGTTGAGAGAGTGGGACTGACTCGAGGTCACCCAAGTACTTTTGTGCCTAAAGTGGGAGCAGAACTCCTGATCTATCTCCTGATTTCTAAGTTGATGCTTCACTGCTACACCAAACTGTGTCTCTGAACCAAGTTCGGCAACTGGCATTTCTGCATGCCAATTTTATCTTGCTTTTATTCCACCAATCTCCGACCCTTGCTGAAAAGAGGAATTAATTTCCTGGACTTTGCATTTCCTATAAATCTGGAGGCATTTCTTCATACTTTGGGCTATAGATGGTCTTGAAGTCCACAATGCAGTGATTTCTTGATGCTAGGCATGGGTGAGGCAACCTTTCCTATTTCTTTGGATGCCTCTTTAATCCGGTAAGAATTGTTTCATCTCCTTTGGATCACAGGCAATTCTACATTGGGGCTAAGTTGACATTGCACAACTTTCCATGTCCACAAAATCAGGGGCTTCTGATTTTGCCGGTTCCCTGGAACTATAGGGAGCAGGTTTTTTTTTTTTTTTTTTACAGATGGTAAAATCCTATCCTTCCTCCTTCTCAGATGCTGGAATTTCCCCACTCCTGACACATACACACAAAGACACTATTCTACGGTGTCATCCCCTTTCTCCAACTCACTATTGTAGATTTTTGACTCTTCCCATTTGGTGACCAATCAACGTTTTAAAGCTATGCCTTTCTTCTCTGCCAAAAGGAATGATGGTAAGCAAAAACAAGCAGAAAGACGGAGGTGATAGCCACCAGTTTTTGTTTTTGTAACCTTCCATTTGCCAGCTGGAAGCAGAATTGTCCAACTCAAGAAGAAGAGAAAGAGAAATGTCCACAGGGTAGTGGTTAATGACAGTGACATGAAGGTTTGCCTGTTTTCTAGGTTCAATGGTCCACCCAGAACTTTGATTTTACTATTGTGGCCACCTTTATGATCACACCTGGTGGATGCCCTTGATCAAGACACGAGCCCAAAGTGTTATGCAATGCATGCTTGAAGCTGAGCGGGATAGAGACAATGGTTGTGAGCGAGGGACTGTTATTTATATTTAGCTTAGGCATGTGGGGAATGGTTAGCAAAGAAATTTAACAGTGCGGTCAGAAGTACCTTTTTCTGCTTGGGTGGGAAGAAAAAGAAGCTCTGTCCATTGAAGTCAAATTATTGGCCAAACCATTGCTGGGTCTGTTAGGTCAAATACCATTTGGATCTGTGGACTTCTGTTTTTGGTTCTAGTGCTCCTATTGAGCAGAACTCAGAGGCCATCCTTGAAAAGGAGAAGCAATTTGGTGTTTTCTTGTGTTTTACAATTCAGTTCTGGAGCCCTTGCTCAAAAAGACACTGTCTGAGATGGCAAGGGCTAATTCTGGCTAATTCTTCTGACTGCCAGCTGCCAGCATTTTGGCAGTTAGGCAGTTCGAGTCTCACTGGCTCAAGATTGACCCAGCCTTCCATCCTGCCAAGGTCAGTAAAATGAGGACCCAGATTGTTGGGGCCAATCTGCAAACTCTGTAAACTGGTTAGAGAGGTCTGGAAAGCATTGTGAAGTGGTATATAAGTTTAAGTGCTATTACTGTAAAAGATATCCTGTTTCATGCTATTTGGCTGTGGCTACTAAACATGCCACAATTGGTTAGGTTTAACTTGGTTAATTTTTCCTAGGACTTAGGGTTGTGGTATGAACCCAAGCAGTTTGGTTAGTTGAACAAATTCATGAAGCTGAACGTTCTGCTAGAGAAAAGGTTTTGATCATTCTTGAGAGTGCAAACTACCTCAGTTGAGTTAATGAACGTTAGTCAACTTTAAAGTTAGCCACGGAAACATATGTTAGTTTTGATTAGGGTTAACTATGGTTAGATTCCTTTGGAAAGATATGTCTGTAATACTGTGATTGAAGCCCCTCCTGTTTTTTTTTAAACATTCATTGCACATGCAACATGTTTCAAAATGGGGCAGGACTTTATTTGTGCTGATGTGGCTGTGATCGTGACATTTTTCACCACCACCAACCCCCACAATTCCCCTTGCGCTTGTGTGAAGCAAAACATGTATTTATTTAACAGTTGCAAGTGATGTGCATGTAAAAAGGACCCAAGGCTTCAATCACATGGTTGTAGTGGCCATCTTGGGTTTTTTTAGCTCTTGTTCCCCACAGATCCATCTCCATCTGAATCCTCCTGGGTACTTTGAATAAATAGGCAAATTGGGACAAGCATAGGATCCTTGGTGCTCTCTGAGATTGGTTGTTTTCTTACAGACGTTTCATTACCCAACTAAATAAGATCATAACTAGGAGGAACCACCAAGAACAACTCCCACCAACTCTGACAGAGCAAGTCACTTGTATATAAATAGAGAGCAAACCCCAGTCTCTTCTAGCAAAAGAAAGCTAGCATTGATGTTGCCTCATCAGGTAATGAAACGCCTGCCAGAAAACAACCAAGCTCAGAGAGCACCAAGGACTCCACAGTTCAACCCTGAGCGACACTCTATTCTCTTATGTTGGGTCAAATATCTTGTTAGGAAGGAAGAAGTATTATCTGGGAACAATGGCTTCTTCCTTCCACGGCCACATTTGCTTGGGCTGTAGGCTTTCCCTTGCAATCAAGGAAGATGTTCTTGGTTTATTGGCCAAACATTATCTTAAATAAAACTCTCAGCCAGCTTATCTCGTGTTGAGCTTGCTGAGCTTCCAAACATCTCCTCTGCAGGCATCCCTGGTCTTGTTGTGTCTTTCAGTCTCTTCATCTTTTAATTGTTCTAACGTTTCACGTTTGGTTTGTTTGCTTGTTTCCTTTCAATCTTTATTGTAAGTATTTTGGAAAGGGCTCCGGACTATGAATGGGGTTGTGGCATGAGCTAGTTTGGGCCCTTTTCCTCTATCCTTTCTCTAACTGAAATCAGCTGCTTGACTTGTGGTCCAACCTGTAGACCCTACAAATGGATAATGAACGCACGGCACCAAAGTCATAAATTCTACAATGAGGTCAGAGGTGGGTATTCAGCAGGTTCTGACCAGTTCTGGAGAACCGGTAGTGGAAATTTTGAGTAGTTTGGAAAATCGGCAAATACCACTTCTGAGTGGAGATTCTGCAGTATCCTTCCCCTGCAACACTCACCAAGCCATGCCCACAGAACCGGTAGTAAAAAAAAAAATTGAATCCCACCACTGAATGGGGTGGGTGCTGCGGAGAACTTGGTGTGGATTTGCATTGAGACTTTTTTAAAAATCCTTTTTTTAATCTTTTATTGAGACCTTTTATTTAATCTTTTGCAGAAAACTAGTGCTACAGGGAAAGACTTAACTTCCTTATATGCTTGTTTTCTACCCGCAAAGACTAGTTGGTGGTAGTGGGAAAGATACATGTCAGTTAACAATCCTTGGCACCTCATTCGGAAGTGGAATCATTGGGCACATCTCCAGAAAAAAACAAAACCAAGAGGATCAGGTTGACACACTCTCAGACCTGGCACCACTGAAATACCTAAGTAGAAACAATCCTTAGCTTCCTTTGTTGAGAAAAGTATAGTTTTAATAGAAGTCGTAGTCAGAACTGAGAATCATGTGCCCAAATCCCTAAGTTCAATTTTTCCCTCCCATTGCTGACCACCCCACACCATGACCAATCAGGTTCAGGCAAGATGTTTTCAGAACAGTCACTTCAAGTCTAGATTGGTATATAGCAGCTTTCCTTTCCCAGCCAGTTGACTTTGAAGCAGCATCTCAGGTAATATGGAGGCTACTTTCGCTTTCCCCCAAGCATTTCCTCTCCTGTCCACCCTCCCTGGAGTAGTTCATGGCAGACTGTCACTGCACCGCAAAACAGAAGCAAGTGTAAGGTGGCAGCTGATCCATGTACTAAAGTATTGCTATGTATGCAGAAAAAATATATATATTGTAGGATAGAAGCTCTTATTGACTAAAGTATTATTTCAAGTTTGAATGATGACTTGCTAAAATGCTTAGCTATTTTATTCCAAGTGCCTGATTTTATGACTTTCTATTTGGCGACCAAACTTTCCTCTGATTCTCATCCATTTGTAGGGGTTTTTCCATAATATCCTCAAATTGCAACCATTCAAAGTTATGACAGACCCCCATGGAGCTACTTATAGCCTAGATTTAAAGTCCCAATAAGGCCTTACCCCATGCAGTCATGTGGTTGCATTTTGGACACTTGGCATACTTATTTATGGCCATTTGCAGGTTTCCACAGAGATATGACTGTGATTTGTCATGTGTTTTGCTGGAAACCGGCATTTACTTCCAGTTTTCAGCAAAAAAAATACCCATTGTAAACAATAGATCACTTAGTTGTTAGAATGCAGTACTGCAGGCTAACCCACTGCTCATTCCAGAAGTTGGATTCTGAATGACTCAGAGTTGACTCAGCCTTCCATCCTTCCAAGGTTGGTAAAATGAGGATCCAGATTGTTCAGGGCAAGATTCTGACTCTGTAAACGGCTTGGAGAGGGCTGTAAAGCACTAGGAAATGGTATATAAGTCTAAGTGCTATTGCTATTACTATTAGTGACTACGGTGCTCATCTAATAACAGTCATGATTCACTTAACTACTGCCTCAGAAAGTCATAAAATCAGCCACGGTCATGTGGTGACCCTTTTAACAACCAGCATGGCTTATAATTGAATGCTGGGCTCAGTTACACTGGTAAGTTGAGGACTATCTGAATTATATAGGATTTCAGGGCCAATGAGAGCCTGCCGTGATCACAGGAAAGCCCACAGTCAAAATTGTAACCTATTCAAAGGGTAAGCAGAGGAGTGCAGCAGATTTGAGTCTAGGGCCCCCTTCAGCTGCGGCTTTGCATCCTCCCCAAGTCACATGTTCCCCACTTAACTTCCACTCTAAACCCTTTCCAGCAATAAAATGGGACTCAAAGACCGCATCCGAGTGAGCAGTTCTCAGAAGCAAGGCAGCCGGGGGAAACAGCATCTGGTGCCTCCGCTCCATCGCTCCCCTAGCACGGAGAACGTCAACGAAGGCATCAGCCCCAGCAAGGTACAAAAGAGCTGGAGCTTCAATGACAGGACAAAGTTCCGGGCCTCATTGAGGCTGAAGCCCCGGACACCAGTGGATGGTAAATTTTGGAAGCAGCCAAAGCTGGTGGTTGGGAAATTTTCATATGGTTTTAATTCATAGTAGTTGATCTTAAGGGGAAATCAACCAAGCTTGCTAAGGATTATTTGCGTTTATTCCATTGCTGCTCGTGTTTCTGAAGAGTTCGAAACATGTGGTAGTTTTGCTATTTGGTATATTTTATTTCTTATTTTTATATTGCACACATTTCCCCTAGGACAGTGCATCCCAACCTCAGCAACTTTAAGATGTGTGGAATTCAAGTCTCAGAATTTCAAAGCCAATATCGTGGCTGAAGAAATCTGGGAGTTGAAGTCCACGTATCTTGAAATAACTACAGTTGGGAAATCCTGACCTAGAGGCTAGTCCTCCCACCAAGTCACGTTTCCATCCACAGCTGATGGTCCTACAGAGGAAAGTAGTGAGGAAAAGACCCATCAATGTGACTTGACTTTTGAAGACATCATGCCTACTGTAAAGACCTTGATCCGAGCAGTCAGGTGAGTGCTGTCAAGCTGGAATCAAAGCTAAGAGCTCCAGATTTGGGTCCACAAGGACTTCTTCCTTTGCTTTGTTGATTTGGTCCTCTCAAATCAAAGTCTTGGCATTTGGGATTGCACAACGAACTGGAAAAAACATTTTGTCGCCTAGATGTTGCTCTCAAGAGAAATTGAGATTAAAGAAATTGAAATTAAAGCCGATTAGAGTTGGCTTTAAAAGAAGAAGGGGATGGCTGAATATATACTTTGCAGGCAGAGTGCCCTGGAGAAATCCTTGGAAACCAAGGGAGAGATCCCAGTTGTACATTAGCAGTAAAAAAAAAAAAGAGGTTGACAGTGAAATTCACAATTGGAAGATATGATGGTCTCTCTTTTGCTCCTTGAAGTTGGTTGATCCATGAGGTGGGTTGAAGTGTGTCCGTCTGTTCTTTAAGACATTTTTGGTAGTCTATCAGGCTCCATTGGAAGAATGCTCCACCCATGACTGAAGACTTAGGCTATACAGTAGCTGGAGTGGGATTACCTGTTTCAGTCCTGACTGTTGCTGCCACTATATTCAGGCCAGCCCCGGAACAGATCTTAAAAATTGTGCTTGATTTTGTTCAAGTAGGAAATCCTTTGTTAGGCCCAGCAATTCTATACTCTTTGATACTGAAGCAATTTTTGCCTTGTGGGCTTTTAAAATGGAGAGCAGAGCAGTTGGGTGATTATAACTTAGTCATTTAGTTAACATTTTAGGGTTTGCTGTGGTCTTTGTTCAACTTCAGTTGAAGTGGTTGACCTGAAACCCCTAAATATAAAAGTCTGTTTGTTCTATAAGATCAGGATTATGGGTGATGAAATCTGGGGGCACTGGAATTGAAGAGGATTGGGCCACAGCGTCTCCTGCTTTCAGGTTGTATTTTTGGCATCTGTGGTTAAAGGACTTTCCTCCCCACCAGCAGTTCTGAAAAGCAGTTACTAAATGGGGGAAGGTCAAGCAAGGTTACCCAGACCAGTAAAAGGTTATCTGGATCTCTCCTCCAGGTTTTGGTGCCTCGCATGTTAACTTTCTTTTTTTTTTTTAAAAAAAGAGCATGTTTTCTTGCAGAATTCTTAAATTCCTGGTAGCCAAAAGAAAATTCAAGGAGACCCTGAGACCATATGATGTTAAGGATGTGATTGAGCAATACTCAGCTGGCCACCTGGACATGCTTGGCAGAATCAAAAGTCTCCAGACACGGTGAGGAGAAAGACTGGGGCTCGGTGGTGCTCAGGGTTATTTTCCCAGCAACTTGAGAAGCCAGAACTAGTGATGGTGATGGTGGCAAGACTACCACTGGATAGCAAGATCAGAAACAACTACATTTTGGCCAGTGTTAATTGAGCTGGACTTAGAGTCCTAGTAGACCTGAGTTTCTTTTGTAGGTTTAAGATGCAGCTGCAGACAAGATACTGCGAGAGGATGGAAGAGTCCCAGTGACAAAATGTAAAAAGATGATCAGCATCTGCACAACCACTTGGGCACGAAAACAAAAGCAGTTGATCTTTTCCAACCTTCTACTATTAAAGACTTAGGTTTTGAGAGGACTGTTGCAATTATTCTTATGCAGAGATGTTGGGGATATACAGCTCCAGAGTATATTATAATTAGAAAGTGACAGGAAGCCTCTAATTTTTAGACAGAAAAAAACCCTTTCAGGTGGAATCCTCTGAGGTGGACCTTGCCTTGATCTAGTTCCCCAAGTGACCCAGATAGCCTCATTTTGTTTCACCTGATGTCATCTCCCCAACACCTCTCTCTTCTTCACTGTTTTCAGTGTGGATCAGATTGTGGGCCGGGGAGGTGTCGCCATGGATAAGAAGACACGGGAGAAAGGGGAAAAAGCACCATTGGAGGTCGACCTGGTGGATGAACTCAGTATGATGGGCCGAGTGCTAAAGGTGGAAAAGCAGGTAAGGCTGGGCCTGGAGGAAAATGGGTAGAGGAAGGTGGGCTCTTTATACATCAGGGGTGTCAAATTCACAGCCCGCAGGCCCGATGCATCAAACACTTGCCATACCCACACCCAGTTTAGTGAAGGGGAAAAAGGTCACGATACATCATGCAGGTTTGACACCCCTCTTATACATGTTATGATCGGCCACTGCTTGTAATCTTCTATTTCATCTCTCTGATAATTAGATTTCCATCTTCCCCTTTTGTCTACGATCTCTTGGTGGTATTCCTGACATGCATTTCTTCATTTTTCCCTTTAAAATGAGCTGAGCTGAAATTGGGTGATTTATTCTCCAGGGAGATTCCATAGTGAAGGATGGACTTGAACTTGGACTCCCCCAATTCTAGTTCAAGCCCTTAAAGCATTATGAGCATCTGTGGAGGTAATCTCAAGCGACATCGACGGCATAATGACATTTTCATGCAGATGGTATGAATGGGGTAATTTGCATTGTGCGCATCATGATTTCATGTCATATGTGACATTATTGTAGCTTCCACTGGAGGCTTCTTAGATCATCTTGGTTCACAAGCCAACAATTGATCCTGGTCATCCTCTTCTTAGGAACAAAGAGGCTGAATTAATCTAATATGCTCAACCTGATGGCTGAATTAATTCATTTTATGGTTTTGCCCAACAGATTGATCCATACACCAGCTGAACCTGAGTTTACACCATACCTGAAAAGCCCAAAATCCTATTCAAGTTGTAAAGTAACCAAGCTTAACATGCTATGCACAGGCAGCTGCTGTAATAACCTGGTTAGGCATGTTATTTGAACACAGCAGAGAGGTTATTCCCATCATTTCTCCCAGGAAATTTTTCCCAACTTCTGATGCCTGTGCATTGCCTCATATGCCAAAAGGTTGGCTGATTTCTGATAGTGAAAGGAAATGACTTTTTTTTCCTGCTGAATAAAGATCCCTCCGTCCCATCTTAGCACAATGGGACTCTTTGGTAGATGCTTTAAAAAGTGACACTTTTCCAAATATGATTCTTACAGAGTTTTATTTAGCAAGATGTAGTGAAAGAAACAGGAAAGAATTACGAACATGACAACATCTGAATTTGTTCTATTCAGGACCAACATTCCTGTTTATTAAGTTAGGCAGAGCCCTTAAGATTTGCAACAACCTTCTTATGACCTGGGGAGGAGGTTGGTTCTTCTCATGTGCAACAGGGAAGCTTGCTGTTCTTTACATCATGATCTTCTGAATCTGCAGCAGTTTAGGAATTCGATAGAAATGCCTTTCAACTCCTATGGGTTGGGAACATTCAACCACAAATACCTGTAAGCAAATTTTATTTGGAGAACAGAATCCCATGGATAACCAGTCCCAAATCAGAAAGGACTTTAAACAGGCTACTCATTATGTGAAATTGCACCTGAAAATAGATTAATATTGTATGGCTACACTGAGTAGTCTTGGTCAACATAGGGATAGAGGTAATATTCACTTAATGACCATTTTAAGGCCTCAGAAAAGATGCTTAATGGCCTGGAAAGCAATTCTGATCATCATAAAATGGTGTGCTGCCCCCTGCATTCACATGACTTTTGATTCTGCCAAGCATGTGATTTGCAACTTTTTTTGCTGTTTTCTTGCAGCCCATTGAATATGCTATGTTTTCTTAATGACCACATGGACTGCTTAATGACCAGAGTGACTCACTTTGCAACCATTGTTAAAAATGGACATACAATTGAATCTGGTCAAATGGTGACTTGCTTAACAAGTGCCCAAAATTCTGGCCCCAACTTTGCCATATAAATGTTACAGCCCAATTTTGATGATGCTTTTGCTAAACTGGGTATTTTTCCTGGAATAAGGCACTTGGCCTGTAACGAAAATGGAAGAATGGGATTTGCAGAGTTAAAAACAAAATTAAGGACTTTCTGCCCCAAATTTAGAAAATCTCAGACCCACCTATATGAATGCTGAAGCTTTGCCCATTTTCACCATTGCCTTGTCAAATTCTTGGACATCCCTCAGTCCCTTTAGTTTATACACCTGAATTACCTTCATTTTATAGCTGCTGATTCTGAAGAATAAATGTCCAGCCTCATAACTTTGATCCATATTTTACAGCTCAGATATTTCTCATCCTCTCCCTCTCCCACTCTGCCCCCTCCCTCCCTCCCTCCCTCCCTGCCTTTCTCCCTCCCTCCCTCTCTGTCTCTCCCCCTCCCTCCCTCCTTCCTTCCCTTTCTCTCTCTCCCTCTCCCTTCCTCTCTCTCTCCAGGTTGAGTCTATTGAGCACAAGCTGGACTTGTTGCTTGGTGTTTACTCCCAGTGCCTACGGAAGGGTTCCATCAACTCCATTAGCTTGACCGCTATACCAGTTCGCACTGGGGAACCGGACATCACCTCTGACTATCATAGTCCTGTGGACCATGAAGACATCTCTGTCTCTGCTCAGACCTTGAACATCTCCCAATCGGCTAGCACCAACATTGACTAACATGGCCACTCCAGACTAGCTGTATAAAAGCCACACACCAGCTACACAAGGGGAGGAGAGGCTGGGAGGGAGTCTTTCCTTTGAAGGAGGACTTGAGAGACAATTCCTGTCTACTCTTATGGACCGTGCTCGACTGAGCCGAAATCTTCTCCAGCCTCACCCTGTTGGTGTTTCCTCATCCGATTCGTCTGCCTTTGCACCAGAACGATCACCTCAACTTTACTTGAAGTCTTCCAATTGGGGGCAAAGCCACTAGCACCAGAGCATTTACAGCAAATGTAGACAAATAGTTAGGTCTCTGACACAGCAGGGTGGTCCCAGCACCCATGACAGATGTCAGTCAGTCGTAACTTCACCAGTGTTTCTGGGCTTCCTACAGTGATCGTGATGGAATATAAAACTCAGTCAGCAGCTTTCTCTGTTGGGAGGCAAGCCTTGTTAGCCTGAAGTAATGGGCAAAGGGATCTGTCTTTAAACTCTCAGCCTCCTGTAGACATCCGCCATGGTTCCCAGTTAACTCCAGTGTTTTCAGGTGCCTCCAGGCTACCGAGGAATTCAATTCGCTTTTGACAAACAGCAGTCAAGATGAAATGGCCACTTTGGACTCTTATGATCTCATTGTGATGGCCAACCCATCAAGGAAAACCATGCAAATGGTGACAGCCATGGAGGGGCAGCCACCGACTCTAAACTTTGACTTTACTGGGCAACCAGGTTGGCGATGCTTTTTTTTTTCAGCTATGCAAAAGCTAGGTTACTCTTTTCTTCAGCCGAGCTCGACAAGGGACATTGCAGCTTGACTGAACATGGTTTCTTGTCTGCATTTAGAAGCAATTAATGACTGGCAATGCCTAACCCTACTCTTGGCAGCCTTGAAGCACCTTTCTACTTCTCTTTTAGCTCCCCGTTCCACTAGGTAGCAGGCATCACTTTATGCCCCCCTCCCCCTTGGTTCACGAGCACACAGTTGAACTTGCCACATAATGGAAACATGTTTAGGGGGAGATGAGCACCGCTATATGCAACTATCTTGAATATGCAACCTGAAACCAATTTCTAGCAGTGGTTAAGGTGCCTTCTCTGCCTAGGAAGTAAGCAGGGATTTGGAGTCCTTTGGTGCTCTCCATGTGCACCCTTGAAGGAAACCCAATTCAGGTAGCTAAGAGTAGAATGGGTCCTGGTGTTCTCAGGGGGAATTTCATCAGCTTGCCGTCTCTGGAGGGAGAGTTGAGTACTGCTCTCTCCCAGGGCACTGTGTGTATGTATTTGTGTGTGTATGTGTGTGTGTGAGTGAGTGAGTTTCCCATTCATTCAACAGCAATGAATTAAGCGCTTGGTTCAGGTACTATACACTTGTAGAATTATCAGCGCTCTGGTGTAGTTTTTGAGTATCCCTCCCCAAGCTGAGGTCCTCCAGTTGGGTTGGATGGTTATTCTAATATGACTACTTGGGCTTTTGAAATCTAACATATCTGGGCTCCACAGGTTGGAGGGAATCATTGCTTTAGATTCAGATTTCCCACCAGCTGTGAACACATCCTTTCTATTACTGATAGAAAATCTTTAAATTATGATTTCCATCCAGGGTTTTTCTGGAGACATCTCCCCTTGCAGCCTTTCTAGGACAATGTTCCTCAAACTTTAAGATCCGGACTTCAACTCCCAGAATTCATCTGGGGAATTCTGGGAGTTGAACTCCAAACATCTTAAAGTGGCTTAGGTTGAGGAACACTGGTTTAGGATAAGAAGCACCATTGCTCCAATTATTCCATTATTCTGCCTGCCACTCTGATGATGCCCTTCAGATCTCACCTTCCTCCTTTGCCCATCTGCATGAATTTTAACTTCTGTAGCTTTCATGGTGGACTTTTGGTCTTGAGTGTGTTTTCCTTAGCAAAGATCAATAACACAAGCAGACCTTGGCACATTCAGCATTTAGGAGCCCAGCAAAACAGAAAACTCTTAGGTTTACATTGAATACTATGTAATGTATGAATAGATCATCAGCCAGGATTATCTGTGACTTCTTTGTTGAGTTTCTACTCTTGCTCCTGGTACAGATTGTAGTTATGGTTTTCTTCCCAATGGTCATTCACTGAATTTTTGTTTTGAACCACAGACCCATCCCAGAAGAAGTTCTAAGTCCAAACAGCCCCTTCCTTCCAGTCCTTTTGCTTGGCTCTCTGCTTAGCTATCAAAATCTGCTCCTTGTGGGTTGTCTTGTTGACTTTAAACAAGAGAACCAACAGAAGTCCTGTTTTTCTATTGAATGTCTTCATTCGTCATTCTCACCTTTATGATTGCTGCATAGATACTGGCTTTCCAATTGTATTGAGCTATAGCTCGCATGGCAGCTGGCTGGGCATTATGGGAATGGTGATAGAACACATCTGGAGGGCATCTGGTGGGAGAAGGCTAACTTACTGGGAGGGAACAGAATTAAATCTGGAAGAATTTCCCGTCCTCTCAGAGCTAGCTCCACCAATACCATTGTGGTTGAGTTGTCCCATAGAACACGTCCAGCTTTCATTTCACACCTCCTTTAGGCTGCATGTCCAAAGTCTCCCACTTGCCCAACTGCATCTTCACTTTGCATGTCCATGCATGTGTTTTGAAGAAACGGCGAGAGCTGTTCACAGCTTCTCCCCCCATCAAACTATGACTCTTCTCCTCTCGATGCACTGAACACACCCTCCTTGGAGAACACACCCAAGTCTTCATCCAGGATGGTCATCTCCAGAAATAGGGGAGGGGCTGCATGGTGAAGGGCAAGAGGGGGAGGAAGGGAGCAAGGGATGGCTTTGACCAGCCAAAGACAATAAGGTGGGCCTCGGGGTAGTTTTCCTAATAAATTTTGTTTCTGAGACAATGCATAGTTACCTCACTTTATTAACTTATTAACTTATTTGTTTCATTAAAATTTTCAGTAGATGACTGCCTGTGTGTCTCATTACTTCTTTGCTCATGGGAGATTCCATGGGGCCTTTGTTGGGAGAAATGAATATCTGGGAAAGGATGGCTCATAACTTCTAGAGTGAGGTGAAGGGCTGGAGAAGAACAGGTGTCCTCTGACTTGCTTTACAAGGCTGAGAAAGTGGTCTGAGAAGGAAAGACAATAAGATTGGGTGGCAGAACACAAAGCTTTTCTTTCTTTCCTTCCTTCCTTCCTTCCTTCCTTCCTTCCTTCCTTCCTTCCTTCCTTCCTTCCTTCCTTCCTTCCTTCCTTCCTTCCTTCCTTCCTCCTCCTCCTCCTCCTCCTCCTCCTCCTCCTCCTCCTCCTCCTCCTCCTCCTCCTCCTCCTCCTTCTCCTCGTCTTCCCCCCTCCCATTCCCAATGATCTTAAGAGAAGATCAAACTGTACAGCAGTCAATATATTCAAACATAAATAGAGGGTTGATTGGCAAAGAACCAAACTGGACATAATACAGTATTTGGTTTATATTTATACTGGACAAATGAGTCAGAGTATGACTTAATATATGGAATGGGAGGTTTTAGCAAGAGTAACTCACACCCTCATTCCTTCTTGACATTATTGCAGTATTGCAAAGATTTCTACATGGGGCTGCCCTGAAGACTATTTTGAAACTTCAGCTGGTGCCAAAAAAAATAAAAAAAAAGGTTGGGGAAAGGATGGCATATTGGTGGATGAGAATCACTTTAGCATGGCTACCAATATTGGAAGTGGGTGCTACATTGTTTACCAGTACAATTTAAGGTATTAGTTAGTAACTAAAAGTCTTTAACCAGGGATGGTCTTCTGTGTAGAGCGTCTTCCCACCCTGGTCAAAATTCACAGATAGCAGACTTCTCACATACTGGCTGAGGAATCCTGGGAGGTAAAATCTAAAGATCTGAAAATTGCTAAGTTTGAAAACCGCCGGTCTATCACAGGCATAACTAATTTGTTTTCCACTTGGGTTTCCTTTCTTATCAAGACCACCTCTCCTGCCCACTCTCTTAGCTGCTATGTGAATCCTGCCAATAAAAGGCTCCCTTCAGTTTAGCAAAACTAAATAAAAACAACGAAAAAGCTTCTGGTTATTCCTTTTCATTGCCTCTAAGTGGAGCCATTGCTTTTCTAAACTGTTTTTAAACACATGGATCAAAGAGAAAAGGAATACAGAGAGACAGAGAGAGAGAGAGACAGAGACAGAGACAGAGACAGAGAGACAGACAGACACTTTGCAAAAATAGGTTTGGTACTTTGTCATGTCTTGTTCTCTTCTTCCCTAATAAGTGACCCCAGGCATCCTAATTTGAGATTCCTGGATTTAGGGATTTCTGGCAAACAAATGGGAACATTTTTTTCAAGGTAAAATGAAGTGCATTTCCTGTTGATATGAAAAATACTTTTTAGCCTTGTGAGAAGCTCAGTTCCTTTCCCCATTGAGGGCTTATAATACTTTCATAGCAACCCCAAGCCATTGGTGGAATGATATAAATTACTGTTTATATTATTGGCACCATTGACATCATTACTCATTATTGCTCCTTGGGCACCTTTTAATTTTACTATTTAATTTTATAATTTATTTAAATTAACTGGCTTTCCAATAGCTGTGGGAAATGTATGAAACGAGGAAAAATACCCATAAAATATATTTTTAAAATCTCTATAAGCAACATGAATTATCTGGATGTGAGGACCACTCTCCTACTTTTCTCTCTTACTACCGAATTCTAAGATTTGGGTTATGGCTATTGCTAATTATGGTATGTTTTTAATAAAATTTGCAATTGACAGGGGGCTATTACTGGGGATAAATCAGTTAATCAGCAAAAGAACAGACTTCCCCTTACTCAACAAGAGGAATAAAAGCCCAAATAATAGATGAGAGCGGATTGGCATACAATTTTATTATATTTTACTTTTATTTTATTATTTATTTCATTATTTTATTTTATTATTATAAGATTGTATTGTACTATTATTTTATAGTTTATATTATTTTATATTTTATATTATTTTATATTATTTATTTTATATTATTATTTTATATTATTATTTTATATTTTATATGTTTTCATTTTATTTACTTTATTTTAATTATCTCCCATACCCAGGGTTTCAAAGACTGCTTCTATTCTATATACATCAGGGGTGTCAAACTCAATTTCATTGAGGGCCACATCAGGGTTGTGTTTTACCTCAGGGGGGGGCTGAGGTGCGGCCTTCGCAGCCTCCTGCAACCCTCTGCCAGTGAAGATAGCGCTCGGGGGGGCTGCATATGATCCCCCCCCCCAGCCTCTGTTTTTGCTGGCAGAGCGTTACCAGAAGCCATTGCAGGCAAAAATTGAGCTCGCGAGGGCCACACATGGCCCTCCCAAACTCCGTTTGGCTGGCAGAGGGTTAACAGGAGGCCGTCGCAGCCGAAAAGTGAACCTGAGAAGGCTGTGCATGGCCCTCCCAAGCTCCATTTTCACTGACAGAGGCACCACGGACTGATCCTTTGCTATTTCCAGGGTGGCCCCGCGGGTCAAATCCAAGCACCCACCCATTCCCCACCCGGGCTCCGTTTTTGCTGGCAGAGGGTTGCAGGATGCCATCGTGGCTGAAAACGGAGCCGCTCCGTTTTTCCTTCACTTTTCCAGGGCGGCCCTGCAGGCCAGGTCTAAGCACCCCGCGGGCCAGATGTGGCCTGCAGGCCTTGAGTTTGACACCTCTGTTATACAGTATTCCCCCCCCCCAAAAAAAAAAAGAAAAAAAAATGATGTTTTGCGAAAGTGTTCCACTCCTTTCACCACTGTCCATGCCCTTATTGGCACTTCTGCTTAGTACCTTTTCTGCTCTGCCCCTCCCTCTCTTTGGTGAGTTTTCTGACAGGAAGACTCAAATTATTCACCTGCAGGGGTTTCTATATTGGTCCAGCCAGGTGTTTTATTGCCCGCGTTGCCCTTGGGCAAGCTTTGTTCTGAAAACAAGGCCAGAGTGAGCTGTACACACCCCTTGGGATGTTTAATCAGAGGAAATATTTCAAGGAAGCTCAGTGTGACACTGCAGTGCAGGAAATAGCGACTCTAGACCTGCAAAAAATAAACGAACAACTAAATCAAGGGTCTTCAACAGTTGGCAAGTTTACAACTTGTGGACTTCAACTCCCAGAATTTCTGAGCTAACATGACTGGAGGATGAATTCTGGGAGTTGAAGTCCACAAGTCCTGAACCTGTCAAGTTTGAAAACCCCTGAAGTAAATTGGACCAAAATAAACCATGAACCATATGAGACTCAGGCATGGGACTGGTAGTCCTTGACTTACAATCATAAATTGAGACTGGAGTTACAGTTATGATTCATGTAAATCACGCTGGTCGTTAAGTGAGTCATCACATGACTGCACCTGATTCTGTAAACTTTTTGGAGCAATCATTAAGCAAATGCCAGAGTCATTAAGCAAATTCTCCACAATTGGTATTTTTTCCCAGTAAATGCTGGTTTTCAGTAAAGAAATTGACAGTAGCATGTTACAAATAGCTGTAAATGCAGGTCAATTGCTAAGCATGCAAAATGCAATCGTGTGACTTGGTGGGGAGGAGCTGTCAGAACTTAAAATACTGGTCATGTGCCTTTTTGGGGTCCATAAGAACTTTGAGTGGTTGCTACGTCAAGGGCTACCTTATATTTGGACCAGAGGAACCTGCTTCTCAGCCCTTACTAGTCTTTGAAACTCCCTTGTATGCCTTTGGGTTCATCCCTTTGTCTCACTTAGAATAGAATAGAGCTGGAAGGGACCTTGGAGGTCTTCTAGTCCAGCCCCCTGCTCAATCAGGAGACCGTACACCATTTCAGATAAGTGACTGTCCAGACCAGTGGTAGCGAACCTATGCCAAGCATGCCAGAAGTGGCATGCAGAGCCATTTCCCCTGGCACGCGAGAGGTCGCCCGGAAGAGTCCCACTGCGCACGTTCACTTGCCGCTGCCCAATAGCTGATTGCCGGGTATCTGGCACGCATGTGCAGGCGGTGGAGGGGGGGTGCACAGGAGACATGCATGCATGCACAGATGCACTGCATGCAAGGGGGGAATTACGCACGCATGCGTGGATGCACGACATCCAAGGGGGAATAGAACGCACATGCGCCATGACGCACTTTCCATTATTTTCTTAATCACCTCCTCTTCCGTCGGAATTTTCTCATTTTTCCAATTTTGAGCAAATACAATTCTAGCCGCAGTTCAAACATTAATAATCAAATATAGTATCTCTTTACTGTTCACCTTGTTTGGTTGTTGTTATTGTTTAATTCCTTTGAGTCAGTGTTGACATCTGGTGACTGCTGTACCAGTCCCTGCAGTTTTCTTGGCAAGATTTTAGAAGATTACCACTGTATTCTTCTTCCCAGGGCTGCGAGAGAGGGACTGGAATCCCCAGGCACCCAGTTGGCTTCTTGCCTAAATCAAGACTAGAACTCCCAGTGTCCTGATTTCTAGGCTAGTGACTTCACCACAATACCCAACCGGCTCCCAATTATGCTTATTTTTTTTAATCCTATCCACAAATCATACAAAACCTCCAGTGGCTTAACAGTCAGAGGAAGAGACTTTTGGAAGGACCTGCCCTCATGGATCAGAAGGTTAAAAGCGGCAGTGGGAGGTTTGCACTTTTAGACGTGCAAGATTGATCCCAGCCCTCTTGGGTAAACCAAACAGGACACAAGTCTAGATGAGCTAATCCTACTTTATGGCTGCATTAAAAGAATGTTGTAAGTCTGAAGATACAAACTCCCACCAGCACTTTTAACTGCTTGATCCTTTAGGGAAGATCCTTCCCGGGTTTTTTCCCTCTGGCCTTTTAGCCAGTCGGGGCTCCTGCCTCTCTTGTTTAATTGTTCCCTAGGCAGCATCCCCTCCCCTTGTTTCCCAAGGTCATTCTCACATACCATTACAACATCCCTATGCCAACTTTAGGCTCTTGCACATCTCTTTTTTCCCCTCATCCCAAGAGTCATATTTGTCACATCCACCCACATATTCCATGGGCTCTGACTTCAGAAGCATCTCAAGAAAATGTGCATCAGGACAATGTAGGTTTTGTGTGACCATTCTGGGCAGACGTGAGTTTCCTCTGGTTAGCCAGGAGAAGAACAGGGCTGTTGTTTGACAGAGTTCAGAGCTTCTGTCTCTGAATGCCTGAACTATTTGGGGATGTCTTTGGGAACATTAATTCTCTGGCAGGAGGGTGGGGACAGTCACTAGGTCCATCTTTGGTTGATAGATACCATGGAGGGATAAATCTTTTTTCCTATTCAGTTTCACCCCAAATCCATATAATTTGAAGAGCTGAGGAAAGAATAATTATAGCTCAGGGTTGACACGAGGGGTTCTTGGTGCTCTACTTTAGTTCACAAACCCCACTCCTTACCAGCACTGATAATAGCAATAGCACTTACTTACTTACTTATATACTGCCTTATAGTGCTTTGCAGCCCTCTCAAAGCAGTTTACAGAGTCGTAATGTTACCTAGTTTGGGCAATGAAATGTCTACATAAATACAACCAAGCTCAGACAGCACCAAGAGCCCCTAATTTGAAGAGGACTCAGAAACTGCATCTTGTCCAGAATGCACCAGTGTGGGCAGGGTTTTTTTTTGGCATTTCTCATTGCATTCTACTTACATCTTCTACCCCATTGCCTATAGTAATTGAGTTTGCCCAGTGGTGGGATTCAATTTTTTTTTTTTAATACAGGTTCTGTGTGTGTGGCTTGGTGAGCACGGCACAGGAAGGATACTGCAAAATCCGTATTCCCTCCCTACTCCTGGGGGGAAGGTTACTGCAGAATCCCAATCCCTCCCTACCCCACTAACCTGCTTTCCAGCTCCATTCTCCTGTGCAGGGCAACAGAGGAAGACCCAGTTGATCAGCTGGGACTCAGGAGGCAGAAAATAGATGGGGATAGGGCTAGTCAGAGGTGGTATTTGCCGGCTCTCCGAACTACTCAAAATTTCTCTACTGGTTCTCCAGAACTGGTCAGAACCTGCTGAATACCAGCTCTGAGTTTGTCTATCACAGTTCTAAGTCATGATTATTATAAATTGGTTCACTCATGTGACTGGCCTGATTTTATGAACTTGTTTGCAGTGGCCATTAAGCAAATGCAACAGTTGTAAAGTCACCTCTGTGGTCATTAAGCAAACACCATGGTTTGCTCTGGGCTGATTTATGTATGTATATTTGTTCATTTGTTTATCAAATTTAGAAACTTTGCATCTTCCTCATAGAGGGCCAGTCACACATCTATCCAAATGTGCCTCCAATGTTGAGATTTTGAATAATAATAATTGTTGAGGTAATTCCCTGTTAGGAGAATGAGTGCACACAGAGAGACGTATTGAGAGTGGTGAAGAATAACACACACACAGCTACACTGTATAGTAAAATGTAGGTTTTTACTTCCAGTAAAACAGTCAAGCAAAGTTCAACAAAACAGTCCAAGTCATTCACGGTTAAAGCAGTCAGTTTTCAGTCCAGGAATAATCCAATAACAAAGTCCAGTATCAAAAACAGTTCAGTAATAGACTTACATCAAATCCAACTATGATCAGCAACAGTCAACAGGACAAGCCAGGTTTCTGGCTCCATCTTATGGCCATTTGAGGAACCACACCCAATTACAATTTTAGCACTCCCTTAAAGAGACAGTATTAAAATGTCTATCCTGGTTTATATATCTTCCAACCCAACTGTTAGGTGACTTACATTCCTAACAACAACAACAACAACAACAACAACAACAACAACAACAATAACTTTTCCCTCACAGAATAAAGATTATTAATGGACAAGCATAAAACAAGTGTTTTATTTAGCATGCCCAGGCCAGCATTTGACAGCTCGTAGATCAGAGCTGATCTTCAACCAACATATTTCTGAATTTTCAAAGGAGCGCCTTTGTTAACCTCTGTGGAATTTATTTGCACTTTCATTCTTCTGCCAGGGGGAATTGTGTCAAAAATTGCTTGAGGATTTACAGCCTGAGCACACTCCAAGAATATCAGTGGATCAGAAGCAACATCAGGAAGAAGGTTCTGATTCCTGGAATGTCATTGCTCAATCGCTGTTCCCTGATTCATTTGAAGAACATCTAGAGTTTACCTGAGTTTCCAGCAGGCCAGCGTTTCTCAACCTTGATGACTTTGAGATGTGTGGACTTTAACTCCCAGAATTCCCAGCATGTTGGCTAAGGTATTCTGGGAGTTGAAGCCCAAACATCTTAAAGTTGCCAAGGTTGAGAAACATTGCCTAAGCACTGGATTGGCCTTCCTGCCCGAGTAGGGTGTGGCGATCTTCTTCCACAACAGTGGCTGCATTTGGGGCCTCTTATTCTTAGAATCTTTAGGTTCTGCCTGGAAATTACTCTATTTTTTGAGAGCTATCTAAATACACAACAAAAGCAGGAAAATAAAACAATGCTCTTCACATAACCCTGTCTTTGGAAACAAGCCAGAAAATTCACAAAGTTCAAAATATGAAGTTGATGTTCCTTCTATTCTTGATGACCTAAATTTCAAGGGGTTATAAGACTTAATCTCACATATTTGTGAAACTTTGCTCCTGGTCATGTAACATCTTTAAGATCTTTAGAGAAAAAATATTGATGATTGATTATAATCACACCTAAACCCAAGTTATGTCTTCTGTAGGTGCAGGTCTTTTGCTCTGGATCTCCTTTCTTTGGAGGCTCCCCCGTCTTCTGCTTCTCTGGCCTCTGAATTGTTCAGAGGATGTGGAAATTCCTGGTTTTATCCTTGCATTTTCAAAACTTTAATGTAACCCGTCTCATTATTTTGGTATGAAGAGCCACACTAACCATTTTGTTGCTAACAATTAGAGCTATCTAATGGTGCATTTCAGTGCACCGCTAGTGAGATGAGAGAAGATGGAGGCAGAATGATAGGACTGAGACTTTGTAGTCTTCATACATATGTAGATTTGTTCACAATTGCATACAAGCTCACAGGGATGTTGACTTCAGATTTTGAAGAGGAGTTCTTCTCACAAAGAAACCAGGAACATAACCTTACATCTTCAAAAAGGAGTATCTATCAGAATGGTATCAGTCCATTTTTTCTTAAGCTCTCAGGAGACAGAGACAGAGGGAGAAGGAGAGAGAGATGATAAGTAGATAGATAGATAGATAGATAGATAGATAGATAGATAGATAGATAGATAGACAGACAGACAGACAGACAGACAGACAGACCTAGGTAGCTAGATAAATATGGATAAATAGATGATAGATACATTAGATAAATGATAGATATAGTTAGATAGATGATGATAGATAGATAGATGGATGGATAGATAGATAGATGATAGCTGACAGACAGATAGATAGAGATAGCTATCTGTCTATCTAGCTAGATGAACATAGGATCTGAATATCTTCTAAAGGTAATGTCTGTATATAGTCATCTAAAGTGAAATGATATTTGTAGAGGGTTTAGACCTGATGGAATAGGCCATGTACCAGTATTACCTGATTAGTTCCAGTGAGGACAAATTGGTCACATACTATTTCCTGATGGTCAACATAGGAAGGACAAAGTGTTTGAAATGCTGATATTTGGAAGTCATGAAAACCTAATCGTGGTCCTTTCAATCTAAGCATGATCAATGCAGTGAGGGAAGTTTCTGAACACAGTAATTTATGCTCCATCTCTCTTCTTAAGTAATAATTCAGTCTGAGTTTTGCAAGATGCTTTCAGTTATCATTTAGATTATCACCCAAGACCAGGCTTGGTTCTTGCAGTGCATTGCCTGATAGGACCACTTGCAATTATCAATATGCAATTCTTGTGCCTTTATTTCCACCCCTCCTTTCTTTTCTGTATGCTTTTAGCTCTCAGAAATTATCTTGTCTAATCCTAACAATATAGTGGTACAAAGTGTGTTATAGCAATAAGTTCACAGAACAACCTCTTGTGGTACAAATATAATTGTCAAGGTTCTGACTGATGAACCTAACCCATTCAGCACTCTGAGACAAACAGCTTTCTCAAAGAACTGTTTTATTGAGTATAACATTTCTGCATGCATGAAAGCAAAACCAACTCTATTTCCCATGGTTTTAGTATAATTAAAGAATAGATATTCCCCTCCTGTCCTTGTCACATTATCCAATTGGGTATTCTGGTGATTCTCTGATAACTCCTTCCAGTCTCTGGCCGGCACCTGTTGAGATGACCTTGGTTCCCACGGGATGATCTGTTGTTATTGTCTGGTCTGACATTCCAAGCCTCTCCCCCGTCTCAAACTGTGTAGCAAGCTGAGAAATGAAAAGATGGCTGTAGCAGCCCAGATCTGTTTTGAAGTTGGCAATAATATTTGACTGCTGCACACGTTTGAAAAACTTGGATTGATGTTTAATTTTGGACATGTTTGGCCAGTGTTTTTCCATTTTATCACCTAATCTACGCAAGTGTTGGATAGTTATGATTACGTCTTCCTCTTGGAAGTCAGTTATATAAAGCCAGTCCTAAAAATGGCATTGGAAGAATTGTCTTTGACAAAGGAACCGCAGAAATCAACAAAGGAATTTAATTTGACATCTCTGCTGCTGTTGCTTTAAGTGTTCTTGCAAGCTTTCCAGAGACCTCGTCCTTAAAAAAGGTCATCGCCAATAAGTTTATACTAATCCACAAGGTTCCTTTTTTCTTCACAGGAAAAATGGGAAAATATAGCAGTAGCAATTCCACCGCCTGGGAAGGAGACAGGGTGTTGGCTTGTCTCTCAGGAAGGTCCAACCACTTGGAGACTGCATCTCACGTTTGATGGTAACACAGAGTGGATGGGAAATCTTTTACCTCTTGTGCTTTCTCATGGACCTCTGGGGAAAAGCAAAACTCCCCTTTGGCAGTAAGGACATTTCTTCTTGGAATTAGCCTTAGCCATTGTCATGCAGGCAAGATAAAGTCTCTCTGGTCATTCGCTTTTCTCTCAATCTAGTCCAACTTTCAGAAGTTCTTCCTTTTTCTCTTTGTTGCCATAGCAAACTTGACCTTGTTCTTCTATTAACTGCAATATTTTCCTTGATTCTTTCTCCTTTCTCAATTTATATGCTAACCAACTACCTGGTTTGTTTGCATCTTCAAAATGGTTCTGTTTAGCACTTCTAATTTTCTGTGCTAATTCTTCTTTTTCTATTTGACCCATTTTGTGTTTAATTATGTCCAAATTTAGTTTAATGCCCTTTTTCTGTGGCGTTTTCTGTAGTTCTTTTTCAAGTCTTTTATGCTCATCTTCTAGAACTTTAGTGGCTTGCCTTGCTCATGCCCTTGTCCGCATACTATTAGACTACTGCAGGGAACTCTACATGGGTCTGCTTTTGAAGTTTACAGTACTTGCAATGAGAGTTAGTTCAAATGTGGTGGCCCATTTATTAATCATCCTGAGCACATAATACCTATCTTGCAGAACTTGCACTCGCTACCAGTAAATGTCTAAGTACAATTCAAATGATTTTGACTTATAAAGCCAGCTCTACCTGGCATAACAGATCCTTGTAGGATAGCTGACTTCAACTGGAATTGACCCACCTAAAATGGTCAGAGTATTTGAGTTAGTACTCAATTCTAGAGATGAATCAGACTGGCCTCCTCCAGGATGATCCTCTAGGACAGAACTGTCAAATTCCCAGCCCGCAGACTGGATGTGTCATGCGCTGGCCACACCCACGCCCAGTTTAGTGAAGGGGAAAAAAGTTCCAATACGTCACGTGAGGCCGCTATGATGATGCGAGTTTGACACTCCAGCTCTAGAAGCTTTTAGACCTGACACTTCCAGAAAGAAGGTCCTTAAGGAATGACCATTTGCCATCTTTATTTGGATGACGTTTATTATTACTTAATAATTAAGCATACTACTGATATAGTTCTTCTGTATTGTTTGGTGTTATCAAGTTGTGTAAAATTATACAGCATTGTAGTACATTGTTTTAAGTTGCCCTGAATTTGGTAAATAAAAAAAAACAGAAATAAAGTTAGTTATCAAAAATCCATCAGACTTAGGTCAAGTACCAAGTGCCATTGCTTTAGAGTAGCTTTTCCCAATCTGTTCAGTCTCCAGATGTGTATACTTCAACTTCTAAAGTTCTTGGCAGTTGACATACTTTAGGAATTGTCAGTTCCTAAATAACAACTGAGCACTTATTTCTGCACTAGTATTGACCAGGAATGGCAAATGCTGATTGGCTGTCAGTTCATGAGTTCTACAGATTTGTAAGCAAGTAGATAACCCATGACCCATTGCATTTCATAGATATTTCCTTACCTAAACCTTTCCTTATTTTACAGGTGGACAAAAAAAGCAATGGGAGTAGGGTTTTCCTCATAGGAAGCTGGCAAGTAGTGTTGGAAATGACGATCACGTAACTGTATTTGAGTGAAGTTGCACTGAAGTGGCCACAACTTTGCTGAATTTCAATTCCAGAGAAGCTGGATTTTGGACACATCCTTTAAATTAGGCCAATTGAGGTACATTGATTCAAAAACATTTGCTCTATGATGCACCATTTCACCTAATTGAAGTTTACAAACAAAAACAAATGTTTTAGTAGTATATATACCGTGTTTCGCAAAAAATAAGACCCAACTGGAAAATAAGCCCTAGCGTGATTTTTCAGGATGCTTATAATATAACTCCTACCCCAAATATAAGCCCCAGTTAAGATAATCAGCCATATGGATGCATTTAGTACTGTATTTCCCCACAAATAAGCCCTAACTGAGAAAATAAGCCTAATGCATCTTTTGGAGCAAAAATTAATATAAGACCCAGTCTTATTTTCAGGGACATATGGGTGTCAAAGTAGCACAGTGGTTTGAGACATTGAGCTTCTCAGTTGGAAAGCTAATAGTCTGGGTTTAAGACCTGAACACCCGGTGGAGTAAGCTCCCATCCACCTCCCAGCTCCTGTCCACCTAGCAGATTGAATATATGCAAATGCAAGTAGATTAATAGGTACCACTTTGGTGGGAAAATTACAGTGTTCCGTGTACCTTTGGCATATAGCCATGTTGGCCAGATGACCACAGCAAATGGTCTTTGGACAACATCTCGGCTAAAGAAATGGGGATGAGCATCATGCCCTTGAATTGGACACAACTGGACAGGGAAACCTTTATATCAAAGCAGCTCCAATTCGCACCTTCAGTTGAAATCAGAAGTGGGCAACAGAAAGCTTGGCCATCAGGAAATACCTTAGCCCTTAAAATCACTGCGTCTAGAAGATGTCCAAAAATGCAGAACCCTGTTTAGAGATTCCTCTGAATTTTGTCAAATTTCAACATGGGCACAATTTTCAAATATAACCCCTCCCTTTTGACACCATATATGATATTCACATATGAACGATAGGAAGACAGGCGTGTCCCACATTGTCTTTTGAATAGTTTGAAACTGCTCATGTGAATAGTGTGGCTGACTATTCAAGCTTTCCAGGAATTCTGGGCTCAGCACTGCTACCACATGTTCTTGGGTCAAAAATGAACATAAAAAGTGCTTCTTCAATAAATATGAAGGAGGCGAAGTAATCACTGTAATGCTGAACATCAGGAAGGCTAGGTTGGATTGGACTTGTCATTATCTAAACAAGGAAAATGACCTGAAAAGGTTTTGCAGGACCGACATCTAAAAATTAGCATAGGGTTATAGAGGTTAATTATTCACATGGCACAGACTTGGCACAGAGAACACAGGAGAAAGAACCAAGGCCCTTCTTTGGTATCTCTGTTTCTTTACCCCACCTCATCCTTCGTGGTCTTGCAGATAAGCATGCTTAAGAGGCACTTACTGATGAGTCATATTTCCTGACATTCTGTACATTTTTTTTTTGTTCTAACAACATCATCCTGGTGAATATTTAACTCTCCCTGGAATTTTCAGTTGGAAATTAAGATCAAGAGTTCTTTGATAGCAAAAGCCAAAGAGTGAAACTCAGTCTGGCACCCCAATCCGTCCATTGTCAGAGATTTCCAATTGGTCCTGACACAGTTAAGCTCAAGGAGAGTTCTCACTTGGATCAGTACTTTCTGAGCTAAAAGAATGGTCTTCCTGTGTGATTTTCCTGTTTTGAGGGAACAGTGACTGAAATTATTTCAAAGCTGGGGAAAGAATGGAGGGGGGAGGACTTATTCTATTATAGGAACAAGTAATTTCTTGTAGGCAGATTTGAACAATAAGCTATTGGAGACCTTTGAAAATGGCCAAATTTGGAGAGGAATCTTCTACAGGTAATCCTCAACTTACAACCACAACTGAGCCAAAACTTTCCAATATTAAGCAAGACAGTTGTTAAGTGAGTTTTGCCCCATTTTATGACCTTTCTTGCCACGGTTGTTAAGTGAATCCCTGTGTTAAGTAAATCTGGCTTCCCGTTTGACTTTGCTTGTCAGAAGGTCACAAAAACATGTCCCCAGGACACTACAACCGTCTCTAAATACATGCCAATTGCCAGGCATTTTAATTTTGACCTTGTGACCACAGGGAATGCTGTAATGGTCGTAAGTGTGAAACACTGTCCTAAGTCAATTGTATCAGCTCTTTTGTAACTTTGAATAGTCACTAAACGAATAGAGGTAAGTCAAGGACTCCTCTATTTCTAAAAGAGTAGTAAAATGGGCCCATAGGCACCTGCAGAAGGCAAGAAGACAAGCTGGCGTAGATGTTCCCCATCTAGCTTCATCTCACGAGGCTTCTCTTTCCCCAGCTTACTCTCACCTTTTGAGGACAAGTGAGTGCCCTCCCCAGAAAAGTTCTGGCCTCCCATCATCCAGCTGTTTCATTTCCTGAGATATCCACTGGGCCTCTAGAGAACATCTGTGTAAATAAAAATAAAGCTAGAAGCTGAAGTCTTAATATCTTTTAAAAACATCTTCTAAACATGTGAGCCAGGTAGAGCTTAGTTGGTTAGGAGTGCACGGGTCGATATCCTGCGTTAGACCTCTGCTTTATGCTAGAGAGGATTTTTAACCTTTCAAAAGCAAGTCTGTACATCCCTGACTGATTGCCTTACAGATCTTTCTAAACTACCCGGTAAATAAACTCTTTTGGAATCACGATATCTGATTTTTTTAATTGAAGAAAATGATAATATAATAAAAATATCAAGCAATTAATAAATAGTTGTGGGCTGGGGAAAACCATACAATGTATACTGCCTTCTGGTCTGATGCAAATTGGCCGTTGAGCCGGGTCTGAAACAATGAAGAAGGGATGCATTTTTTGCTTGGCAAGAAAAGAAAACAAGGAGGCTACCCTACCACCCATGCCATCTTGCTAAGAAAGCAACTAAGCCAGTTTTCTGCTGCTTTAGAAGCTTTCATTTAGGCACTCTCAAAATGTTTTGTTAAGCATCTTCCCTGTAGCGTGAAAGGCAGACAGGGCTCCAGCAAAGAGTGTAGCTGATTAAATAAACAGAAATGAAAAGATGAAGGCGAATAAAACTTAGAAGAGATCCATACTGACAGTCTGTTAAAACGACAGTCAAATATGAGAGGTGGTGCCCTTCACAATTCATGTGTGCAACTAACTGGCCTTTGCAATGTACGCATCGAAGGTGAATCTCTCTCAGCCAAGGAATGGGAGCCTAACTTGTCAGCAGGAATGTTGAATTTTTCCTGCGGGATCCTTGGAGCTCTCTGAGCTCGGTTGTTTCCTTTTAGTTTAGTTTAGTTTTATTGTCATTGCACCTCGTACCACAAAATCGAACACCGTCCTCAGTGCACATCATGACCATGACCATGAAAATAAACACAAACACACATCCATCACCCGTCACACATTGAACTGAAAATCCCCGACACCACACAACACTGCACTATACAGCAGAATTCAAAAGAGCTACTGATTATTTATTTATTGTGTATTTATTATTTATTTATTATTATTTATTTATTAATAAACACAGATGATGTTATCTAGTTCTGCCCTTGGGCACTATAGAGAATAAATTCATACATTCTTGCACAGAGCAACAAAGATGATTAAGAGTCTAGAGGCTAAAACAATTGTAGGAACTGGAAATGTCTAGTCTAGTGGTGAGAATGACTAAGAGTAATATGATAGCAGTCTTTCAATATCTAAGGGGATGTCACAGAAAAGAGGGGTTCAACCCATTCTCCCAAACACCTAAGGGCAGGACAAGAAGTAATGGGTAGAAGATCATTAAAAAGAGATCCAACCTAGAACCAAGGAGAAATTTCTGAATGGTGAGAACAATTAGTAGAATTGGTTTCTTTCACAAGTTGTGAGTCCTCCATCATTGGAGGTTTTTAAGAAGAGTTTGGACAGCTATTGTTCAGAATTGTATAGGGTCTTCTGCTTGGGCAGAGGGTTGGACAAAACTTAGACATTGAATGTCCCTTCCACTTTCTTATTTTGTATTCTGTATGACAATCTTTGGTTTCTTGCAGGCGCCCAGGAGAAAGATATTGGAGGACATGGAACTGGACAGCATATGACAAAATGCACACTGAGGGCCAAACTGTAATGTCTCATGCAAGTACATTGGGGTCTGAGTGCCTTCCAATGTCACCACATCCATTTTCATCAGTTTTGGGCCATTGTGGCACGGAGCCAGCATGACTGATTACTTTATCCTCCCATGTACTAGGGAATGCAGAAAGTGGATTATTTTAGTAAGCAAATTCAGTACACTCAGTCAGTGGAAAGCTTTCAAAAGTTCACCTGATTGCATTTTCCATTTTTTGTGTTCTGCATTTTTTTCTTTGTCAGGCAAGAGAGAGAGAAGAAGGGAAGTAATGCTATGGAAGCAGAAGGGGACAAGCAGGTCTTGCTTTAGTAGCATTTGTTCGGGCCTGACCTCAAAGGTTGACTCAGCGATGCTGTTTTGCATTTTCCAAGACTCGCCAACCGAGTAAGGCTGGGCCATCACGATTTACTCAGAACGGGTAGCTTCCTTGGTTCTTTTTTTAGAAGATGGTTGCCCAGTTCTTTATGAAAGCTAGCTTTCAGTTCTCCTTAATTTCTCCTTTGTAATGCAAAAGTGACAGTTGTGCTGTTGGGCAAACGAGAACATTGCTGCAATAGGAACTTCACATTTGCAATTGTGCAATAGGGCATTGTTCTATCCCAGGCCATGCAGAGGAAACAGCTGTGATCTTCTGAAGAGAGTAGAACAGGGCTGTCCAACCTTGGCCACTTTAAGACCTGTGGGCTTCAATTCCCAGAATTCCCCAGCTAGCTATGCTGGGAATTCTGGGAGTGGAAGTCCCCAAGTCTTAAAGTAGCCAAGTTTGGACACCCCTGGACAAGAGTGAGGCAGGCAGATGAACAGTAGGACATACTCAACTTACGACTGTAGTAAAGCCTGCCCGTTGTAGTCATAAGTCATGACAGTTGTAAAGCAGATCACTCACGTGGCCAACCCAATTTCAGAACCTTTTTCTATGGCAGTCATTTAAGCAAACACCATGCTTGTAAAGTTGAACCCATAGTTTGTTATATGCCATTTTTGCTGAAAGTCAGAAGTAAATGCTGGTTTTCAGCAAAAATGTCATAAAATGTGGCCATGTGACTGTGGGATGCTGCAAATGTCTATAAATGCAGTCCAGTTGCTGAGTGCCTGACATGCAATCATGTGACCATGGATGGGAAGGGGAAGCTATTGGAAGTTTGGAACTGGTTTGTAAGTATCTTTCGGGGTGTCCAATGTAACGTTAAATGGTCACTAAGCAACCACTTGTAATAAATTGAGGATTACTTGTACTGTAAATTTAGTTAGGTTAGGTTCTTCATTTTAACTTTGTATTTGTGGCTTACAGCACTGTAAAAACCAACCAGCTGGATCAGTTTATGCTTTAACGTATTATGTGGACATTAAAGAAATAAGTTAGATTGAGTATGTTTTATGCATGGGTCCTGTTTTTTTTAACCTGAAACAAGACTGTGCATGCACTTCTTTCCAATTACAGATAGTCCTTGACTTACAACAGTTCGTGTAGTGACTGTCACTGTTCGAAGTTACAACAGCACTGAAAAAAAGTGACATGACCATTTTTCACACTTATGACTGTTCTAGCATCCCCATGGTCATGTGATTTATATTTGGATGCTTGACAACTGACTCATATGTATGACGGTTGCAGTGTCCCAGGGTCACGTGATCCCCTTTTGTGACCTTCTGACAAGCAAAGTCAACGGGGAAGCCAGATTCACTTAACAACCGTATGACTAATTTAACAACTAAAAGTGATTCCCTTAACCAATGTAGCAAGAAAAGTCATAAAATAGAACAAAACTCACTTAACAGATTTCTCACTTAACACCATAAATTTTGGGCTCGATTGTGGTTGTACGTTGAGGACTACCTATATTTATTTCCTGATCTTATTGTGATCAATATACCTACACTGGGTCCACTGAAAGAAAAGTCCTCCACCCAGGCTTTTGGGTGGCCAATAGCAAAAAGAGGTGCTACTCTTGAAGTAAGATTGTTACAAAAAGTCTTGATGACCGATGGTTTAGGAGGAAGTGTAAATCAAAGTTGGGCAAGATTTCCAAGATTGACTTAAATAAATCTTTATCTTTTAGGAAAACCCACCCAAATTCCTTTTCTGAATCTTCTGAATCCTTCCTATTTGCTAAATATCTCCAAACCCATAATTACATTTTGGTTTGGTCACCACACTATAAAAAAGATGTTGAGACTCTAGAAAAAGTGCATTGAAAGGCAACCAGGATGATTAGGGGACTGGAGGCTAAAACATATGAAGAATGGTTACAGGAACTGGACATGGCTAGTCTAGGGAAGAGAAGGACCAGGGGAGACACGAGAGCAGTCTTCCAATATTTGAGGGGCTGCCACAGAGAGGAGGAAGGGGTCAAGCTATTTTCCAAAGCCCCCATAGGCCAGACAAGGAATAATGGATAGAAATTTAACAAAGAGACATTCAACCTAGAAATAAGGAGAAATTTTCTGACAGTGAGAATAATCAACCAATGGAACAGCTTTTGCCTTCAGAAGTTGTGGGAGCGTCATCACTTGAGACTTTCAAGAAGAGATTGGACTGCCATTTGTCAGAAATGGTGTAGGGTCTCCCACTTGGGGGGGGGGTTGGACTAGATGACCTACAAGGTCCCTTCTGATTATCTATTATCTGTTACCCTCTTCTACCTGATGCCATGCACGAGGTAGCTACAGCAGCAGCCAGCAGTTGTACAAACTAGGAAGACTATTGAAACCAACCATAGAATCAGACAATTCTTGGTTCAAATGCTATGCTAGTCATTGATAGGGAATAGTAGCCAAGCTAGTGTTTTTTTCAACCTCCCTGTACAAGGAAAAATACTAGGATCTCCTGCTCCACCAGGGGATTGGACTAAAAGATCCCCAAAGTCCTGTTATTCTGTATTCTGTAGACATGACATTAGGTGTGCATGAATTTCTATAGTTTCTGGGGCTCCCATCCAGTTAAGAAGTTCTATTGCATTAATATTATTCCATTTAAATTCACACTTTAGGATTGTTATTTTCAAGAGCAGAAGGGTATATTGTTTCTGCCCTTACATGTTTCCAAGGAGGTATGAGAGTTAATATCAAGAGGTGGTGATCATTTTCTAATTATGAGTCTATCTCCAGCCACTAGAGGGCTTTCAGAAGATCACATGATTCAATCCAATGGCCAGTTATGGATTTCCTTTCTGTTCCCCCCCCCCCAAAGTGCATTCTGTGGGTGGTCTCCTTCCCTACAATCATCTCCCTGACACATAAACCTGCCCAGTTATATTTTGAATCCTTAAATTCTCTTGCATAAAAGGGTTCCTCTAAGATATTCTCTTCACAAAAACATTGAATTGATGGAATAATGCACGTGTCAACTAAAAAATACTTCTTTGGTTTTTTTTAGTTGTCAGCAGAAAGGGAAGGGGGAAAGCAGTGCATTCCTTAAATGCTTCAGATAATTGCTTTCGCAACCAAAGCTTCTGGTGCGCAAAATTATTACAGGAGAGCATGATTGATGACTCTTGGCTATGGATGTGTCTCATTGGAGAATATACATCCAGGGGGTGGGAGAAAGACCAGGGTCAAGGGTGAAATGAATGATGTGTCAGAGTCGGCTGCCACCGGGAAACATCGACATGTCAAGTCCTAATAAATCAATCTTTTTTATTCTGAGAGGTGTGGCTAGAGACTTATGGATGGGGGTGCAGGTCGGAGTCCTGACAGCATGGTCATTTGGACCCAAATTCCCACCAATTAGCATTGATGCTGCTGGCCCTTTATCTAAACACGTGAGGATAAATGTTACTATGCGCACCCACATGGCATTTGATCTGACAGGCTTACTCAACCTCCCTCTAAAATAAGAGATACTTCATGAATCAGAAAGAAGAAAGCAAATCTTAATATTCAAACCACAAAACTGCAGCCAGATCTTGCTCCAAATGCAAACCCATAATCTCGTGGGCATGGAAGACATTTCATCCAATTGTGTTCAATTCTTGCACAATTCAAAAGAACATTTTAAAACTCTGGTTTATCGGCTGCTTCTACAAATCTTTATTGCAGTTTGGTTTCTCTTCTTCCAGGAAGAAATATTTCCAGAAAAGAGATTCTAGGATACATTTTTTTCTGGGCTTTGAACTTGCCTGTACAGGTTGCCCCAAACCATCTTTTCCAGACAAAGCATGTTTTCCTTTGTCAGTCAGAAAACTGTTCCTCTGCTATCTAAACTTTGGGTTAAAAAAAAAAAATAGGCCAAGCTCCGGCCAGTTCTGAATTTAGCTAAACCTCTTCCTATTCCAACCAGCCTGAACCAGCAACGACCAGCCCGCCTGACTTCCCTTCAACTTCCTGAGGTCACCGTTGGCAGCCTGCCTGTAGATTTAAATTTAAATCACACAAATGCCTGGTCTCCGTACGCAAGGCTTGCATTTGCATTCACATCACCAGGCATTGTGTCATTCCGGCTTGGCACAGAGTGTCGTCTGGGATGGCACGCGTTGTGGCCCTTTTTCAGCAAAATGATGGCGTGGCTAACAGGCTAGGGAATCCTTCCTTTGAAACATCGTTTGCGAAAATAGCTTTACTCACTCTGGGGAAGAAATCTGGCCTTGGGCACAGATATTGCCTCTGAATTCTACTGGAGAGGGAAGAAAGCAGCCTGGCAATGGAAATTTGAGCAGAATTGGATTATCAGGTTTCGCCCCCCAAACAGGTCAATTCATCCTTCAATTCATCCCGTTTCTTCCTCTGAAATTAGCAGTCTCCCTCTCTCTGTGTGTATGTGTGTGCTAAATAAAGAAGTCTTCTTTCACTGGACATTGTATTACTCTATTACTCGATTTCTCAACTTTAGCAATTTTAAGCTGTATAGACTTCAACCCCCAGGATTCTCTAGCCAGCATAGCTTGGCTGGGGAATTCTGGGAGTTGCCGCTTAAAATGGCTAAATTTGAGAAACACTGTCCTACAGATTGCACCCCACCTGCAGTTTTTCACTTTTACACCTGAGAATCTACTTGGTCCATACAGTGAAGCAGGTAAAAAGAACACGGAGCTTAGAGGGTTTTTTTAAACCATTTTTTTTTCTGGTTAACCAAATTATACCATTTCCAAATATGGAGGTTCTATTTGACTCGTTCCACTAATGCCTATTCATCCATCAAACATCCAGGAATGAATTTCTGTCTGCTTCCCTTACCACCCTACCTTAAAACAGATGTTCATCTAGGGAAGATCTCTTCTTGAAAACGTTGAAATCCGGATCTTAAAAAGTTACTTAACCAGGTAGAGTAGAGAAACCCATCCCTTAAAATCTATTTAATCGAGTTATTGAATTCATCACCTTGCAGAAAGGAAGAATGGATTTACTAAAGAAGGGGGGAAAGTTTTAAGAAGTGCAAATGTTGGCAGAAAGGGTGGGAATCGTGTGTGGTCTCTTAACAAAAGGGGAAGTTTGTTGAATGAAGCAAAAATGCCCGCGAAAAGAATTTCCTCGGTGGAAGTGAGAGTTAGGTCTTCCAGGAGATAATAGGTGTTTCCTTTGCTCCCTGTTTACCACTCCTTGAAGCCTTAACCCTGCCCAGGAAATATTTCATTTGCTCAGCTGGTCCAGCATGTGGAATGCAGCACCAAGGGCAGTTATGGGCTTGTCTCAGGATGCCCTGGAACACCCCAGCTGTGTGAGCTGCACTGGTTGCCAGTTTCTTCCGGGTGCGATTCACTACAGGTCATCCTTGGATTTACAACCACAATTGAGCCCAAGATTTCTGTTGTTAAGTGAGTTTTGCCCAGTGGTGGTATTCAATCAGTTCTGGTGATCCCGTAGGAGCGATGAGCAGCGGACAACAAACCGGTTCTCTCCACTGCTCTGCTGTTGGGCCCACCTGCCCGCCCGGGCTCCCATATTCACCTTTATCTACTGAATTTGAAGCGCAGCTGATTTGCGCGGCACAGAAGAGTGCTGTGTGGCAGCTGCTGAAGCAACTGGGATCGTGCAGGCTTGCGGGAGGTGAGTTAGAATGCCTCTGCGCCTGCACAAAGTACTTGTTTGGTGCACAAATTGTGTGCATGTGTGCAAAGCGTGCCCACCAAGCCACGCCCACCGAACCAGTGATAAAAATATTTGAATCCCACCACTGGTTTTGCCCCATTTTATACCACCTTTGTTCCCACTGTTATTAAGTGAGTTATTGCAGTCATGAAGCTAGTAGCACAGTTGTTAAGTGATAGATTCACTTAACAACTGTGTTACTAGCTTCATGACCGCAATAATGGACTTCCCTTGCTTGTCAGAAGGTCCCAAAAGGGAATCACATGACCCTGGAACATTGCAGCCATCATACGTATCAGTCAGTTGCCAAGCACCTGAATTTTGATCATGTGAACATGGGATGCTGCACTGGACATAAGTGTGAAAAAATGGTCATAAGCTCATCCTCTTTCAGTGCTGTTGTAACTTTGAACGGTCACTAAATGAATTGTTATAAGTCAAGGACTATCTGTACTTAGAAAGCCCCGCAGAGTCCCCAACCTCTCTTGGCTCCATGGATCAGCAGCAGCAATGGCGACGACAGCAAAGGGGGAACACCACAGCTTTGGTAGGGAGACGAGGATAATTTCACACGCGCAACTTAGCTCCAGTGCATGCCCAAACGAAGCTTCACGCACTCACCCGCCGCTTGCATGGCCTGGTTCCCAGTGGGGGACGGTACCATCCACAGATAGGGGGTGGGGAACCTCTGCCCTACACAACATGGGGCCCAGTTACTTGCAG